>JAKOGI010000040.1:945000-1060000 GCA_029747015.1 Carnegiea gigantea
CTGGTGCTAAACCTTGATCTCATAAATTCTAAACACTATAATATTTTTTTTAAGACCTATTTATTGGGCCTTAGCGTTTAGTGTTAGGGTTTAAGTTTAGGGTTTAGGACTTAGGGATGAGTTCAAATTTTGGGGCTAGTTATTAGATATTAGGATGTAAGGCTTTGGTTTAGGATTCAAAGCATAAGAGATTTAAGGTTTAGGCCATGTTGTTAGAGTCTGGCGTTTACGGTTTAGCACTTATGAATTAGATTGAAGGTTAGGTGTAAGAAGAATGTTTTATATTCGAGCTTTAACTAATTATAAATACGAAGTTCTCAAAATAATGGTTTATAAGCCCTTGAAGTACACGTATAAACCTTCATAGCCACTTTAGTATTATATCAAACCGTAAGTTCGATCTCTATTTTTAATAATGCAATGTCGAAGTTTATTCCTAAAAAGGAAAACAAATTACTTTCAAAAATATCTTATTTTTGAAAAAGAGAATACTTAGCTATACATGCAACTTACTCGTGAATTTCAAGGGTAAAAAATTAAACTAAAATAGATTATGTGCAGGTTACATAAGTAGTTGTCCAATTATATTAATATAATTCTTATTTGTATTTATATTATTTTATATACTCTAAACAACGATTTTATACCATAAATTGTATTAGTGACTAACTATAAATCTTAAATCTTCTCACTGATTGATTAGATGCCGTTGAGGTACACATATAAACCTTCATAACTTTGTTAATGATATCAGAACTATGTTAATACTGAACCGTAAACCTTAAACCCCAGTTGTAAAACCCAAATCTTAGACCCCATATTACGTGCCTTTTAAATCTAACCACAATCCCCAAACACTAATACTCAGCCCTAAACTTTAAATCCCATAGCCCCAAACTTATTAATTCTAAACCCTTGCCTTAAACCTCAAATACTAAAATATTGATTTGGGATTTCTAAAAGAATAATGTTCTGGGTTTAGATGTTGAAATTTATTCACAGTTTTGTTATCATTTTTAATAATAACAATTATTTTTTTAAAATAAAGTTTCTACTGTTACAACTAGTGTATTTTTATTTTTAAAGAATAAGTTTCTACTGGTCCTTTCCTCTAGGGGTGAGCAAAAAAAACCGAAACCGACAAACTGAACCAAAAAATCGAACCAAAAAGCCGGTTAATCGATTCGATTTTTCTGAAAAATTCGGTTTGGTTAACCAAATCGAAAAAATTTTGCAGTTTCGATTTTGGTTTCGATTTCGGTTTGGTCATTTGAGATTTGGTTAACCATATGGTTAACTGATAGTTAACCGAAATAAAAACTTACACTTTAATGAGAAAAAATAAATTTTATATTGGTTAAGTGTAGATTTTATAATTATTAAAATATAGGACTAAACATACAATAATGTGTAAATTAATATTTGGTGTCTTAAATAGTTAAATTAATTAAAAAAAGGAGTGAAAATTGAAAATCAAAAATTTAAATTAATGGTTAACTGGTGACCGAACTGAAAATCCGGTTAACCGAGTTTTGTGATTCGGTTACAGTTCACACTTTTGCCGAACCGAGAAATTCGGTTAACCGAAAGTTTCGGTTCGATTTTCAGCTCACAATTTTTGCGAACCGACTTTCCGGTTTTGATTACCCCTAATTTCCTCCCATCTTTCTATCTTATCAGCACAATATTTCCCAATTAGGGCTAGGGTTCAGGGCTTAGTGCTTTAGAGTTTAAGTTTTATAATTTGAATTGAAGGTTTTACAGTTGATGGTTTAAGGTTATCATTTTGGATTGAAGGCCTTACAGCTCATGGGTTTAAGCCCCGAGCAATATAATCACTTGTAGGTTATTACTAAAAAGAATTTAGAAAATAACTTCAACTACTTCTAAAGATACTTTAACTTATTCATGGGTTTAAGCCACATATCCTTGCCCTAGATGCCATATTCCTGCTGGTTGTAACAAATGGTTGACTACTTCAACCACTTCTAAACATACCAAATTTTTGAAAAATATGAATACAAGTTGCTTATTTAACTTGCTCATGAATTCAACGATAAAAGACAAATACAAAAAGTTAAATGGATTTATTTGCAAACTTAGGGTTTTGGGGTTTAGGGTTCATGGATTTAAATTTAGGGCTAGTCATTGGGGATTAGAATCTAGGTATATGATTTAGCCGTTTAAGGTTTGAGACACAACAGAATAAAGTTTTAAGACTAATTGTTAAGGTTGGTATTTAGGGTTCAAATTTAGGGTTTAGATTCTGGGGCTTATAGCTTTTGAATTAGGTTGAAGGTTTACGACATATGAGGTTTAAGACTGTTATCTCTACTTTAAGGTTTAGCAAGGTTTCTCAATTTAATATAAATATGTTTATCAAGGTTTTGAGTTACTTTTAATATTAATGTGACCTCTAGTTTAACAAGGTTTTTGATTTAATATACAAATGCAAAAAAATAATTTGTTTATGCAATTGTATGTACTATTATGTATTTTGCATATAATGTATTTTTATTCATTTTTCTCTTGTGAAATTTATGAATATATATATATATATATATATATATATATATATATATATATATATATATATATATATATATATATATATATATATATATATATATATATATATATATATATATATATATATATATATATATATATATATATATACACACACGCACACACATATATATACACATATACATATACATACATACATACATACATATATATATATATATTATATATATACACACACACACACATATATATATATATATAGATATATATATATATATATATATATATATGCATGTATGTGTGTGTGTGTGTGTGTGTGTGTGTGGTGTGTGTGTATATATATATATATATATATATATATATGTATATACATATACATATACATATACATATGCATATGCATATACATGAACACACGCACACACACATATATAGAGAGAGAGAGAGCACTAGCTAAAGTAGTTTTTTCATTATGCTAGAAATAAATTTCAAGATTGCCTTATTATTTAAAAAATAACCTATGCATTTTTTAAAATGTTGATTTGTAGTTTCTAACATATATTGTTCCTTTTTGAAATGTTAATATTAATTCAATTTTGTATCTCCACTACTTTTATCAATATCTTTTCCATGATATATAACATTTCTATTTTTTTTATTGTACACAAAATATATAATAACAAGTACCATTGTATGAGTCCAGTGTTTAATTGCTATAGAGATAAGGATTTAGAATTTGGGGATTAAGGCCTACGGACTTAAGTTCAGGTCCACTTGTTGTGGATTAGGGTCTAAGACTATGGCTGATGGTTCAAGGCATATGACAATTAAGGTTTTGTACAAGTTGTTAGGGTTTGGCGTTTAAGGTTAGGCTCTATGACTCTAGGGTTTACATTTTGTGGTAATGTTAGACCCTAAGTTGTATTAATAACTAACTATAAATTCTGACTTTGTATGCCTAACCCTTAACTCTAACTACAAGTCCTAAACACTAACACTTAATCCTAAGCCTTAAACCCCATAACCTCTAAATCCTAATTAACCTTAAATAACAAACTCTAACAACTCATACTAAACCTTAATCCAATTAGCCTAGATTTTCAACCCCATGTAGAAACAACTATGGTGCTAAACCTTGATCTCATAAATTCCAAGCACCATAATGTTTTTCTTAAGACCTAGTTATTGGGCCTTAGCGTTTAGTATTAGGGTTTAAGTTTACGGTTTAGGACTCAGGGATGTGTTAAAATTTTGGGCCTAGTTAATAGATATTAAGATTTAGGGCTTTGGTTTAGGATTCAAAGGGTAACAGATTTAAGGTTTAGGCCATGTTGTTAGAGTTTGGTGTTTAGGGTTTAGCACTTATGAATTAGATTGAAGGTTAGGTTTAAGACTAATGTTTTATATTTGAGCTTTAACTAATCACAAATACCAAGTCCTTAGAATAATGGTTTATAAGCCCTTGAAGTACACGTACAAACCTTCATAGCCACTATAGTATTATATCAAACCATAAGTTTGATCTCTATATTTGATAATGTAATATTGAAGTTTATTCCTAAAAAGGAAAACAAATTACTTTCAAAAATATCTTATTTTTGACAAAAGAGAATACTTAGCTATCCATGCAACTTACTCGTGAATTTCAAGGGTAAAAAATTAAATTAAAATAGATTATGTGTAGGTTACATAAGTAGTTGTACAATTATATTAATATAATTCTTATTTGCATTTATATTATTTTATATACTCTCAACAACGATTTTATACCATAAATTGTATTAGTGACTAACTATAAATCTTAAATCTTCTCACTGATTGATTAGATGCCGTTGAGGTACACATTTAAACCTTCATAGCTTTGCTGATGATATCAGAACTATGTTAATACTGAATCGTAAACCTTAAACCCCAGTTGTAAAACCCAAATCTTAGACCCCATATTACGTACCTTTTAAATCTAACCACAATCCCCAAACACTAACACTTAACCCTAAACTTTAAATCCCATAGCTCCAAACTTATTAATTCTAAACCCTTGCCTTAAACCTCAAATACTGAAATATTCATTTGGGATTTCTAAAAGAATAATGTTCTGGGTTTAAATGTTAAAATTTATTCACAGTTCTATTATCATTTTTAATAATAACAATTATTTTTTTAAAATGAAGTTTCTACTGTTACTACTAGTGTATTTTTATTTTTAAAGAATAAGTTTCTACTAGTCCTTTCCTCTAGGGGTGAGCAAACAAAAATCGAAACCGAAAAACTGAACCAAAAAACCAAAAAATCAAATAAAAAAGGTGGTTAACTGATTCGATTTTTCTAAAAAATTTGGTCTGGTTAACCAAACCGAAAAAATTTTACGATTTTGATTTTTGTTTCGATTTCGGTTTGGCCATTTGAGATTCGGTTAACCATATGGTTAACTGATAGTTAACTGAAATAAAAACTTACACTTTAATGAGAAAAAATAAATTTTATATTGGTTAAGTGTAGATTTTATAATTATTAAAATATAAGACTAAACATACAATAATGTGTAAATTAATATTTGGTGTCTTAAATAGTTAAATTAATTAAAAAAAGGAGTGAAAATTAAAAATTAAAAATTTGAATTAATGGTTAACGGGTGACCGAACTGAAAATCCGATTAACCGAGTTTTGTGGTTCGGTTACGGTTCACACTTTTGCCGAACCGAGAAATTTGGTTAACCGAAAGTTTCGGTTCGGTTTTCGGCTCACAATTTTTGCAAACTAACTTTCCGATTTTGATTACCCCTACTTTCCTCCCATCTTTCTATCTTATCAGCGCAATCATTCCCAATTAGGGCTAGGGTTTAGGGCTTAGTGCTTTAGAGTTTAAGTTTTATGATTTGAATTGAAGGTTTTACAGTTGATGGTTTAAGGTTATCATTTTGGATTGAAGGCCTTACAGCTCATGGGTTTAAGCCCCGAGCAATATAATCACTTGTAGGTTATCAAACTTCAACTACTTCTAAAGATACTTTAACTTATTCATGGGTTTAAGCCCCATATCCTTACCCTAGATGCCAAATTCCTGCTGGTTGTAACAAATGGTTGACTGCTTCAACCACTTCTAAACATACCATATTTTTGAAAAATATGAATACAAGATGCTTATTTAACTTGCTCATGAATTCAACGACAAAAGACAAATACCAAAAGTTACAGTTAAAATACATAGCAATACACACAATTTTATTAATAAAGTATTTATTTGCAAAATTAGGGTTTTGGGGTTTAGGGTTCATGGATTTAAATTTAGGGCTAGTCATTGGGGATTAGAATCTAGGTATATGATTTAGCCATTTAAGGTTTGAGACACAAGAGAATAAAGGTTTAAGACTAATTGTTAAGGTTGGTGTTTAGGGTTCAAATTTAGGGTTTAGATTCTGGGGCTTATAGCTTTTGAATTAGGTTGAAGGTTTACGACATATGAGGTTTAAGACTATTATTTCTACTTTAAGGTTTGGCAAGCTTTCTCAATTTAATATAAATATGTTTATCAAGGTTTTGATTTACTTTTAATATTAATGTGACCTCTAGTTTAACAAGGTTTTTGATTTAATATACAAATGCCAAAAAAAAAAAAATTGTTTATGCAATTGTATGTATTGCTATGTATTTTGCATATAATGTATATTTATTCATTTTTGTCTTGTGAAATTTATGATATATATATATATATATATATAATATATATATATATATATGTATATATATATATATATATATATATATAGATATATATAATATATATGTTATGTATGTATATACACACACACACACATATATACACATACATACATATATTATATATATATATATATAATATATATATATATATATATGTATATATATATATAATATAGACATATACATATACATATACATACATACAACATATACATATTATATAAATATATATAATATATTTATATGTATACACACACACATATTATAATAATATATATATATATATATATATATATATATATATATATATATATGTATGTATGTGTGTGTATATATATATACACACACACACACACACATACATATACATATACATATACATGTACATATGCACATATACACACACACACACACACACATATATATATATATAGAGAGAGAGAGAGAGAGAGAACTAGCTAAAGTAGTTTTTTCATTATGTTAGAAATAAATTTCAAGATTGCCTTATTATTTAAAAAATAACCTATGCACTTTTTAAAATTTGGTTTGTAGTTTCTAACACATAATGTTCCTTTTTGAAATGCTAATATTAATTCGATTATGTGTTTCCACTACTTTGATCGATATCTTTTCCATGATATATAACATTTCTATTTTTTGACAAATATATTTTTATTGTATACAAAATATATAATAATAAGTACCAGTGTATGAGTCCAGTGTTTATTTGCTATAGAGATAAGGATTAAGGCTTATGGACTTAAGTTTAGGTCCAGTTGTTGTGGATTAGGGTCTAAGACTATGGCTGATGGTTCAAAGCATATGACAATTAAGGTTTTGTACTAGTCGTTAGGGTTTGGCATTTAAGGTTAGGCTCTATGACTCTAGGGTTTACATTTTGTGGTAATGTTAGACCCTAAGTTGTATTAATAACTAACTATAAATTCTGACTTTGTATGCCTAACCCTTAGCTCTAACTACAAGTCCTAAACACTAACGCTTAGTCCTAAGCCTTAAACCCCATAACCTCTAAATCCTAATTAACCTTAAATAACAAACTCTAACAACTCATACTAAACCTTAATCCAATTAGCCTAGATTTTCAACCCCATGTAGAAACAACTCCGGTGTTAAACCTTGATCTCATAAATTCCAAGCACCATAATGTTTTTCTTAAGACCTAGTTAGTAGGCCTCAGCGTTTAGTATTAGGGTTTAAGTTTAGGGTTTAGGACTTATGGATGAGTTCAAATTTTCTGGCTAGTTATTGGATATTAGGATTCAGGGCTTTGGTTTAGGATTCAAAGTGTAAGAGATTTAAGGTTTAGGCCATGTTGTTAGAGTTTGGTGTTTAGGGTTTAGCACTTATGAATTAGATTGAAGGTTAGGTTTAAGACTAATGTTTGATATTCGAGCTTTAACTAATCATAAATACCAAGTCCTTAGAACAATGGTTTATAAGCCCTTGAAGTACACGTATAAACCTTCATAGCCACTATTATATTATATCAAACCATAAGTTTGATCTCTATATTTGATAATGTAATATCGAAGTTTATTCCTAAAAAGGAAAACAAATTACTTTCAAACATATCTTATTTTTGAAAAAGAGAATACTTAGCTATCCATGCAACTTACTCGTGAATTTCAAGGGTAAAAAATTAAATTAAAATAAATTATGTGCAAGTTACATAAGTAGTTGTACAATTATATTAATATAATTCTTATTTGTATTTATATTATTTTATATTGTAAGCCCGCGCTCTTTATTTTACGTTAAGCAGACTGTCTTGCTATTTACCTTATAAAATTGTATGTTTATTAACTATATAAGTTGAATTATTATTGACGTGCTCATCTAAGCGATAATTGTATTAAAAAGAATATTATTGTTTCCATTATTATTATTATTAGTTTTGAAAATTCTTCGATGATTTTTGCTAAGCATTGGTAAGAATTATTATCGAGTACTAAATCTAGTAGGAACCCGAATACAATTTGATTGTCAACCTTAGAATGCATTCCTTATTTATTAAACCGAACCCATATGAATTGGGGAGTAATCGACCAAGGGTTGAATTATCGATTTGGGTTTAGAGTAAGGGACACGAATTAGACTAGCAATGTTAATGTGAGCAGGCTTAAGACCCAAAAAAAAAATAAGAATAGATCTGAAAAGGGGCCAAAGCCACTTTCTTCTTCAAGCACTCGACGAGGGGGGTTTTCTGGGTCCTGCAATTCGACCCTCCCCGACACCCATCACAACCAAGAGAGAGAAAGAGGCTGAGGGCAACAGTGCCTTGCCACGGCGGCGATTAACCGGTCGACGCCCGGCAAGCACGGGAGTCGCAAGATCGAACCCCAGAACAGAGAGGGAGGGCGAGCACGAGCGAACCACGAGCGAGAGGGCTGGAGTTGCGGGAGGCATTGGCAGGGATGGAGGCTTGCCGGCGAGTGCCTTTGCATGTAGGCTCGAGTCTGACGACCACCAGGGGAAGGCCATGGTGAGCAAGGACTCGGGGTCAAGTTAGGGTTTGAAACCCTTGGCGCACCACCACCACCATCGCAACCAGCACCGCCACCACCACGATATGCACACACGAGACTCGAACTTAGCCAAAAAGTGGCCAATTAGCCCAGGAGCTGGGTTCTTAAGCTTGGAGTGAGGTGAGTGTTTCTCGCCTCCTAAGCATTAGTAATTTTAAAAAGGTTTTAGCCCTTAAATAATGATGCATGTTAGTTTAGGATTAGTTAAATTAATTGGAAGCATGATAACTGAACATGCATGTTTCATATCAACTAAATTTAGTTTAGATTATGCATGTATAGTTGTTGTGCAAAACTTCCTAGAACTAAACTGATTTTTGTGCCTGAGATGCTGCTTAAACTAGGTTAGAAGAATCTCCTTAGTCGGGCAAAAAGTATGCCGTTTAAATTGACAGAATTTGTGGTTTTCATGTTCAATAAATTGGGTATTATGTGAGTGAACTACATTTTAAATCGATGCATGTTGATTTAGTTAGATCCTGCTTGAAAGTATGAAACAACCAAAGAATGTTTCGAATCGACGCATGTTAATTTAGTTACTTCATGCTTGAAAGTGGCTTTGAATTAACCTAAGAATGTTTCGAATCAATGCATGTTAATTTAGTTAGTTCATGCTTGAAAGTGGCTTTGAATTAACCTAAGAATATTTCGAATCGATGCATGTCAATTTAGCTAGTTCACATTTAAAAGTGGCTTTGAATTAACCTAAGAATGTTTTGAATTGATGCATGTTAATTGAGTTAGTTCATGCTTGAAAGTGGCTTTGAATTAACCTAAGTATGTTTCGAATCGATGCCCATTAAGTTAACTAATTCATACTTGAGAATGGCCTTTGAAACGACCTAAGAATGCTTGAATTGATGCGTGTTAAGTCAGTTGATTCATGCTTGCCATGGCTTTTGAAATGACCTAAGAATGCCTTAGTTTGATGCATGCTAAATTGGTTGATTCATGCTGAAATGACCATAAAACGACCCAATGACATTGGTGAAATTAAAATAAACTCGAAAGCCTTAATGTGACTAGATTTGCTTTTGGAAATGACATAGAATGGGCATGCTTATTCTCTAATTGTGATTTATGAATGCAAGTTAGTTTCATGCCTTGGTTGTCCATTTCGGGCCGTTGAGGGCCTTATTTAAGTTAATGAACTATATGTGCTTATATATGTCATAATGTGTTGCTGGATGGGTGCTCCTCGCTGGGTAAGTTCATACGCCGCTATCACACATTTCTTTATGACTTTTACGATGATATGTTATGAATATGAAATTGAAATCAAGTTGGTAGTTGGATGGCTTGAAGATGAACTAATGAGAGTTTTGAAGTTCTTTGCAGTCGGTGTTGTGTGAGGAGGGAGCCTGGATTATGATTGACTACAATCGTATGGATTGCAAGGCCATGTGCGGCTTATTCTGTCGAGTTGAATTATGAAGTATTTGAATGTGTTACGTGTAAATCCTTCCTTTTATGTTGTTAAGCTTAATCATCTGTTTAAGGGTGATTTTTGAAAAAGAAGGTTTTTCGTGGTTGAAAATAATAGTAGCCATAACTATTAGCGAATGATGGCCTATTTTTAACTACACGAGTACAGTTTTGGGAATGAAGTACTAGAACGGGGGAATCCCGAAGGAATTTTAAAAAAATAGAGTGCGTTGTATGAAAAATGATTTCGCTACAAGAGACAACAAACTTATTAGCTGTTATGGCCATACGTTTTAAATTGGCTAAGATATGGTGCTTAGGGACAATAAGATCGGAGTGAACCTACTTAAATAGGAAAATCCCTAGCCTAGAGAGAAGTCCCAGTAGTTGAAAACCCTAGAGACCCTGACGAGGGTTAAGGTCCAATTTAGTTTACATCCCGGGAGTAAGAGCTTAGCGTGGGTGATAGTCTCACTGGGGGTTGAGAATAAATCTCACCTAACCAACACATTATGATGATCGTATACCCAGAGTATTTTCCTAATAAGTAAGAAAAGCAGTCCGCATTTTGCTATATCCTTGTAATGCATCGAGCATATAAGTTCTCAGTGTGCAAGCCATGTGAAAGAAAGTTCCCTGCTTTTATCATGAGTCACTGCATTTCCAAAATGCATGCTTGAAAGCATCTTTTTCAATCCTTGTTGCTTACTTGTTTAAGTGCCTAAATACTTGTTAGTAAGGAAGTTTGATCAGTAAGGGCCTAGAATGAGTTGAGTAGCTAGTATGAAGTTTATGGGTGATAATCCTTCCCTGGGGATTATAATTGCCTAATATGATAGTAATATAGAAGTGCTGCATAACTACTATCTATTATTATTGCCTGCAAATGGTTTTGGTTCTAAGGAGTCGGGAAATACTCACTGAGCGTATGGTTGCTCATCCCATTATTCTTTCCCCTTTTCCCAGTTTTCATTGTGACAGGTAGAAGTCGATTCACATATGCCAAGTTGAAGTCTACCCTTGCTTTAAAAGGGTGTCATGTGTGCACATATTGAAGTGGTCTTATATGTTTAACGATGTAATATGAGGTATCCTAGAATTGTAATTGTTTGTAAACAAAGCACTTTAGTTTATGTAATGCACAATGGTTAGGAGTCGCTCTGTATGGTCATGTGAGCCAACCATCTTATTAGACATGCATCCTTTTCGCTAAAGTTAGTTACATTTTGGGATGTAAACCCCAGTACTCCGGATGTATGATCCGTTAAGTTGTATATTTGATTTCCTTCTTTTTTATTGAACTTTGCGGTTTGTGTACTCCGGACGAGTGTCCCGTAGAGCTGTGGACTCCGACATGTAGCCGTTGAGCTTATTTTAGAAGTTTTATATGTTTCTATTCAATGCAGGGATTTATCGTAAGACTTTTAGCCTGAAAAATGGTCAGTTTTCAGGCGAAACTCTATCCGTTTTGCCCTAGAAGTTTAAGTAGGATTTAGGAAAACATAATACTCCTAGCCCTAAGGGTTGGGGATGTTACAGATGGTATCGGAGCAAGGTCCTGTGACTATATACCGCGACCTGAGTCTTGCATTTCATATATTTAGCTAGGAATGCGTTCATGATGATATGAATTATGCCTACTTTTGTGTGCAAATGTGGATTTTGTGCGAACGTGCGTGCGTCTAGCTAGATATGTGTGGCTTGAGTGAGCCCATTGATTGAAAGAATGACGCGTTTGCTAGGGTGTAACCGAGTGATTTGTATTCTCGTGAATAAGTTAAGTGTTATCTCAATTGAAAGTTATTTTGCTTATACACCTTGGCGATTTGAATCAAAAGTTTCAATTGCACGTGGTTTGAACTCAAACAACTGAGAATGTTTTAACTCTAAGCTCATTCTCGCCCCTTAAGTACGATTTCCTCCTTGGGCCCGATAATAGAGTGAGCAGACGCACTCAATAGTTAGTAAGGAAAGAGCTATAAGCAGTTAAACCATCCCTCTTTTAAAATATAGAGGCTTTAAAAGTTAAGATCCTTCCTAGATAGTGAGTTAAGGTTTTTTCTTTCGCATTAAAGACCTTTCTAATTATCTGGTTAGGCCTTACTGTTGCGTCTGAAGACTTGCATTTGTTTTACATTGATGTTTCGAATACCTACATACCAATATGCATTCGTTGCTTGATGTATTCATAACAAGTTGTTAGTAAGTGAATAAAAATTGTTTTCTTGACTAAAAGTTCTTTTAAATGATACCCATTTTTACGTAATTGCTTAATTACTAAAGGAACTATGTGAGAACTTCATATACGTGCATGTCAATATGGGTGATTGTGATAAAGGTTAGTTGATTGTTGCCTAAATTGTTATTCCCAGCCTTTGTATATGTGCCATTATTGCTTAAAAGAGGTCTTAACCTGAATTGTCGTTTGTATAAGGAATCTTCCTTACTTCCCATCATGTAGCCACTATTACTCATGATTTGGCTAAGCATTATGCTCATTGGGGCATGGAAAGCTATTCTTTTCATAAGAATGATAGTGCCCTGGCTATATCAACCCTAACACACCTAGAACGGAGATAAAGGGGAGAATCTGATAGACTTTGAAATTGTTATACCACATGTATCACCTCGTCACCTCTTGGGGGGACGATCCATGCCTTTCCAACACTTCGTAAGCTTTAACATCAAATGTGGAAACCAAGAATTTCTGAAGGAGATTGAACCGCCCCTTTCGTACCACGAGTTCCTAGAACTCCTGCAACCACCCTACGTAAAACAAGCGTCACAACGCCTCAATATATGTCTATGAGACCATCCACGTCATTGTCAGCTTATCGGTAGCTAGATCCTAACAATTTGGACAAACCTCGAGGCATAACCTCGATCATAGGTTTTAATGAGGGTTGCACTTGCGTATACTCGTCTAGATGCCCTCCCGTGAGACACTATCATGAGTCTATGTGTTTTGAAGCATAAGCACAATATTATGCAAAGTGTGAAGGTGATGGAAGCCCATATAGTTACTTAGGTTCATCATGCACGGTTATTCAAGTGTCTTGTGAATAATTGGCTTGGTTAATGCATATCTTGGTATTTGCTTGACTTGAGTTTGGTTTGGTATGTGACTTCATTATCCAAATGATTTAAGTTTTGTAATTCATGGCATAACATGGCCTCTGACTCGTTATTTGCATTCCGTGAATTCTATGATCCCATGTTATACCTGAATAACTGTGTACGCACATATTTGAAGCATGATGAAGCGACCATAGAAACTTGCATTCACATATATTTTTGCCTTAGCATTTCCTCCTCAAGTTGTTCCTATCGACATGTTATAGCTCATGCTACTCGTGGTTCTTAATCTTCAATGCTCTGTTGTTGACTCTACGTGATATCAATGTGATTTTGAGTGCTACTTCAAGTTCCTTCATGGTTGATGCGACGTAATACGATGTCTCTGCAACTTTGATGTGATGTGGTAGCTTTCTAGTTAATTGATTCAACCTGAATTGATTTAATATCTTCATATTTTTGAATGAACCTGATTAAGTAAACCCCTTCATACGACTTTGACATGTCCTATCTATATTGCCATGAAGAGAAGACCTAAAAGTTAGTTGTAACTGATGTATAAACATAGGAATATCGGCTGCATGTGCTTTCGTTTTGTAAATTACTTGTTGTATGCATATTAGATGATTTCATATTGCTTATGATTCCTAGGCTTGATAATGCTGAGTTGCTGATTCTATGCGATGCCATTGTGCTTAAATGACGTGATGCTAGGTGATATTCTTATTACTCTAATGTGTTGTAGGAATATCCATGTTAACCGTTGTGATCCTAAAAGTGACTTGAATTCATGTTTTAGAATATAACTACCCTTAAATGACCTTGAGATATCATTGCCCAATTGTCCTACCTTTAGATTTCGATTCATAACAATGCATATGCCTAGAGTTGTTGTGTAATATGCAGATTGAGTCTGGATAATTGAAAGTCTATGTACCTTTTTAAAACAAACTTAATATGGTTTTCCACGCCAACTTAGTTGCCCCCCTTCTATGCTTTTGCCCTTGCCGCCTAAATAGAGCGAGTAGACGCTTGAAGAGGATTGACGAGAAGGAGACTAGATACCATAAGCCTTTTCTTCGGTTTTAATTAATTGTAAAACAAGATTTTGGATTTTAATTCAAGTTGCATAGATCGTATCATGTGTGTGCGCATCTTAGGTATGACTGAACATAACTTGGGAATTTCGGGAACGAAATTCTTTTAAGGGGGGAAGAATGTGACGCCCGCGCTCTTTATTTTACGTTAAGCTGACTGTTTTGCTTTTTAAGTTATAAAAGTATGTTTTAATCAACTATATAAGTTGAATTATTATTGACATGCTTATGTGAGCGATAAGTTTATTAAAAAGAATATTATTGTTTCCATTACTATTATTATCAGTTTTGAAATTCTTCGATGATTTTTGCTAAGCGTTGGTAAGGATTATTATCGGGTACTAAATCTAGCAGGAACCCAAATACGATTTGATTGTCAACCTTAGAATTAGTTTCTTGTTTATTAAATTGAACCCAGATTAATTGGGAACGAGTAATCGACGAAGGGTCGTACTATCGATTTGGGTTTAGAGTCCGGGATACGAATTAGACTAGTGGTGTTAATTTGAGCGAGCTTGAGATAAAAAAAATAAAAATAGATCTAAAAAGGGGCTGAAGCCCCTTTCTTCTTTAGGCACTCGACGAGGGGGGGAGGTTTTCTGGGTCCTGCAATTCGACTCTCCCCGTCACCCATCACAAGCAAGAAAGAGAGAGGGAGAGGGTGACAGTACGTCGGGGCGGCGGCGGCGATTGACCGGCCATCGTTCGGCTTGCACGGGAGCCGTAAGATCAAACCCTAGAGCAGAGAAAGCGAGCGAGCACGAGCGAACCACGAGCGAGAGGGCTAGAGTTGCAGGAAGCGTTGGCAGCGACGGAGGCTTGCCGGCGAGTGCCTCTGCATGTGGGCTCGAGTCCGACGGTCACCAGGGGGAAGGCCACGGTGAAAAAGGACTCAGGGTCAAATAAGGGTTTGAAACCCTTGGCGCACCACCAATACCATCGCAACCAGCACCGCCACTGCTACAATCTGCACACACAAGACTCAAACTTAGCCAGAAAGTGGCCAATTAGCCCAGGAGCTGGGTTCTTAAGCTTGCTGTAAGGTGAGTGTTTCTCTCCTCCTAAGTATTAGTAATTTCAAAATGGTTTTAGCCCTTAAATGATGATGCATGTTAGTTTAGAATTAGTCAGATTAATTAGGAGCATGATGACTGAACATGCATATTTTATCTCAACTGAATTTAGCTCAGATTATGCATGTATAGGTGCTATCCAAAACTGCCCAGAACTGAACTGATTTTTGTGCCTGAGATGCTGCTTAGACTAGATTAGAACAATCTCGTTAGCCGGGCAGAAAGTATGCCCTCTAAATTTACAGAATTTATGGTTTTCATGTTCATTAAATTGGGTATTATGTGAGTGAACCACATTTTAAATCGATGCATGTTAATTTAGTTAGATCCTGCTGGAAAGGATGAAATAACCTATGAATGTTTCAAATCAGTGCATGTTAATTTAGTTAGTTTATTCTTGAAAGTGGGTTTGAATTAACCTAAGAATATTTCAAATCGATGCATGTAAATTTAGTTACTTCATGCTTGAAAGTGGCTTTGAATTAAGCTAAGTATGTTTCGAATCGATGCCCGTTAAGTTAACTAATTCATGCTTGAGAATGGCCTTTGAAACGACCTAAGAATGCTTGAATCGATGCGTGTTAAGTTAGTTGATTCATGCTTACGAATGGCCTTTCAAATGACTTAAGAATGCCTTAATTTGATGCATGCTAAATTGGTTGATTCATGCTGAAATGACGTTGAAACGACCCAATGACCTTGTTGAAATTAAAATAAACTCGAAAGCCTTAGTGTGACTAGATTTGCTTTTCGAAATGACATAGAATGTGCATGCCTATTCTCTAATTGTGATTTACGAATGCAAGTTAGTTTCATGCCTTGGTTGTCCATTTCGGGCCGCTGTGGGCCTTATTTAAGTTAATGAACTATATGTGTTTATATATGTCGTAATATGTTACTGGATGGATGCTCCGCACTCGGTAAGTTCATACGCCGCTATTACACCTTTTTTTACGACTTTTACGATGCGTCATGGATATGAAATTGAAACCTAGTTGGTAGGTGGATGGCTTGAGGATGAACCAATGAGAGTTTTGAGGTTCTTTATGGTCAGTGTTGTGTAAGAGAGAGTCTGGGTTGTGATTGACCGCAACCGTGTGGATTGCGAGGCTGTGTGTGGCTTATTCTGCCAAGTTGAATTATGAAGTATTTGAATGTGTTACGTGTAAATCCCCCTTATATGTCGTTAAGCTTAATTACGTGTGTGAGGGTAAGTTTTGAGAAAGAGGGTTTTTCATGGTTGAAAATAATAGTAGCCATAACTATTAGCGAATGATGGCCTATTTTTAACTATACGAGTACAGTTTTGGGAGTGAACCTGCTAGAACGGGGGAATCCCTAAGGAATTTTAAAAAAAAGGAGTGCGTTGTATGAAAAATGATTTTACTGCAAGAGATAGCAAACTTATTAGCCGCTATGGTCATGTGCTTTAAATTGGTTACGATATCGTGCTTAGGGATAATAAAATGGGAAAGAACCTGCTTAAACAGGGGAATCCTTAGCCTAGGGAGTAGTGCCAGTAGTAGGAAACCCTAGAGACCCTGATGAGGGTTAAGGTCTAATTTAGTTGCAATCTAAGGAGTAAGAACCTAGCGCGAGAGATAGTCTCACTAGGAATTGAGAATAGATCTTACCCAACCAGCACATGATAATGATCTTATGCCCAGAGTATTTTCCTAATAAGTAAAAAAAACAGTTGGTATTTCGTCATTTTAAGTATTTCAGGAAAAAGAAAGATTTTTAAGGGCCATTAAGAGGCTAGTTCGAATAAGATTCGAAAAGCTATAAGGGTCATTAGAGGACTAATACGAAAGAGATTCTTTTTAAAAGAATATGAACCTCAAGAGGCTAAGCAAAGTGTTTTCAAGAAAAAGAAAAAAAGCTTTCTGCGCATATTCTATGCATGTCTTATGAATGAGATTCCAAGCATAGTTTGAATGAAATTTCAAGTAAAGCATGGCTATATCCTTGTAATGCATCGAGCATATAAGTTCTCAGTGTGCAAGCCCTGAGAAAGAAAGTTCGTTGTATATATCAGGAGTCACTGCATTTCCAAAATGCATGCTTGAAAGCATCTTACTCAATCTTTATTGCTTACTTGTTTAAGTGCCTAAATAGTTGTTAGTAAGGAAGTTTGGTCATTAAGGGCCTAGAACGAGTTGCGTAGCTAGTATGAAATTTATAGGTGATAATCCTTCCCTAGGGACTATAATTGCCTAATATGATAGTAATATAGAAATGCTGCGTGACTACTATCTATTGTTATTGCCTGCAAATGGTTTTGGTTTTAAGGAGTCAGAAAATACTCACTGAGCTTGGGGTTACTCATCCCATTACTCTTTCCCCTTTTTCCAGGTGTTCATTACGACAGGTAAAAGTCGATTCACTTATGCCGAGTTGAAGTCTACCCTAGCTTAAAAAGGGTGTCATGTGTACACATATTGAAGTGGTCTTACATGTTTAACGATGTAATATGATGCATCCTAGAATTGAAATTGTTCGTAAACAAAGCACTTTAGTTCATGTAATGCATAATGGTTAGGAGTCGCTCTGTATGGCCATGTAAGCCAACCATCTTATTAGCCAGGTGTCCTTTTTGATAAAGTTAGTTACATTTCGGGATGTAAACCCCAGTACTCTGGATGTGTGATCCGTTGAGTTGTATATTTGATTTCCTTCTTTATTATTGAACTTTATGGTGGGCGTATTTCGGGTGAGTGGCCCGTAGAGCTGTGGGCTCCGGCGTATAGTCGTTGAGCTTATTTTAGAGGTTTTATATATTTCTATTCAATACAGGGATTTTTCGTAAGACTTTTAGCTTGGAAAATGGTCAGGTTTCAGGAAAAACTTTGTCCGTTTCGACCCAGAAGTTAAGTAGGATTTAAGAAAACGTAATACTTTTAGCCCTAGGGGTTGGAGGTATTACAGATGGTATCAGAGCAAGGTCCTGTGACCATAGACCGCGACCTGAGTCTTACATTTCGTATAATTAGCTAGGGATGCGTTCATAATGATGTGATTTATGCCTGCTTTTGTGTGCAAATGTGGGTTTTGTGTGAATGTGGGTGCGTCTAGCTAGATATGTGCGACTTGAGTCAGCCCATTGATTGAAAGAATGAACCGTTTGTTAGGGTGCAGGCCGAGTGACTTTTATTCTCGTGAACAAGATAAGTGTTAGCTCAATCGAAAATTATTTTGCTTATACATCTTGGTGATTTGAATCAAAAGTTTCAAATGCACGTGATTTGAACTCAAACAACTGATAATGTTTTAACTCCAAGCTCATTCTTGCCCCTTAAGTACGATTTGCTCCTCGGGCCCAATAATAGAGTGAGTAGGCGCACTTAATGGTCGGTAGGGAATGAGTTAGAAGCAGTTAAAACATCCCCTTTTTAAAACATAGAGGCTTTGGAAGTTAAGATTGTTCCTAGATAGTGAGTTAAGGTTTTTCTTTAGCATTAAAGACCTTTCTAATTATCTGGTTAGGCCTTACTGTTGCATCTGAAGACTTGCATTTATTGATGTCTCGAATACCTACATACCAATGCATTCGTTGCTTGATGTATTCATGACAAGTTGTTAGTAAGTGAATAAAATTTGTTTTCTTGACTAAAGGTTCTTTTAAATGATACCCATTTTTACGTAATTTCTCAATTACGAAACGAACTATGTGAGAACTTCGTATACGTGCATGTCAATATGGGTGGCTGTGAAAGAGTTTAGTTGATTGTTGCCTAAAGTGTTATTCCTAGCCTTTGTATATGTGCTATTAATGCTTAGATGAGGTCTTAACCTGAATTGTCATTTGCGTAAGGAATCTTCCTTACTTCCCATCACGTAGCCACTATTACTCATGAGTCGGCTAAGTGTTATGCTCATCGGGGCATAGAACGCTATTCTTTTCATAAGAATGATAGTGTCCTGGCTATATCAATCCTAACACACCTAGAACAGAGATGAAGGGGAGCACCTGGCAGACTTTGGAATTGTTATACCATATGTATTACCTCGTCACCTCTTGGGGAGATGACCCATACCTTTCCAACACTTCGTAAGCTTTAATATCAAATGTGGAATCCAAGAATTTTTGAAGGAGATTGAACTGCCCCTTTCATACCACGAGTTCCTCGGACTCCTGCAGCCACCCTATGAGAAACAGGCGTTACAACACCTCAATGTATGTCTGTGAGACCATCCATGCTATTGTCAGCTTATCGGTGGCTAGATCCTTATAATTTGGACAAACCTCAAGGCATAACCTCGATCTTAGGTTTTAAATGATGGTTGCACTCTCGTATACTCGTCTAGATGCCCTTCCGTAAGACACCACTGTGAGTCTATGTCTTTTGAAGCATAGGCACAACATTATGCAAAGTGTAAAGGTCATGGAAGCCCATATAGTTACTTAGGTTCATTATGCACAGTTATTTAAGTGTCCTGTGAATAATTGGCTTGGTAAATGCATATCTTAGTGTTTGCTTGACTTGAGTTTGGTTTGGTATGTGACTTTATTATCTAAAAGATCTAGATTTTGTCATTCATGGCATGAAATGACCTCTGATTTGCATTCCGTGAATTCTATGATCTCATGTTATAGCTGAATAACTGCATACGCACGTATTTGAAGCATGATGAAGCGACCAAGAAACTTGCATTCACATATATTCTTGCCTTAACATTTCCTTCTCAAGTTGTTCCTATCAACAGGTTATAGTTCATGCCACTCGCGGTTCTTAATCTTCAGTGCTCTGTTGTTGACTCTACATGATATCAATGTGATTTTGACTTCTAATTCTAGTTCCTTTATGGTTAATGCGACGTAATATCATGTCTCTCCTACTTTGATGTGATGTGGTAGCTTTCTAGTTAATTGATTTAACCTGAGATTGATTTAATATCTTCATGTTTTTAAAATGAACTTGATCAACTAAACCCCCTTCATACGACTTTGACATGTCCTATCTAAGTTGCCATAAATGAAAGACCTAAAAGTTAGTTGTGACTTATGCATAAACAAAGCAATATAGGTTACATGTGCTTTCCTTTTGTAAATTACTTGTTGTATGCGTATTAGACGATTTCATGTTGCTTATGATTCCTAGGCTTGAGAATGCTGAATTGCTGATTCTAT
This sequence comes from Carnegiea gigantea, assembly GCA_029747015.1. Lineage (NCBI taxonomy): Eukaryota > Viridiplantae > Streptophyta > Magnoliopsida > Caryophyllales > Cactaceae > Carnegiea > Carnegiea gigantea. The sequence goes on from JAKOGI010000040.1 coordinate 965,597, forward strand.
ACGATGCCATTGTGTTTAAATGATGCTATGTGACGCTATGCGATGTTCTTATTACTCTAATGTATTGTAGGAATCTCCATGTTAATCGTTGTGATCCTAAAAGTGACTTGAATTCATGTTTTAGAATGAAACTACCCTTACATGACCTTGAGATGTCACTACCCAATTGTCCTACCTTTAGATTTCGATCCATGGTAATGCATATGCCTAGAGTTGTTGTTTAATATGCGGATCGAGTTTGGATAATTGAAAGTCTATGTACCTTTCCAAAACAAGCTTAATATAGTTTTCCACGCCAACTCAATTGCCCATCTTCTATACTTTTACCCTTGGTGCCTAAATAGAGCGAGTAGACGCTTGAAGAGAATTGGCGAGGAGGACACTAGATGCCATAAGCCTTTTCTTCAGTTTAATTAATTGTAAAACAAGATTTTTGATTTTAATACGAGTTGCGTAGATCGTATCATGTGTGTGCGGATCTTAGGTATGACTGAACATAGTTTGGGAATTTCGGGATCGAAATTCTTTTAAAGGAGGAAGAATGTAACGCCCGCGCTCTTTATTTTACGTTAACCTAACTGTCTTGGTTTTTACGTTATAAAAGTGTATTTTTATTAACTATATAAGTTGAATTATTATTGACGGGCTTATGTGAGGTTTTCATCATTATTATTATTAAATGTGAAAATTCTTCGATGATTTTTGCTAGGAGTTGGTAAGGATTATTATCGGGTACCAAATCTAGTAGGAACCCGAATATGATTTGATTGTCAACCTTAAAATTAGTTCCTTGTTTATTAAACCGAACGCAGATGAATTTGGAACAAGTAATCTACGAAAGGTCATATTATCGATTTGGGTTTAGAGTACGTGATACGAATTAGACTACCGGTGTTAATTTGAGCAGGCTTGAGACAAAAAAAATAATAAAAATAGATATAAAAAGGGGTTGAAGCCCCTTTCTTCTTCAGGCACTCAACGAGGGGGCGAGGTTTTCTAGGTCCTGCAATTCGACCTTCCCCGACACCCATCACAACCGAGAGAGGGGGGGAGGGCAACAGTGCGCCGCCACGGCGACAATTGTCCTGCTGTCGCCCAGCTCGCACGGGAGCCACAAGATCGAACCCTAGAGCAAAGAGGGCGAGCGAGCACGAGCAAACCATGAGCGAGAGGGCTGGAGTTGCGAGAGGTGTTGGCAGCGACAGAGGCTTGCCGGCGAGTGTCTCTGCATGTGGGCTCGAGTCCGGCGGCCACGAGGGGAAGGCTATGGTGAGCAAGGACTCGGGGTCAAGTTAGGGTTGGAAACCCTTGGCGCACCACCACCACCATTGCAACCAGCACCGCCACCGCAGGATCTGCACACACGAGACTCGAACTCAGCCAGAAAGTAGCCAATTAGCCTAGGAGCTGGGTCCTTCAGCTCGGTGTAAGGTGGGTGTTTCTTGCCTCCTAAGTATTAGTAATTTCGAAATGGTTTTAGCCCTTAAATGATGATGCATGTTAGTCTAGAATTAGTCAGATTAATTGGGAGCATGATGACTAAACATGCATGTTTCATATCAACTAAATTTAACTCAGATTATGCATGCATAGTTGTTGTGCAAAACTTCCCAGAACTGAACTAATTTTTGTGCCTGAGATGCTGCTTAAACTAGGTTAGAAGAATCTCCTTAGTTGGGCAGAAAGTACGCCCTTTAAATTGACAGAATTTATGGTTTTCATGTTTAGTAAATTGGGTATTATGTGAGTAAACCACATTTTAAATCGATGCATATTGATTTAGTTAGATCCTGCTTGAAAGTATGAAATAACCAAAGAATGTTTCGAATCGGCGCATGTTAATTTAGTTAGTTCATCCTTGAAAGTGGCTTTGAATTAATCTAAGAATGTTTCGAATCAATGCATGTTAATTTAATTAGTTCATGCTTAAAAGTGGCTTTGAATTAACCTAAAAAATGTTTCGAATAGATGCATGTCAATTTAGTTAGTTCACGTTTGAAAGTGGCTTTGAATTAACCTAAGCATGTTTCAAATTGATGCCCATTAAGTTAACTAATTCATGCTTGAGAATGGCCTTTGAAATGACCTAAGAATGCTTGAATCGATGCGTGTTAAGTCAGTTGATTCATGCTTGCGAATGGCCTTTGAAATGACCTAATAATGCCTTAGTTTGATGCGTGCTAAATTGGTTGATTCATGCTGAAATGACCTTGAAACAACCCAATGACCTTAGTGAAATTAAAACAAACTCGAAAGCCTTAACGTAACTAGATTTGGTTTTGGAAATGGCATAGAATGGGCTTGCTTATTCTTTAATTGTGATTTATGAATGCAAGTTAGTTTCATGCCTTGGTTGTCCATTTCGGGCCGTTGAGGGCCTTCTTTAAGTTAATGAACTATATGTGTTTATATATGTCATAATGTGTTGCTGGATAGGTGCTTCTCGCTTGGTAAGTTGATACGCCGCTATTACACATTTCTTTACGACTTTTATGATGATATGTTATGGATATGAAATTGAAACCGAGTTGGTAGTTGGATGGCTCGAGGATGAACTAATGAGAGTTTTGACGTTCTTTGTGGCCGGTGTTATGTGAGGTTGTAATTGACCGTAATCGTGTAGATTGCGAGGCCGTATGTGGCTTATTCTGCCAAATTGAATTATGAAGTGTTTGAATGTGTTACGTGTAAACCCCCTCTTTTATGTCATTAAGTTTAATCATGTGTGTAAGGGTGAGTTTTGAAAAAGAAGATTTTTCGTAGTTGAAAATAATAGTAGCCATAACTACTAATGAATGATGGCCTATTTGTAGCTATACGAGTACAGTTTTGGGAGTGAACCTACTAGAACAGGGGAATCCCTAAGGAATTTTTAAAAAAAGGAGTGCGTTCTATAAAAAATGATTTCGCTGCAAGAGACAGCAAACTTATTACCCGCTATGATCATACGCTTTAAATTGGTTAAGATATCGTGCTTAAGGACAATAACATATGAGTGAACTTGCTTGAAGGGGGGAATCCCTAGCCTAGGCAGTAGTCCCAGTAGTGGGAAACCCTAGAAACCCTGACGAGGGTTAAGGTCCAATTTAGTTATCATCCCTGGAGTAAGAACTTAGCATGAGCGATAGTTTCACTCGGGATTGATAATAGATCTCACCCAACCAGCACATTATGATGATCTTATACCCAGAGTATTTTCCTAAAAAGTAAGAAAAGTAGTTGGCATTTCCCTATTTTAAGTATTTCAGGAAAAAGAAAGATTTTTAAGGGCCATTAAGAGGCTAGTTCGAATAAGATTCGAAAAGCTATAAGGGTCATTAGAGGATCAATATGAAAGAGATTCTTTTTAAAAGAATATAAGCCTCAAGAGGCTAAGCAAGGTGTTTTCAAGAAAAAGAAAGAAAGCTTTTTATGCATATTCTGTGCATGTCTTATGAATGAGATTCCAAGCATAGTCTGAATGAAATTTCAAGTAAAGTATGGCTATATCCTTGTAATGCGTCAAGCATATAAGTTCTCAGTGTGCAAGCCCTGTGAAGGAAAGTTCCCTGCATATATCATGAGTCACTGCGTTTTCAAAATGCATGCTTGAAAGCATCTTACTCAATCTTTGTGCTTACTTGTTTAAGTGCCTAAATGCTTGTTAATAAGGAAGTTTGGTTATTAAGGGCATGGAACGAGTTGAGTAGCTAGTATGAAATTTATGGGTGATAATCTTTCCCTGGGGACTATAATTCCCTAATATGATAGTAATATAGAAATGCTGCGTGACTACTATCTATTATTATTGCCTGCAAATGGTTTTGATTTTAAGGAGTCGGAAAATACTCACTGAGCGTGTGGTTGCTCATCCCATTACTCTTTCCTGGCCCCTTTTCCCAAGTTTTCATTAGAACAGGTGGAAGTCGATTCACTTATGCCGAGTTGAAGTCTACCATTGCTTAAAAAGGGTGTCACATGTGCACATATTGATGTGGTCTTACATATTTAAGGATGTACTATGATGTATCCTAGAATTGTAATTATTCATAAACAAAGCACTTTAGTTCATGTAATGCATAATGGTTAGGAGTTGCTCTGCACGACCATGTGAGCCAACCATCTTATTAGCCAGGTGTCCTTTTTGCTAAAGTTAGGCCCTGTTCTATTCAGTGGGAAATTTGGGGTATGGGATGGGTGAGTGTGGGAAGGGGGGAACGAGTGGGTGAGAGTTGGTAAGAGTGGTAATTTTTTTAAGTGTGGGAAAGGGGGGAAGGAGTGGGTGAGAGTTGGTAGGAGTTGAAAGGAGTTGAATGAAGTTAGAGACTGGGTTTAAGTTATATATTTTTGTATGTGAATGTAGTTTTTTTTAAATTTATGGTAGTATTAACGATCTTAAAATTAAATTTTGCATAGAAAAATTTTTTTTTTATGAGTTTACCTGGTTACAAAATATTGTTTGATGGTCGTTGTTACCTCCCAAAAAATTTAAATTTTCGTAAATGAGTTGAATCAGTTGCGGATGTTAATTTTTGTTGTAAATTTCGGGAATTTCCTCATTTTCACTAAAATTTAAAGTTAAATATCGTACTGTATGTTGTGCAAATATGATTCACTTTGATTGGGTTACGATTAATTGGTTGTGAACTGAAAATTACATAGACAACTTTAATTTTTTGTGTGTAAGTTAATTATTCACATCTTCCGACATTTTTGCACAGTCGGACTGAAGTTGAATGCTACTGTTTATCAATTCTTAATTACGTTACGATACCGATGAAGTTAGTTTGAAATTCGAAATCAGATATCACCAAAAAGATTATCCGAACACAATCTTATTATATTCAATTATCATCTACAAATCTAATACAAACATAACATGTGTCTGTACGCTAGCTGTCTTCTGTGTCTACACTATCAGCTCTCCTCTCTGTCTATAAAAATTTGCAGACAGGCTATCATCACTCCTCTCTCTCTCTCTCTCTCTCTCTCTAAACTCTCAGATCTCACCTCCCCCCTCTCCTGTCGCACGCCCCTCTACCGCTGGAGCAGTGCTAGCTCGCCGACCATGCCGCCGTCCTTAGCAACACGCCGGGCATCTCCCACCGCGCCGGCGGTAACCCACGACACCGGCCAGCTCCCATCCCCGTCGATCTCCCACCATGCGAACACTGAAACCACCTGTGCAAAACCCCGGCCAGAGCTCCTTCCTCGCAGCCCATCCCCGACCTCGCCGGCCATCTCTGACCTCACCGGCCATATCTGCAGACGTCCCCAGCTCCCCGACCGTCTCCCCGGTTGTCAGATGTAAGTGCGTAATTTTTTTAAAATTTTGGTTTGTTGTTTGAGGCTTAATAAAATGGGCTGAATTCTTCAGTTTGTGGTATTTGGAATTTGTTAGAGCATTCTTCTCCACCATTGTTGAACCTATGTGCTTCATTTGAAGAGAATGTGAGTTGAATGTGAATGTTATGCGTTTTCTTCAGTTGAGATGCATGAGCTGAGATGGCAGTGCTAGTTGGAATTTTCTGGACCACGCATTTGCACACATTTCTTCATTTCCAGCATGAATTTGAATGTTGTGCATTTGTGAGTTGAGATGGACATGTGGTTGAAGGAAATGCTGAACCATGAACTCTCTAACTTCTGAGACGAATTGCATTTGTGGTGCGTTCTTGGGCTGCAAATGTGTGCACTTGCTTCGTGGTTGTGTTGAAATTAATTTTGTTTGTATTTGATTGTTGATTTTTGATAGCTTACAGTATGGCCCTTACTGGGAGGAAATCCCGTAATTGGACTAATAAAGAGGATGAGAAATTATTGGATGTGTTGATTGAACAAAAAGCACTGGGGGCTACGCAATTTGAATGGTCTGTTGTGAAAGCTTTGTTGAAAGTTCAGGGGATCGATAGGGATGGTACTCAAATAAGAAACCATTATAATAACACGGTCAAGAAATTAAAAGCTTGGCAATGGCTTATAGGCCAGACGGGTGTTGGTGTGAACCCCGTCACTGGAGCTGTGACAGTCACTGATTACACTTGGGAGAAATTTCTGAAGGTACAATATGCTTTGTACATATATATTGTCACGACATTCGTGTGTATGTGCTATTTGAAATAATGTGTTTTAATTGGTGTGCAGCAATGGGGGGGAAGATTTAAAAGTTTCTGTGAGAGAGTTCCCCCAAATCTGGATAAGATAAGAGCAGTGGTGCATGGCAGGCATGCAACTAGTGACTTGAGCTTCTCCCCAACAATGGGTACTTCCGGTAGTCGACGGTGTCCAGTACAGCAGAATTTGGCAGTGGATTTGGAAGAGCATGTGGGTGATAGTGATGAGGCGGAGGATGATGAGTACAATGAGCAGACGAAAGTGAGTGCTGGGGCGGAAAGTCGATCACCTCCTAGGACTATTTAGATAAACGCTCGAAAACGTAGAAGTGAAGGTGGAAGTTCAGGTGACAGAAGGCGGATGAGGCAAGAATTGGATGCCGAAGTTCATAATGCTCTTGCACTAATGCGCTTGAAAGCGGAGTCCAGACTCAACCCCCCACCATCTACTTACGAAAAGGTTCTTACAAAGTTGAGGGAGCATCCTGGGGTTGCTGCTAAAGGACCAGATTTCATATTCAATGTGATGGAATATATTAGACGTGAGCAGGACTTCGATTACTTTATAGTTTTCAATGATGATGATATCACCAGATACTTACGAGTTAGAGGGTTGGGGGATGTGTAACTATAGTGATTTGCTGATTTATGAGTTGTGTTTGCAGGTGACTTGTAGTATGAATGACTTGACGTTTTAGATATGTTGTATGAATGTAGTGAGTACGATTAGTTGTCGTGGTAGTTTGGTGTAACTTCAATGTTGGTTTATGGCAAGCAGTTACGAATTGTTAGTTGTCTTCCAACAATGTACCTATTTGTTTCCATTTCTCTCTAATCATTTTATGCTTCTACATGATGTAGAATGGACGAGGAAGAAGATTGTGTTGTTGAGACTCTTATCTTGCACACGCTTGTATGAAGTTGTCCACAGCAACGTACAGCTTCACACCCGAGACTACCAAGGATGATTGGTGAGGAAAGCGGTGGAGCATTCATACATCGAGTGCTGAGAAGACTCGAGAAGATTTTTGTCGGCAATTGCTGTGGCTTGACCGAGATGCTTTTATACATCTGGTTAACGTCATAATAGAAAGCCGCGCTATAGATGAGGGACGCTTTATTAAAATAGCTGAAATCCTTGCACTAAGCTTATATATTTTTGCACGAGGTGCAAGCTACCGTGACGTGGAGATCCGATTTCGGCATTCGCAATCAACTGTAGGCACCTATCATAACCAAGTCTTGGAAACTTTAGTTAAGTTATCTGCTGATATCATAAGGCCGTACCGAAGTCCAGATGAAGTGTCCCCAGAAATTGCGCAGAAGCCAGGGTTCTACTAGCCGTACTTCAAGGTACGTTGTTAACCATCACAAAAACGTACATAATGTATATGATTATCCATTGTTTACAACTTACAGCCAAATTTGTACGTTGTTATGTAGGACTGTGTTGGAGCATTAGATGGGACCCATATTCAATGTAGGATTGCAGATGACATTGGCCAACGTTATCGAAATCGTAAAGGGGATAAGACTTCGAATGTTTTGATGGTCGTTTCATTTGACGGCATGATTACGTATGTCAATGCTGGGTGGGAGGGAAGCTCCCACGATCTGCCAGTATTACAACATAGCATAGTTGACCCGAAGTTCGACTTCCCTCATCCATCTCCAAGTACCCCCATTAGTTGGTATAATATGTGTTCAGTATTGTCTCCGATAATGCGGTCATCATTGAATGCTATTTTTTCAATACGTGCTCAGGGAAGTACTATTTGGTGGATTCCGCATATGCAAATACGATTGGGTACTTAGCACCTTATAAAGAGAGCAGTGTTCGGTACCACATTCCCGAGTTCACCAGAGGTCGTCAATGCGGCGTTGCCAGACGAGGGATGAAAGAGGAGTTCAACTATCGCCATTCTTGTCTGCGGGGGACGGTTGAGCGAACTTTCGGAGAGATGAAGGCAACATGGAAGATATTAGATGACCGGATGCCCCAAGTGACATTACAAAAACAGATTCAGATAATAATCGCAGTTTGCACCCTCCACAATTTTATTCGTCTCCATCGACATGGCATCCAAATATCACCAAGGCTGCCCTCTACTGCAGCAGAACATGATGATACATTCCTTGATTCGAATGCCAAAAAATTCATGAACCAATTTAGGGATCAACTCGCTGCGGATATGTGGGAGTCAACTGCGACCTGATATGTGCAATATGTATGCCCTTACAATGCCAATTTGATTAATGTTACAATATGTGTTCGTTTGTAAGACTACAACTTTATTACTGTCTACTGAATGTTCGGCTCGATATGAAATTAGTTAAATTATTGCGTCACTTTCAATCGCCAACAACAAATGTTTATCTCACAACGTAAACGATTAGCAGTACTTTTACAATCGTTAACATTTATAACATCTGTTACTTCTATCGCGCACACCGAAAAACCTTTTCTAACCATCTGTTCCATACAAAAATTAAACTAAAAATATGTACTACTCACGAATAACTAAAATTTGCCTATCATATGAAAAATTTAAAAATCCATGTGTATTTATTTTTTATTTTTTATTTCTTTGGAATTTTGCGTTGGTTGTTCTTTCGGATTAAAAAATGGAAAATAACAATATTGATACAACAAAATAAAAAATAAAAAATAAAAATACATACAAAAAAAAATTTACATATTAAAAAATATAAGAACAAAAAATAAAACCAATTACAAAAAAATAGAAAACTTAAAATTTAAAAATGAAAACAATAAGAAATAAACAAATTAAAAAATAAAAAATAAAACATAAAAATTGAAAAAACTAAAAAAATAAAAATACAAAATTAAAAAATACAAAATACCAAAATACAAAAATACAAAATTAAAATCAAAAGATACAATAATACAAAAATGAAAACAAAAAATACAAAAATACAAAAATGAAAACAAAAAATACAAAAATAAAAAATACAAAAATACAAAAATACAAAAATAAAAAATAAAAAACTAAAAAATAAACAAAATTAACAAATAAAAAAATAACAACATAAAAATAAAAACAACAAAAATTTCAAGAAATATAAAATTTCTAAAAATAATGTCAACTACAATATATCTGCACTTTCTGTCACGAATTATGAACAATGCCAAAAAATTATACGTACGAAAAAAACATCTGCAACTTCTGTCATGATTACGATGTACAGAAAATTATTCTGTTACATATACAGCAACAACCATATACGCTTTCTAACCTACAACAAATATCTTGTAACCAACGATAACAAAAAAACTATAACTGTTCTATAACATCCGAAAAATTAAAACTGCTTATAATTGCTACTAGATTATCCGTACACACAATTACGTAAATTATAAAAGTTTTCAGAAAATGAGAAATGATTGTTTTATGTAGGTGTGGGAAGGAGTGGGGAGGAGTGGGTGAGTGTGTGAAAGAGTGGTATTTTTTTTAAGTGTGGGAAGGAGTCGGAAGAGGAGGGAAGGAGTGGGTGAGAGTAGGCGAGTGTGGGTTGGGTTGATTAAACTACGAAAAGAACAGGGCCTTAATTACATTTCAGGATGTAAACCCTAGTACTCCGAATGTGTGATCCGTTGAGTTGAATATTTGATTCCCTTCTTTATTATTGAACTTTATGGTTGGTGTACTTCGGGCGAGTGGCCTGTAGAGCTGTGGACTCCGGTTTGTATCTGTTGAGCTTATTTTAGAAGTTTTATATGTTTCTATTCAATGTAGGGATTTATCATAAGGCTTTTAACCTAGGAAATGGTCAAGTTTCAAGCGAAACTCTGTCCGTTTTGCCCCAGAAGTTAAGTAGGATTTAGGAAAACATAATACTCCCAGCCCTAAGGGTTGGGGGTGTTACAGATGGTATCAAAGCAAGGTCCTGCGACCACATACCGCGACCTGAGTCTTGCATTTCATATAGTTAGCTAGGAACGTGTTCATGATGATAGGATTTGTGCCTACTTTTGTGTGCAAATGTGGATTTTGTGTGAACGTGGGTGCGTCTAGCTAGATATATGCAGCTTGAGTCAGCCCATTGATTGAAAGAATGAACCGTTTGCCAGGTTACAGGCCGAGTGACTTATATTCTCGTGAGCAAGTTAAGTGTTGGCTCAATCAAAAGTTGTTTTGCTTATACACTTTGGCAATTTGAATCAAAAGTTTCAAGTGCACATGTGAACTCAAACAACAGAGAATGTTTTAACTCCAAGCTCATTCTTGCCCCTTAAGTACGATTTTCTCCTCGGGCCCGATAACAGAATAAGCAGGCGCACTCCATGGTTGGTAGAGAATGAGCTAGAAGCGGTTAAACCATCCCCCTTTTAAAACATAGAGGCTTTGAAAGTTAAGATCCTTCCTAGATAGTGAGTTAAGATTTTTCTTTCGCATTAAAGACCTTTCTAATTATCTAGTTAGGCCTTACTGTTACGTCTGAAGACTTGCATTTGTTTTACATTGATATTTCGAATACCTACATACCAATATGCATTCGTTACTTGATGTGGTTATGGCAAGTTGTTCGTAAGTGAATAAAAATTGTTTTCTTGACTAAAAGTTCTTTTAAATGATACCCATTTTTATATAATTTCTCAATTACTATAGGAACTATGTGAAAACTTCGTATATGTACATGTCAATATGGGTGATTGTGATAGAGTTTAGTTGATTTGTTGCCTAAAGTGTTATTCTCAGCCTTCGTATATGTGCCATTAATGCTTGCATAAGGTCTTAACCTGAATTGTCATTTGCATAAGGAATCTTCCTTACTTCCCATCACGTAGCCACTATTACTTACGAGTCGGCTAAGCGTTATGCTCATCGGGGCATGGAACGCTATTCTTTTCATAAGAATGATAATGTCCTGACTATATCAACCCCAACATACCTAGAATGGAGATAAAGGGGAGAACCTGATAAACTTTGGAATTATTATACAACATATATCACCTCGCTACCTCTTGGGGAGACGATCCATACCTTTCAAACACTTCGTAAGCTTTAACATCAAATGTGGAAACTAAGAATTTCTGAAGGAGATTGAACCGCCCCTTTCGCACCGCAAGTTCCTATGACTCCTGCAACCACCGTACGAGAAATAAGTGTCACCACACCTCAATGTATGTTTGTGAGACCATCCACGCCATTGTCAGCTTATCGATGGCTAGATCCTAATAATTTGGACAAACCTCGAGGCATAACCTCGATCTTAGGTTTTAAATGAGGGTTACACTCGCGTATACTCGTCTAAATGCCCTCTCGTGAGACACTACCGTGAGTCTATGTGTTTTGAAGCATAAGCACAATATTATGTAAAGTGTAAAGGTCATGGAAGCCCATATAGTTACTTAGGTTCATTATGCACGGTTATTCAAGTGTCTTGTGAATAATTAGCTTGGTAAATGCATACCTTGGTATTTACTTGACTTGATTTGGTTTGGTATGTGACTTGATTATCCAAATAATTTAAGTTCTGTAATTCATGGCATGACATGACCTCTGACCCGTTGTTTGCATTCGGTGAATTCTATGATCCCATGTTATAACTGAATAACTGCATATTCACATATTTGAAGCATGATGAAGCGACTGTGGAAACTTACATTGACATATATTCTTGCCTTAGCATTTCCTTCTCAAGTTGTTCCTATCGACATGTTATAGCTCATACTACTCGTCATTCTTAATCTTCAGTGCTCTGTTATTGACTCTACGTGATATCAATGTGATTTTGAGTGCTACTTCAAGTTCCTTCATGGTTGATGCGACATAATATGATGTCTCTGCTAGTTTGATGTGATGTGGTAGATTTCTAGTTAATTGATTCAACCTAGGATTGATTTAATATCTTCATGTTTTTGAATGAACCTGTTTAAGTAAACCCCCTTCATACAACTTTGACATGTCCTATCTAAGTTGCCATGAATGGAAGACCTAAAAGTTAGCTGTGACTGATGTATAAACATAGGAATATCAGTTGCATGTGCTTTTGTTTTGTAAATTACTTGCTGTTTGCGCATTAGATGGCTTCATGTTGCTTATGATTCCTAGGCTTGAGAATGCCGAATTGCTGATTCTATGCGATGCCACTGTGCTTAAATGAAGCTACATGATGCTATGCGATGTTCTTATTACTCTAATATGTTGTAGGAATCTCTATGTTAACCTTTGTGATCCTAAAAGTGACTTGAATTCATGTTTTAGAATGAAACTACCCTTAAATGACCTTGAGATGTCATTGCTCAATTGTCCTACCTTTAGATTTCGATTTATGACGATGCATATACTTAGAGTTGTTGTTTAATATACGGATTGAGTCTGGATAATTAAAAGTCTATGTACCTTTTCAAAACAAGCTTAATATGGTTTTCTACGCCAACTCACTTGCCCTTCTTCTGTACTTTTGCCCTTGGCGCCTAAATAGAGCAAGTAGATGCTTGAAGAGGATTAGCGAGGAGGAGACTAGATACCATAAGCTTTTTCTTCGGTTCTAATTAATTATAAAATAAGATTTTGGATTTTAAAGCGAGTTGTGTAGATCGTATCATGTGTGTGCGCGTCTTAGGTATGATTGAACATGGCTTGGGAATTTCGGAGATGAAATTCTTTTAAGGGGGAAGAATGTAACGCGCGCGCTCTTTAGTTTACGTTAAGCTAACTGTCTTGCTTGTTACGTTATAAAAGTGTATTTTTATTAACTATATAAGTTGAATTATTATTGATGTGCTTATGGGATCGATAATCTAATTAAAAAGAATATTATTGTTTCCATTACTATTATTATCGGTTTTGAAATTCTTCGATGATTTTTGCGAAGCGTTGGTAAGGATTATTATCGGGTACTAAATCTAGTAGGAACCCGAATACGATTTGATTGTCAACCTTAAAATTAGTTCCTTGTTTATTAAACCAAACCCAGATTAATTGGGAATGAGCAATCGATGAAGGGTCGTACTATCGATTTGGGTTTAGAGTACGGGATACGAATTAGACTAGCGGTGTTAATTCGAACGAGCTTGAGACAAAAAAAATAAAAATAGATCTAAAAAGGGACCGAAGCCCCTTTCTTCTTCAGGCACTCGACGAGGGGGGAGGTTTTCTGGGTCCTGCAATTCGACCCTCCCCGATACCCATCACAACCAAAAGAGAGAGAGGGGGGGAGGGCGATAGTGCGCCGTGGTGGCGGCGATTGACCGGCCATCCTCCGGCTTGCACGGGAGCTGCAAGATCGAACCCCAAAGTAGAGAGGTCGAGCGAGCACGAGCGAACCACGAGCGAGAGGGCTGGAGTTGCGGGAGGCGTTGGCAGCGGCAGAGGCTTGCCGGCGAGTGCCTTTGCATGTGGGCTCGAGTTCGGTGACCACCAGGGGAAGGCCATGGTGAGCAAGGACTCGGGATCAAGTTAGGGTTTGAAAACCTTAGCGAACCGCCACCACCATCGCAACCAGCATCGCCACCGCCACGATCTTCACACACGAGACTCGAACTCAACTAGAAAGTGGCCAATTAGCCGAGGAGCTGGGTGATTAAGCTTGGAGAGAGATGGGTGTTTCTTGCCTCCTAAGTATTAGTAATTTCGAAAAGGTTTCAGCCCTTAAATGATGATGCATGTTAGTTTAGAATTAGTCAGATTAATTGAGAGCATGATGACTGAACATGCATGTTTCATTTCAACTGAATCTAGCTCAGATTATGCATGCATAGTTTCTGTCCAAAACTGCCCAGAACTGAACTGATTTTTGTGCCTGAGATGCTGCTTAAAATAGGTTAGAACAATCTCCTTAGTCAACAAATTGGGTATTATGTGAGTGAACCATATTTTAAATCGATGCATGTTAATTTAGTTAGATCCTACTTTAAAGTGTGAAATAACCTCAGAATGTTTCGAATCGGCGCATGTTAATTTAGTTAGTTCATGCTTGAAAGTGGCTTTGATTAACTCAAGAATGTTTCAAATCAATGTATGTTAATTTAGTTAGTTCATGCTTGAAAGTGGCTTTGAATTAACCTAAGAATGTTTCGAATTGATGCATGTTAACTTAGTTAGTTTATGCTTGAAAGTGGCTTTGAATTAACCTAAGCATGTTTTGAATCGACGCCCGTTAAGTTAACTAATTCATGCTTGAGAATGGCCTTTGAAACGACCTAAGAATGCTTGAATTGGTGCATGTTAACTTAGTTGATTCATGCTTACGAATGGCCTTTGAAATTACCTAAGAATGCCTTAGTTTGATGCATGCTAAATTGGTTAATTCATGCTGAAATGACCTTGAAACGACCCAATGACCTGGGTGAAATTAAAACAAACTCGAAAGCCTTGACGTCACTAGATTTGGTTTTAGTAATGACATAAAATGGGCATGCTTATTCTCTAATTGTGATTTATGAATGCAAGTTAGTTTTATGCCTTGGTTGTCCATTTCGGGCCATTGAGGGCCTTCTTTAAGTTAATGAACTATATGTGTTTATATATGTCGTAATGTGTTGCTGGATGGGTGCTTCTCGCTCGGTAAGTTCATACGCAGCTATTACACATTTCTTTACGACTTTTATGACGATATGTTATGGATATGAAATTGAAACTGAGTTGATAGTTGGATGGCTTGAGGATGAACTAATGAGAGTTTTGAGGTTCTTTGCAGCCGGTGTTGTGTGAGGAGGGAGCCTAGGTTGTGATTGATCGTAATCGTGTGGATTGTGAGGCCGTGTGTGGCTTATTCTGTCAAATTGAATTATGAAGTATTTGAACGTGTTACGTGTAAATCCCCCCTTCTATGTCATTAAGCTTAATCATGTGTGCAAGGGTGAGTTTTGAAAAAGAAGGTTTTTCGTGGTTGAAAATAATAGTAGCCATAACTATTAATGAATGATGGCCTATTTGTAACTATACGAGTACAGATTTGGGAGTGAACCTGCTAGAACGGAGGAATCCCTAAGGAATTTTTAAAAAAAGGAGTGCGTTGTATAAAAAATGATTTCGCTGCAAGAGACAGCAAACATATTAGCCACTATGGCCATACGCTTTAAATTGGCTAAGATATCGTGCTTAGGGACAATAAGATGGGAGTGAACCTGCTTGAACGGGAAAATCCCTAGCCTAGTGAGTAGTCCCAGTAGTGGGAAACCCTAGAGACCCTTACGAGGGTTAATGTCAAATTTAGTTGCCATCCCAGCAGTAAGAGTTTAGCGTGAGCAATAGTCTCACTAGGGGTTGAGAATAGATCTCACCCAAGCAGCACATTATGATGATTTTACGTCCAGAGTATCTTCCTAATGAATAAGAAAAGTAGTCGGCATTTCACCATTTTAAGTATTCCAAGAAAGGGAAAGATTTTTATGGGTCATTAAGAGGCCAGTTCGAATAAGATTCAAAAAGCTATAAGGGTCATTAGAAGACCAATACGAAAGAGATTCTTTTTAAAAGAATATGAGCCTCAAGGGGCTAAGCAAAATGTTTTCAAGAAAAAAAAAAGAAAGCTTTCTGTGGATTTCTGTGCACGCCTTATGAATGAGATTTCAAGCATAGTTTGAATGAAATTTCAAGTAAAGCATGGCTATATCCTTGTAATGCATCGAGCATATAAGTTCTCAGTGTGCAAGCCCTGTGAAAGAATGTTCCCTGCATATATCACGAGTCACTGTGTTTCCAAAATGCATGCTAGAAAGCATCTTACTCAATCTTCGTTGCTTACTTGTTTAAGTGCCTAAATGCTTGTTAGTAAGGAAGTTTGACCATTAAGGGCTTAGAACGAGTTAAGTAGCTAGTATGAAGTTTATGAGTGATAATCCTTCCCTGGGGACTATAATTGCCTAATATGATAGTAATATAGAAATGCTGCGTGACTACTATCTATTATTATTGCTTGCATATGGTTTTGTTTATAAGGAGTTCGGAAATACTCACTGAGCGTGTGGTTGCTCATCCCATTACTCTTTCCCCTTTTCTTAGGTTTTCATTGTGACAGGTAGAAGTCGATTCACTTATGCGGAGTTAAAGTCTACCCTTACTTAAAAAGGGTGTCATGTGTGCTATTGAAGTGGTCTTACATGTTTAACGATGTAATATGATGTATCCAAGAATTGTAATTGTTCGTAAACAAAGCACTTTAATTCATGTAATGCATAATGGTTAGAAGTCGCTCTGTATGGCCATATGAGCCAACCATCTTATTAGCCAGGTGTCCTTTTTGCTAAAGTTAGTTATATTTCAGGATGTAAACCCCAGTACTCAGGATGTGTGATCCGTTGAGTTGTATATTTGATTTCCTTCTTTATTATTGAACTTTATGGTTGGTGTACTTTGGATGAGTGGCCCGTTGAACTGTAGACTCCGGCGTGTAGCCATTGAGCTTATTTTAGAAGTTTTATATGTTTCTATGCAATGCAGGGATTTATTGTAAGGTTTTTAGCCTGAGAAATGGTCAGGTTTCAAGCGAAACTCTGTCTGTTTCAACCCAGAAATTAAGTAGGATTTAAGAAAACGTAATACTCCTAACGCTAGGGGTTACGAGTGTTATATATATGCTCTAAACAATGATTTTATACCATGCATTGTATTAGTGGCTAACTATAAATCTTAAATCTTCTCAATGATTGATTAGATGCCCTTGAGGTACACATTTAATGTAACGCCCCAATAATACGTGAATCATTGCTTACAATTACCTACTTGCATTTACCTACTTAAGTTTAACAATGAGAAATAATAACCCAATAAACGGGGCGTTACCGCTGTCCATAAAGGACAAGGCTTCCTTATACATGAAAACTTGCCATAAACCAAAGTTTACCCTATAAGAGGCATTCACCATCATAAACACTCAAACCATTTAGTTATATACATAAATGGTTCTAACTTCCCAAGGGTTACACCAACATACATAATTTGGTTCAAATATACAGTTATAACACCAAAATACATAATTCAGTTCAAATATACAGTTGTACGCCAAAATACACCATAATATGGTGTGAAAGCATCTTAGCACTCTTATACTGCCAATCACATGGACGGTCCTGTCTCATTTATCACCTTCAGCCTCCCTGCTCGCCTGAGAGCGGTTCACCGAATACTTTCCGAAAACAAACCATAAAAACATTTCGAACTGTGAGCCAAAGCTCAGTACATGCATCCCTGTATTGATAAAGATTCACTGAAAAGTTATTTGGGCCCGCTTGCAATTCATTTTGATTTTAAAACAGAGAATGAGACACATATAAAACTAAATTGCCAATTATTATCTGTTAGTGTACTCCTTAGTAACTGTTACGATCTGTGCATAGGTGTACACCTGTCAAGCCGACCAGGGGACCTGGCCTGAAACCGCGCGGGTAACTGGAGGGCAATGCCCTGTAACTGATAACTGATGGGGCCACTAATTATGTGATAAAGCACTGATTCAATTGATTCATTGATGTACTTACCAAAACATTATAATTTTGATAAATATGTACTGATGTTAAAAGATACAGGCAATGAACGTACCTGGGAGTTTTAAATACAAGTTCACGGTGTAATAAGATGCACTAAAGTGATGAGAATGAAAGTTTAGGCCTTGATTCTGTTCAAAAGATTATTACAAGAACATGAGGTCAGAAACGATCTTGTTGTTTTAATGAATGATTTTAAATAAAACTGGCTTATGAAAATCTTACAAACCAGTTCATAGATTAAACTAAAATGATGAAACTATATAATAAATCATAGAAATGTGATTTAAGGCACGGTAGCAAGTTTAGAGAATAAGGGCTTATAAATAGGGTACGGAAAGAATAATCCACAATTTATACTCTTGACCTCAAAATGAGACCTAAGACCTCAATATGAAAAGCTTAGGAAGTCTTCTAAAACTTTCATTAAGGGCCCATAACATGATTCCCACGAGAGGGTTCCTAAAATGGGGTTAGAACACCAATATGTTAATTCTAAGTTCATCCTGCATAGGCCCAGTAAAATGATCATAACGTTTTCCACAGAATTCGGATTAACGCGATTCAAGAGCCATTTTAAAGCTAACACACTGACCTATCTACCCTATTTATAAGCCCTTATTCTCTAAACTTGCTACCATATCTTAAATCACATTTCTATGGTTTATTATATAGTTTCATCATTTTAGTCACACAATTCTACTTCATATTCATATCCAATAAAGCTCCTTTCCTAGTCACATATACACACACCTCAAGTTTAATACTAGTTTGGTCCAAACCATGCATTTTGGATAAAACCCTAACTTTGGGTCAACTTGAACTCACTCCCATATTTTCAAAACACCATAAACACCATAAGAAACTTCAATAGATTAAAAGATAAGCAACATCAAGGATAAAATAATCAATATCCAACACTTGAACATGAAACTTGCATGACTAAGATGAAACTCTAACTCTAGCGTCATCCAACTTCAACTTCACCATGATCCATCACCGAGATGATTCTTAATTCCGTGAAAACAGCATAATCCATCACTAAAACAACCAAAATAAGAAGCAAAAACCAACAAGATCAAGAATCAACAATAAAATTAGCATAAGAGGTGAAAAGAATTACTCACTTTGTGCTTAGAAAGAGGTCTGAATGATTCTTGGTGCTTGGAAGAGTGAGAGCGACGGTTGGGGTGGTGAGTGGTGGTTGTTTGGTGGTTGAAATGGTGGTAGTGTTGCTACTTGATGCTGCTGCCGTCGCTAGAGAGAAGGAGGAGAGAAATAGGAGAGAGAAAATGTCTAACAAATACTTGGTGTAAAACAAAAGCTTTGCTAAATATATACTTGGCTGAAATTAAAAGCCCAAAAGCTACTTTTGCTAAGCATAATTAAGGCCTAATTAAGCGTAATTAGTTAAACAAATGAGGGTCAAGTCTCGTTGGGTCGAAATCGGCCTTAAATGGGCTCGAGTTTAGAAAAGAGCTGAAACCGAGTGCGTTTGCAAATTTTTTTTTTTTCCCCAAACTCGAGATTAATGGTTGTGGTATCATGAAAAATAATTAAATCGCTAAATTCATAAGTATCAAGGCCTAAATTGATCTCCCTAATTTGAATAGAACAAAACTCGAACTGCAAAATGAGGGCCCATTTAGATTTTTTCAATTGGAATAACAAAAAGCAATGATGTAAATGAAATGAAATTAATCATATAGACTAATGAAATTAATAAACATATTTTAGGGTCGGACTATTACATTTAAACCTTCATAGCTTTGTTGATGCTATTAAACCTATGGTAATAATAAACCATAAACCTTGCACCCTAGCTGCAAAACCCAAATCTTAGCTCCCGTGTTACATACCTTTTAAATCTAACCAGAATTCCCAAACACTAAGTGTTAGTCCTAAAATTTAAATTCCATAGCCCCAAACTCATTAACTCTAAACCCTTGCCTTAAACCTTAAATACTAAAAACTTGTATTAGACATTTACTCCATTAACCTATGCGCCAAACCTCAAACTTTGATCTAACAATTAACTTTTAAACACTATAGTGTTTTTTAAGGACTAGTTATTAAGCTTTATGGTTTGATATTTGGGTTTCAATTTCAATGTTTTGGGGTTTAGGGCTTGTGGGTTCAAATTTAAGATTAGCTATTAGGAATTAGCATCTAGGGCAAGTTTAGGGTTCAAGCCACATGAATTTAAGGTTTTTGGCTACTTTTCATATTAATGTGATATCTAATTTGACAATAGTTTTTTGTTTAATGTATATATGAGAATAAAAATTGTATCACGTCTATGCATTGTTATGTATTTTGCATGTAACAGGTTGTTGATTCTTTTTTTACCTTTAAAATTCATGAAGAAGTTACATATACATGACTTCAGAAGTAGTTGAAGCAATTTTTTTTCTTAATATTCTATTAAGGATAAATTTCAGGATTGCATCAGTATCTAAAAACAAAATATATTTATTTTTAAATGTTAATTTTGATTCCACCATAGACTTCTATTATTAGTAGTAGTAATATTGTTTTGATAATTACATTTCTATTTTTTTGTCAAACAAAATTCTATCTTCATTAAAATAAAATCTTTGTTACTATTAATATAATTTTATTTCTAAAAAACAGCTCAGTCAATACAAAATCACTTTACTGAATTTTTAGTTTGCAAAAAAATGGGAACTAAAGTTGAACTAAAAAATCAGTTAATCAGTTCTACAATTTAGTTAATTAGTTTTCAAATAGGTTGCCAATTAGTCTTTAATTGAAATTTAAAAATTTTGATTTTCTCTCCTTATTTATTAGTTTAACAATTTTGGATATTAAATATTGTCTTACACGACACTAGATATCTATTCTCTATCTTTTTCTAACTCTAAAACTATACATAATTTAGAAATTTAAATAAATAAAACAAAGCTAAAAAAATACATACCACCAAATAAGAGAAAAAATGGAGTCTCTATCCAAAGAAATGCGCAGAGAAAAGGTAGATGTATATAATCTTTCTTTCAATTATAGTGAGTCAACTTTGCAAATGGTCAAACCAAAAGTAAAAATCAAAATTTTTTAAGTTATGACTGAATTTTTTGGAAAAATTAACCTGTCAACGGATTTATGTTGTTCAAATTTTTTGTTTTTCTTCTCTCTCTCTCTCTCTCTCTCTCTCTCTCTCTCTCTCTCTCTCTCTATATATATATATATATATATAAAAGAAATGATACTTTGTAACTATATATGCAACTTCATAGATATATGTTTTTCTTACATGTTTAATAGTTATGGTATAGTATAATCATATGTGTGTGTCTGCACATAAAAAATTGAGGGAAAATAGGAGACGAAAAATGAACAACTAACAATATTAGCAAAGTAAATAAAAAAATTTGATAGATTGATCTTCTAGAGAGACATATAATTATAAGATAGAGAAGGGAGAAGAGAGAGAAAAGAGAAGAATAATACCAAATTAAAAAAGGACAACAAGGGGAGATATGTCATTTTATAGCAAAAGTTCAAAATATTAATCAAAGCTAAAATTTTTACCTACGATCCAAACCAATCCAAAGAGGCTTTAACAATTTATTTAGCTTTGGAAGCAACTGTGAGCCTATTTTTTCCAAATGTAAATTATATGTTGAGATATTCTTCCACTAACTTTTCATCTCATCTTAAAACTTTCCAACCAAGAATAAAAAATTCTCTTTTCTTTCTCTATCTATATAATTTGGTCCACTACTCAATTTTGAACCCAACAACCACTAAAGTTGACCTTCAATTGCTTGGTGTGAAGAAATAAAACTCTGCAAGATCTACAGCTCATAAATTTGAAGTGGTCCTTGCATGTATTTTTGAGGCCCAGTTGCGAAAGTCAAACTTTATTGCAGAATTTGCTAGTTGAAGTCCCACTTCGGTGAAATATGGGTGAAAAGAGCAAAGGAAAGAATGTAAAGGTAAGTATTGTCCATATGTATATTCAATAGTAATCTAGGTTTTGCTAGCTATTTTTTTAATGCCTAATTGGGAATATTGTATGCAAAATAATGGCTTAGCTATTAATTAAATATCGTGCTAATGTGATTAGGGTTAGACATGTCAAACTGTTTTGTATGAATTTTACTTGTAAATTGCTTAGCTGCAGCTATAATTGCTTATAGGTTTGTTGTGAATTTGGTAATATGAGTTCTGTCATTGGTATTGATAATTCATGTCAAGGTAAAGTTATAATTTTTCAATTAACCTATTACATAAGGGTCATTAAGTTAGGTTTTTGTTTATTTGTTGTATTTATTGGAAATTGAATAATTTTGTATATGTAGGTAGTTGTTGATGATGGTTCAAGAGTGTTGGGTGTATATTATAAAAATCTTAAGGTGTAGAAATGAGATGTGTAATTGGATTAGTATCATGTTCATAACTTGTACAGGGACTGTAGGGCCTTATATGAAAAATGTGAGATGGAACTTTTTGAGTATATAGATTTATGGTGTTCAATGCCTAATTCAAGGAGTACATCCAAATTGGATCATGATGATGCTTGGTTGGGTGTTATTAGAGTTTTAAGGTAATGAAATTGGTGATATTCTAGTACACATCAAAAGAGCCAAAACTCCTTCACTTTACTATTATATAGCCTAAGAGTTGAAACTTCTAAATGCATAAAAGAATGCTTCTATGCCTGTTGGTGATCCCCTCATTGTTAGTGACCTTAGTAATAGTCAAATGGCTGCAACTGAACTCCCCTAAACTAAATGATCCTCGTATCAAAGGAGAAATTCTTGATAACATTAGCGCTTCAACAAACATGTAGAATTTGAGTCAACCTACTATTAGTCAAGCTGACATGTAGGCTAATAATATGATTATAACTCCAATCCAAGCTCACAAGCCACAACAATAGGAAAAGTACCTATTTGGAAATCAAGTAGATTGACATCTCTATTTCATATTTATCCAATAAGGAAATCCCCTAGACTGATAACTCATGCTTCTCCCTCCACTAGCCAATTTCCTATGGTTACATCTCCAATTTCACCTTTAAATCTCCTAGACTCACAACTCCAGCTTCTCCCTTTACCAGCAAATCTCCTATGCTGACAACTTCAAATTCACCTCTAACTAGGAAGTCTTCTAGATTCACAACTGTAATTTCTCTCTCCACCAACAAATCTCCTATGGTCACATCTCTAACTTCTCTTCCATTAGCAAATCTCCCATACTCACATCTCCTAGATCTCTAGCTCCAAATACCAACCTCACTAGGGGTCATGCTTTAGAATAGAGCCCTTAGGGGACACAGATAGGGAAAGAAAAAGAAAGAGTTACCCTATTGATGTATTGTATTCTGCATGGGGTGATGCTGATATGGGTTTGACTGGATTAGAGGCATATGATCTTAGGGCATTACATCAACTTGCAGTAATATTAGAATATGATGATGATGATGCTTATGACTCTAATGAGGCAGCTGATGAAGAAGGTTCTGCTCATAGTGATGATAGAGATCTAATGAAGAGGACTCTAACTATAATGGGGGTTCTGCTCAAAGTGAAAAGGGATATGTTAGTGATACATCTTTAGAAGATTAAAGGCAAGGAGATGATGGCAGTGTATGATAATGCTTTCACAGTGTATGATAATGATAATGTTGTCAAGAATGTCTTTAGCATAATATAAGACAGGTGGGATATGGGCATGAAATAAGGATAAAAAAACTCAATATCTCTTGGGGATACGTTATGGACAAGGATCAATGGAGCCAGATAATTAATGAGTATGCCATTCAAGAGGGAATTTTGTTAGGAAAAAAGTCAAGAATGATAGATTTAGACATGTTATGAGTTGCAAGAATGAGGGAGTGTAACTGAAAAATTCGAGCTTCTAGGCTGACAGATGGAATCACATGGCAAGTCAAGGGTATTAGAGGTTGTTGCAAATATCCAAGGAAAAACTTTAACAATGTTGCCTCATGTTCTTAGATAGCAAACCATCTTGTTGAAAACTACAAGACATATCCAAGTATTACTCCACGTTCTATGTATCAGAAGACAATAGAGAGATATGTGTGAGACACAAAGGATCACACATTAACGAGAGCCAAAAAGTTGTTGCAGTATTGCTTTGAAAACAGTCATAAAGAGTCACACTCAAGGCTATTCGAGTTTATTGAGGAAATTAAGTCAAGAATCTAGAGTCATGCATTACTCAGTCTCCTGAATATGTTCCTTTATTTAAAAGGATTTTCATTTCATTTAAGGCCATAGTCATTGATTTTCTGAATGGATGTAGACCTTTATTAGGGTGGTGAATGCTTCTTAAAATGCCCTTTTAAAGGTATCCTACTGGTAACTTCAGCGCTAGTGACAATAATGGATTTTTTTCCATGCATATTCAATGGCTCACTAGGAGGACAAGTCTAATTGACTGTTTTTTTAAGGGTTTTGAAAAGATGTTTTGAAAATATAGACATGTCCAAGGTCACATTCATTTTTGATAGACACTGAGTTAGTTACTTAGTATTTGCTAACTAGTTTTTCCTTTATTTTACTGACAACTCTACCTTTATATATTCTAATGGTTAATTGTTAAACACAGTGGTTAATTAAAGCATCTAAGATATTCCTTGAATATGGTAGGAGAATATATGCAGTATATAACTACAGAAACTCTACAACAGATTATCCAAGTGCCTATTCTATTTCAATTTATTTAATTTATTATTATTTGATAGTTTCTTATTGCTTTAACTAATATGCATATTTGCAATTGTCAAATGCTAAACTCCACACTTTGTTCTTCACATTTGCAAATGCATATAACCATTATATGCATAGCACAACAATGGAAAGGATACATAAGGATAATAAGAATGGTCACAGTTTGTTGATGGAAGAGCCTGTCAAACATAAGGCTAGGTGCCTAATTGACTTAGACATGAAAGTCGCATAGGATACAACAAACTTTGTTGAAAGCTTTAATGGGAAGATTGAGAGGTTCAGACATAAACCCATTATGGTCTTGCTTAATGTTATCTTCTATAAGTTTATGTCTATTATAGCATAGAGAACTGAGATTGCCACGAAATGGATTGGGAGGATCGTTGATAAAGTCAATAAATAATTAGTTAAGCTTGAATTAGATAGAAAGGCTTGTAGAGTGACACCAGCAGGGATAGGGGACTTTCTTGTGCAGGATGGTGACTTAAACTTCACCATTAACCTAAACACAAGCCACTTTGACTGCATGTTTTGGGATATTCTAGGAATCCCGTACAAACATGCCATTAGATGCATCCTTAGAGAGAGAACTGAGATTGCCACGAAATAGATTGGGAGGATCGTTTATAAAGTTAATAAATAATTAGTCAAGCTTGAATTAGATAGAAAGGCTTGTAGAGTGACACCAGCAGGGATAGGGGACTTTCTTGTGCAGGATGGTGACTTAAACTTCACCATTAACCTAAACACAAGCCACTTTGACTGCCAATTACACCATTAGATGCACACATGCCACTTTGATCTGCATCTTGTTGGGATCTTTCCGTCATGACCGATACAATGTACATGCCATTAGATGCATCCTTAGAGAGAACTTGATCATGAGGCCTTTGTGCATGAGGCATGCAACATGGAAAAGTATAGATTGACATATAGTGTAGTGATACACCCAATCCGAGAATAAATGTTTTGGGAGCCCAGGAATGTAACTAAGATTGGCCCACAACCAGTTGAGAAGCCAGATCCTAGGAGGCCTGAGACATATAGGAGGAAAAATGTCATTGATAATAGGGTTCATAAGAGATCACCCACTATAAAATGCAGTATATGTGAGTAACTTAGGCACAGTTCCAAAAGCCACAAAGGGAAAGAGGGGCTTTGTTGTTGAGGTCTAAGAAGAGGAGACAGATAAGATTTTCAAAAAGGTAGGTTAGAACCAGGCCACCTAGTGATGTCAACAGGGTTTCCAAAAAACACAAAATACCCCCTTACCCCCAAATATTTGAATCAAGGTAACTTATGTTACTTGACATTTTTTTTTAAGTATGTGATAAGTTTTTAGCTTGTTATAAGTTTCTTCTTCCTTGTAAAAGGTGTGGATATTCATTTCATGTTCATAACTTGCAGTTGGCTCACTCGGTGACTATACTAAAGAACGTTTTGGTTGGATAGTTTTTGTTTGGTTAGTGTAGTAGCTACTCCACAGTTTGCTTCAGTTGCTGAATATTTCCATGAACCTTGCCCTTGTGGTTTTGTAACTACAAAAACAATGTCTATTGGGGTTCATTTTGATTTGGAAACTGCAAGTTACTTCTTTAGCACATGAGCTTTTGGACAATTTAGAAAAGCGGTTGAATTATCATGAAGCTTGTAATAGATATCTAATGCCATGCTTTTCATAGCTATGTAACTCATAATGTAGGAAACAATGATTCCATTGAAGATTTCTTCCTTCAGTCATATTGCATACTTCGACAACAGGTCCATATTCATTTCATTGGAATGATGACAATAACATCTACCATACAAATCAAAGCATATGTCAATTTTGTATTCATATCTTTCACAATCACTTTAATATCCCTAACTTTCACCTGTATAGCCCTTATGAAATTATTTGTATCATTCTCTTACAAATAAAAATTCCCCCCTCCATTTGTTGCCTCTTCCTCTTTTGGTGTACCCATTTGATAAACTTATCACATGTTGAGCATTTACAAAACAACTTCCGTAGGTTATCTCAAGACCTTGAATCTTAATCTCAGCGAGTCTTATGCATTCTGGACATAAGACATTAATGTCATATTTCAAGAACTTGGCTTTTCCACCAGAATCCGCATAACTGTGCATTGCTCTTTTGCCTCTACTGCACAAAATTTCAACTAATTATTACATACAATAAAAAATTAATACAAAAATAGAAATCACATACATAGAGGTCTTCTACCACAATTCATCGCTATTCTAACTAATTATAAAAAAATAAAAATAAATCACCTCGTACTCACCAACTCTCCAATGGGAGTGCACCTTAGCCTTTAATGGAAAGAAGATGTGCTAAAGAAAAGGAAGATAGCGAACACATGTATTTGGGGGGTTAAATAGAAAAAAAGTACCTTTTTTGACCGTTGAATTTTTTAACGGTTATCAAGCAACAGGGGTAGAAGGAGATCAATAATGCAAGGGCAATTTTGGTAATCTCCACATCTACATTAGCATGACAATCGAAATATTCTATTTAGAGCCAAACTGTTCATCGTTATAAAGATCATTGGTCTCATTTTGTTTAATTTTTTAGAGATTTAGTCCTTAATATTATTGCATCATAATTCGGTAGACCAACATGTAAATTTCTTCATAATTATCTTCTTGGATGTATCTCCACTTAATGAAAAGTTTATACATTAACCTCAATCTTGTCTTTAAATACTTCAAATTTTTTTTTTGTTTTTAACAATTCATTTTTAAAAAAGTATAATTTTAAGATGTATATAAATATTTTTAAGAGTTTTAAATTCAAAAATACCAAGATCCATCTTTAATCTAACTTCGAAATCATGAACTTCGAATTTCATTTTTGCACCCAAAAAAAAAGAATTTCATTGTATAAGAAATTATAATCTTTTTTGATAATTAACTCGAGAAAGCTTTCCAAATGAATTCATAGCTTTCACACATGTCAAATGTCCGATTAACAAGTACTGTTCAAGTCTTACCCGCTTCACTTCATTGAGTTCATTCGGCATTCACAAGTAAGCTGTAGCCCCTAGTCAGAATGGGGAAGAAGAAGACTCAAGGCCGAAGCCCTAAACCCCAAAATGAAGACCTGCTATCAACCCTAGGCGACTTCACAAGCAAAGAGAATTGGGACAAATTCTTCACTATTAGAGGCAGCGATGACTCCTTCGAATGGTACGCTGAGTGGCCTCAGCTCGAAACCCCTCTTCTCTCTCTCCTCCGTTCGTCCACTTCGTCTTCCGAGAGTGAGAGTAGTTTGCAGATTCTCATCCCAGGCTGTGGCAACTCCCGCCTCTCTGAGCACCTCTACGATGCCGGTTTTCATGGCATCACCAACATTGATTTCTCCAAGGTTGTAATCTCTGATATGCTCCGCCGCAATATCAGGGGTCGCCCTGACATGCGGTGGCGGGTCATGGATATGACCCAAATGCAGGTGAATCAAATTATGATTCTTTTTGGTTAAATTGGCCTTGTTTCCTACATGCTGATTTTTGTTTATTATTTTTTTTTTTGGGTGGCTGAATTGGGTTTGTAATGTCTGAATTGATCTTAATATGTTATCTGTTGCCAGTTTGCAGATGGGACATTTGATGTTGTGCTGGATAAGGGGGGTTTGGATGCGTTGATGGAGCCAGAGTTTGGGCCAAATTTGGGGAATCAATATCTGTCAGAGGTATTCTGGTCTTCGATATGACCTTGCTTTTCTTCACGCTTAGTTTTGTGTGTGCCAAAATATTTGTTTTTATATTTGTTTCAAGCAATATGTTGGTTATTGTGTTCATCACCATTCAACTGACATCAATACATGATAATTCTCCAGGTGAAAAGGGTCTTAAAGTCCGGAGGGAAGTTTATCTGTCTCACTTTGGCGGAGTCTCATGTCTTAGGTATTGTCTTCCCAACTCTATCGTGGTCCCAGAACTTAATGGTAACGCAATTTGTTAGCTGTCATTTCCTTTACATTTTTGTTTTTGTTAAAAAGGTCTGATGATTGTTCTGGATATTTTTTCCTCTCTCTCTCTCTTGGTCTTTCTGAATGAGCTTCCACTTTCCCGCCTTGACACACTTAAAACAAGTAGGAAACACCTGAGTATTCGAGTGTTTGTTCATTTCATCTAGTGACCTCGAATTGAGCCTGAAATTTGCTGTGGCGAACATTGCTTGTTTTCCAGCAGAATGACCTCCAAGTTGTTGACAGACAAGCCTTATTCCAAAAAAGGACAAAGCCACCAAAGAATCTACCATTTACAAAGAAATAGTAGAGGACAAAAACACTCGTATTTGTAAATATCAATTCAACTCAATTACTCAATTCACACTAGAAGTGGCAGCAACCTTCAATGTGGCAGCCAAGTGGAGAAGCCTTCAAGGCCTCCGTGAGGCCACTCTCAGAGTGTAAGAAAAGAAAGTCAAGCAAGTAAGTTTATAATAAGCAGTAATGGAATGGTGGACAAAAAGTTCTGAAAATCTCACATATAAGATAATTGAAAGGGGCTATATACAGAGCTATAAATAAATCTACTCAAGCCCATCAAACACTAAAAGTAACAAAATAGGCAATAGACCAACTTTGCCTCGAGTTGAGCTGATATGTGGACCTATCCCTTTCACTTTACATTTGTCTATGGTCATATCTTTTATGAGCTTCTTCTTTGCATTTGCTGCTCTCTGCTATGGGTATTGTTGGGTTCAACCAAGGAAAGTCAAAGATGTTTTTGGTGGTTTGCGATGGAATAAGTACGGTTCTTGACTTCAGAAGCATCTTTTGAGAGATTTGGTGGGGTATTGGGGAGGAATTGGCAGACTTTTAAGAGCAAAAGATAGGTCTTATCAACAATGTGAACTATTGGTGGATCATCTCCTAAATAGTGTGCAATATTAGGCTTAGTATTATTATTATTATTAATTTTTTTGGGGGGGGGGGGGTTGTAGATAATATTATTCATGAGGGCTGAGGGCATGATGATTATTGTATTTTCCCCTCTTGTATTTGGTTGACATTCCCTTGATGTTTTAATATCTCTTTTGATTACTCATCCCCCCCCCCCAAAAACAAAAAGAAAAAGAAAGAGAACAGAAAAGAACCATACTGGCGATAATAAGTCCGTTGGAGTGGTTCTGTTGGTAGGGTGCCCTTTAATATCATGTTCTTCTTATGAAATTAAAATCCATAATGTCCTTGAAATTTAAAGATATAATATGGGGGTTTTGTAGTGTTTATGAACACCATGTTCTTAGATTAGAGGAAACTATATTACTATGATTTTTCTGATGAGGAAAAAAAGATTACATATATAAATTTCAGGATCAAAATGTTGGATGCAAAGCCAGCATCCTAAAAAAGACTATACGCATGCAATACGGAGACCATCTACAAAATCTGCAAGATCAAAAGAAGAATAATGAAAGTTCCCAGCCACCTTGAAAAGACTTTCTATGTCTTTCACACCAAATGCTCCAAAAAATCGCATGTGAATAAAATAGCATTCTTCTTTTTAGCTTTCCTACCAAAGAAGTCCTCATGAGCCAAGAAATGATTCCTACCAGAGTTAGACACAACCCAAGAAACTCCCAAGCAGCTAAAGGCTAGATCAAATGTTATATGTGAGATTTTATGTTAAATGGTCTACAATTGAGAGATACACTCTCCACAACCTATTGGACACGTGTTGAATATTGAAACTCTTAGACACTCTGTGGATGCTCTCAAGTACATGTCAAGCACAGATTCAACACAAAGAAAAATGGCATTTTGTTGTTTACAGTTGTAAACATACACATAATGAGTAATTTGCATTGTTCCAGTCCAAGCAGGATCCTCTTCACGAATAAAAACATAGAATGAGCATAGACTGACTATAGACACTCAAGTATTTAGAGAACCCCCCCCCCCCAAAAAAAACAATTTAAACACGTCCTTTATAGCTGTCTAAGTCCTATCTTTTTGAAAAATCACATGTCATTGTGTCAGTATCATATTGTGTGTCTCATATCGATGTCCAAGATCCTTGGGTCTACAGGGTTTGGTCCAGTCTTGGCACAGTCTTGGTCGAGTCAGTAGCTTTGGAAATGAAATCAAATTGCTTTATTGTGGAAGCGAAGCCAAATCAAAATAAAAATCAATGTGACTTGGGTTATGGTCTAAATCATGTAATATTGTAATGAATACCGCACTATGGTGGATTGTTTGATACGAAATTTGGGAAATGTTTCGCCTTTTTTCTCCTCAGGTCCTCTTATTAGTCCAGTAATTGATGTGGGTATTGAATTGTTTATTTTCAAAACGTACATATTTATTAGAGCTCACAAAGCATCAGTAATTGCACTAATCAGGTTAGGTTCGACTGGAGACCTAACAGGTGGGTCTCAGATAAGTTGTGTGTTCGTGATCCTTAGGTTGGACCAAGGAAACTGGAAACACGATGAGACCCTTACCCTTGAGGCCTTGACCTGATTATTATGTGTCCTAGCCCAAGGTCTGAGAAGGTCTACACAAAATCCAAAGATGAGAGTTTTGGATATTGTGAAATGCTTTACTCCACATCTTCACCTATATAACTTCCTCAAAATAGCAAATCTGGACAGTGAACATGAGAAAGCTTTGTCCTCAAATACTTGACATTGAACTAATTTACTTTTAAGCATGGACGTCAAGGAAAACATATTTGTAGGCATGCTTAGTGCTTACGTAATTGACTTGTCTGTAAATTTAGAGCAAAACTTTGTATCAAGTTCAGCCCGGAATTACTTGAGCTTTAAAGGTGTTCTCCTTTGTTTATTTGCTTAATGTACAGGATTTTGGCGAGAACATGTGCAAGTTTTTAGCGTATATTGGTTCATATGAGCCAGTAAAAACACGTATTTTGTCGCTGAGCTTTGCCAGTATTTATTGTGGTGGATCTTGTGTATAGGGGTTCATCTGAATGTCTAACTGCTACTGTTCCTGTTCCTGTTCCTGTTCCCGTTCCCGTTCCCTTCCCAGGGTTGCTTTTCCCCAAGTTTCGGTTTGGGTGGGAAATGACTCTTCATTGCATAGCTCAGAAACCATCTAGTAAGCCCAGCCTTAGTACGTTCATGGTGGTGGCTGTGAAAGGAAGCTCTTTTGCAGTGGACCAGATAATGTCATCCTTTGATCATTCCTCGATTGATTGCAACAGAGAGCAGGTAACCATGCCCCCCCCCCCTTCTGCCTTCACTTGCCATTCCCTTATGGTCTCTGTTCTGCAGTTGCGAAATTTGGCATCATTGAGCATTACTTAGCTATGTCCTCTGTTACGTGACCAAACTGAACTGCGTCTCTTGTTCTGTCCTGCCATGAGCTACTTGAGCATCTCAGTTGCAGAAGAATGAGGGAGGAATTAGCAGTGAGAAAGAAGAAGATGAAAGGAAAAGTGAGAGAACCAAGAGATAGAAATAATTGTGTGAATTTTGGCCATTTCATTATGTTTCTCTCTCTTGTACGTGTAATTCTCATATATTGCTGTTGCTGATGGCCTTGACTTCACATAACAGACTCTCCTAAGACATGTAAGAACTTGTCTAACCATTTATTGCACTAACTAGTTCTTACTCCCAATGTAGTACTAATTGCACATGCATGCCATGACACGCCCTCCACGCGCTTCCTCCATCCGGGATCTGCTTGTTTGTCCTATTTTGTTTGATTTATAATCCATGTTTAGATGTCGCTTTGGTAGGACCCTCAATTCCCAGGGGGGTGTTTTGGATGTCCCAATTTATGTAACAAATTGCATTAAGACAAAACCAAGAAACAAAATGCTTCCAACATTTGCCTTCTTGAAAAATATGATGGGTAAATGTCAAATCTTATTGTATAGGATATTTCTAATTATACTTGAAGGTATCTTGGGAATATTCATTTGATAAATTGGGATGCGTAATTTAAAATCGAATCCTAAATATTTGTGCAGAAGTGAAACTATCAATTAATATGGAATGGGGAAGCAACTCGTCAAAATAAATTGGAATGGGGAAAGCAGTAATTATGGGCAAGCTTGAAAACTGCATTACTAAAGCATTTATATCAATGAGCTTGGACGCTTGTTCCTAGCTATCTGTTGCAAAGACTATGAAACTATACACGTGATATTATTGTTGGCTGAGAGCCTTTAAGAACTAGGCTTTGCTAAGTTCTAGCAAATTGAATGTCAATTGCTATTCTTAAGGTTCAGAATCATCATCTAAGTTACTAACAGAATTGGTATTGTGTTTTAGGCTCATGGATTATATGCCACTCTTGAAGCTGAGAATAACATTCGCAGAGGATACTTGGACGGTTCTGATATCATATACTCTCTTGAGCATTTGAAGTTAGGGGCAAAAGGTGACTTGATGGACCTTATTCCAGGTCGCCGAGTTCAACTAACTTTGGGTGGACAAGGAGACTCCATTTTTCGTTACAGGGCCGTGCTTCTAGATGCAGAACCACAGCCTGCCCCCTTCTTGTATCATTGCGGAATTCTTCTCATACCCAAGGTTAGATCCTATTTTGGTCCCTTTTCCATAGCATATCCCTCCATATGGATAATTTGTTGCAGATGATCAATACTGGCACTTCAACTAAGTGCTTGTACATTGAGGTAAACATTGTTGTATTACCCATACCCAACAAAAATTTGATTGATGATTAATGTTGATATATGTGTCATTGCTTTTCTTTCTTTTGTTTGGAGTTGGACTTCCTATTACCCATCAATTTTGTAATATGGCCACTGAGATAATGGTGCAATTTTCTATTTTTGTCTTCCTTTCCAATCGGCCTTGGGGTAGGTCTTGATGAACTAAAAGTAAAATTATGTTCTTTGGGCCTTTTGGCTGTTACAGTAAGCGTTAAAAACATGCTCCTTTGTTCTGAACTCATTATTTCGCTGCTGAAACTATTCTTCTTTTGGAGTACGTTGGCAATAATTCCTTGGTATTCTCTCTGTCCCTAGTTGATCTTCTTCATTTGACTTTAAGAAGTCTATCTGAAAATCACATACAAATTTATGTTCAATAATGTTCATATTTTGGAATAGGGGTGTTAGTTTTTATGACATAGTTGCACTTGTGTGACTTTGAAAATATTGGTGTATCTTTTACTGTATATATTTGACTTTTAGTTTTCAGACTAGGGCACATGAATGGTTGTTCTCTTCATCAGAAGGACAATGGATGGTGGTTGAGAGTTCAAAGGCTGCTCGGCTTATAATGGTGCTTTTGTATTTCAGAGTGATCTGTCAGTTTCATTTGAACTTTTGCTGTTTGAGTATTCCTATTTCTAGACCTGATATTGCTCTCTGATTTAGATTCTGTTGGACTCAAGTCATGCTAGTGTCAGCATGAGTGCAATTCAGGTAATTTTTAAACTTTTGTAGAAAAGAAACCTTATTTATAGGCCAATGTAGAACTTTGATATATGTTGTGTGTCTTATTTTGCAGAAAGATCTTTCCCCTCTTGTGAAACAGTTGGCACCTGAGAAGCATGGTAGTGGGTCTCAGATTCCGTATGTATTCTAGCTTCATACCTTGTGATGGAATCCTGCTAATTGGAATTGGCTAAAGCAATAATTAGATTAGTATAATGTTCCAACATCTTTCTTGTTACATGCATCTTTGATGGTTAATCATGCGCAATACTACAAGCTTATTATCTGTTCAATTTATCTTGTCATTCAATACTGAAGACGTCTTATTCAGTGGATAAGAATTTTGTTGTATGTCATCTTGCGCTGGTCTTTTCTTTTATCCATTTTGCTTAGTACAAAAAGATATGGACTTCTAGTTTCTTTGATTTTTGCACCTGTCGTACAGCCTTTTCTTTGCTCCTACAACTGGTGTTGCTGAGTAATAACTAATAAGTGCACATATCTTTGTATTCTTTATCTATTTTTCTATCCTTTGTGTTGTTCATTGCTTTCAGAATTCAGAGAGATTTTACACACTTTTTTATTCCGAGGGGGGTCATTTGACTGTCTCTTCCAGTACCCTTCTCCCTTACTGACGTGCCAATTCTTTCCATATTTTATTTTATATTTTCTGATGGGGCAGCAAGAGGATGTGAGCCATGTTCTACAGGAGGGCTAAGATTGAAAAAGTAGGATGCCCTTGAATCTATATATCTTGCATTATTTTGCCCAGAAAGCCAAGAAAAGGCTAGTTTTGCTGATAATGAAGCACTTAGGTCCTGACTATACCAACAAGCACGACAGAGGACTTAACATTACGACAAGATCCAGCTATATTTCAAAATCCAGTTGGTTGTATTCCATCCATTTTACACGTCAAAACCTCAGTAGATAGCCAATGCAACATTTAAGATTGTTTTCGTCCATGCTTATTTTTCTGGTCTTCCAGTATGGTGATTGCCCACTGTTTTAGTAGAAGATGAACTTGATGTCAATCTGTATAACATTGTGTTTAGTGGATGATGAATTTCAAGTCTGTCTGTCATTTACAAGTTCTTATTAATGGGTTTTTGACATGTTTCTTTGGCAACTACTGCTTCCAGGTTTATGATGGCGGGTGATGGAATCAAGCATCGTAAACTTGTTTACCAGGTTTTGATACTTCTGATTGTTGAGTGTCAACATCTATGAGTGCTTTGCTTGTTTTCTCTGGCTTTTTTTGTAAGGAAGAGGGGAAAGATCTACCACCTAATGAATTGGAATTTGCTTTATCGGAAAGCTAACTTCCTGAGGTTCAAACTCATGGCAAAATATTAGACTTAGATCTTATGGAAGTCGAAGTAATAAAGGACACAAAACCAGGCTTGTATTCTGATTTGAACCCGAATCCTACTGTTATTCTGTTCCTAGCAAAAATGTGGTTTTTTTCTTTGGTTTGGGCTGTTGAAACCTGATTACCTTGACTAACTCTTAAGTCCAAATTAAGGTTCATAGGTAGATCCTCCACTACTTACAAACCCAGGGCATCAGCAACAAACACTTCCAAGTAGAATTAAGCTTTGAGGGTGGGTTGGGGGTTGCGTGCGGAGGGACTAAAAGGCCATGAGACCCACGCTACAAATACATCCACTTATCTTTAAAGTTGGGTTGCTTGAAGCCTGAAGGCCCTGATCCCTAAACTTGATGGTTGTAGAGTGTGTGGATTGTAAATGGTTCTTTGTTTATTTTTGTCTTTATTTTTTGTTGGTCTGGGGGCTGGTGTTGGGGATAATTCTCTTTGCAAGCAAGGTACTCCTGCATACACCCATAATACACCCATAATGTACAGACTCCACTGAACAGTAAAGGAAGGCCCACACTATTTTTTCCTTTTTTTGGGGTTTCTCTCTCATTTTTTTGTGTGTGGGGGCTGTGTTTAAAAAAGCGCGCCCCAGGCAGCGCCTAGGCTTATAAAAGCCCGAAGCCCAAGCTGTTGCACCTTGCAAGGGGACAAGCCCAACCCATTCTTGAAGCCCACAGAAGCTCACACTTTTTTGCCCTACAGATCGAGGCTTAAAACTGCCCAAGCCCATGCTTTATGGAAAAAGATAATGGGAGAGAGTGAAAAGGGAACACACACCATGGAAAAACGCAAATGCCTTTGGATTGACACTTACCTTTACTATATTATTCAATTTTGGGTAGAAACCTTTATCTAATTGCATGCAATTGCTTCGGGTATAGACTAAACTGAAGAACCCTAACTTAGAAACCCTAATTTTTAGATGGAGGGTTGGGCTGCAGTTAAAGGCTTGTATAGTGTTCTAATAAAGACAGAGTTGAGCAGTCTTTTCCCACACTTTTCCAGCGGTTGATCTACGCTAGTCTCTAGAAATGGAAAATATGGTGCCGCCAATAATATAAAAAGAAGGATTAAATAATATACTTCACGTCGTAATATACTGTCAAATATTGTTTCCTTCCTTTTTTTCCCTCTCCTTCCTAAAATGCCTTTAGAATTGATGAACCAATATAAGATACTATATTATGGTCCGTTGTGATGTCTAATTACTTGTTTAATGCTATCATCTAAATTATTTTTCAAAATATGATTTGGAAACGATTTTCAAGCCTTTTTAAGTAAAAATGCGCCTCATGTCCAAAAAGCCCTTGCCTTGGGCCCCAAGACCGATGGAGATCTACCCATGAACTTTAATTTGGACTTAGGAGTTAGTCAAGGTAATCAGGTTTCAACAGTCCAAACCAAAGAAAAAACCACATTTTTGCTAGGAACAAAATAACAGTAGGATCCGGGTTCAAATCAGAATACAAGCCCAGTTTTGTGTCCTTTATTACTTCGACTTCCATGAGATTTAAGTCCAATATTTTGCCATGAGTTTAAAGTTTGGGAAGTTAGCTTTCCAATAAAGCAAATTCCAATTCATTAGGACTTTATTTGCCCATCCAAATCAGCCTTCGAATTCAAACTGTCCAAACTACCCGGTTGAGCCAGAATTTACCCAGTTTTGTGCATTGCATTATTTAGGCCTCGTTTGGTTTAAGTTTGAACATTTTGCATATTTGGTTCCTCAAGATGTTAGATTTCCAGGGAATGAAGAATCACTCCATTTGGACATCATTTGGTCGTTCAAAGCCAAAAGAAAATCCTGAAAGTCAAAACTGCCAGTTCGTCCCTACATATACCTAGTTTTGTGCTCTTAATTACTTAGGCCTCCTTGAGGTTTAAGTCAAATATGTTTGCAAATTCAGGTTCCCTAAGATGTTAACTATCTGATCCAACCAAGGAAATCAAGTTGTGAGTTTAATCAACGTTGAGCATTGCTCCTTCAATGAGTGTTTGAAATCCTCTACTTGCTTATCTCTAATTAGGCTGATTAGAGTGGTGTTCAAGTGAATCTTAATTCTTGATTTGGTGGTGTGTCTGTATCCTTATCAAGATTAAAGGCCCTAAAGTAGTTCTTATTGGTGATTTTTGTATCTAAGAATTGGTTTAGGTTCAATCTATCCTTGTATTTGCTTTTGGATTTCATCTTGAACTTTAGTCTCCAATTAGTTTGTTTTCGCTTTGAATACATTCTGATTTGAACAAGGTTCAAACCGTAAGCACATACATCCCTAACCTTGATCTTGGTGGTGATTTCTGTATCCAAGAATCAAGATTAGTTCTATCTGTCATCCCCATTTCTGTTCGGATTTCCTTTGAACTCAAGCTGGGTTCTTCGAGTTCTTAGCTAATCTCTTGCATTCCTTTGAGTGTGAGATTAGTTCAGTGAGCTTTTCATTATATTTGGTATCTGAGCAAGTTTCATCCTTGTGCCTGAAACCCACGCCTCCATATGCCCCTAAACACATTCCCCAAAAAAACCCCCCCCCCCCCAAAAAAAAAAACCCCAAAGATCTGGGAAGCCATGTCCCTTAGAAAGTTCCTCAAATTGAAAGATGGACTCGACTCCTTTGACCTCAAGATGCAACAAATAGACCTCAAGATGCAACAACAGGAGGTTGATCTACACTTCCTCATGCTTGGTATGAAAAAGGAAGTTAGGCAGCCCTTGCTCTCCAATGAAGGACGCAAAGAAGACAACGAGGTGGATTGGGACCTACCTCCAAAATTTGATGAGTATAAAGATGAACAAGAGGAGCACCAAGAAGAAATTGAGGTGAAAGCTGATGAAGTAAGATGCTTGTATTGGGTGGTTTACAAGGAGATGAAGATGCACCAAGAAAGAACATCTTCTACTCTAGGTGTATGGTTAAGGATAAGGTACCTTTGTTCCTCTTTGAACTCTACAAAAACAAGCCACAAAACAGCCATGATCATTTGAACCCTTTTCTTACTTGTGGTAAACCATTACTTAAAACTCCTAATTCTGAATTTAGAGCTTTTAAGGAATAAAATCTAGATGCATCCAAAGATTTCCCCCAAGTCAGATTCAAATTAGCATAAATGATGAGTGGAG
Source organism: Carnegiea gigantea (assembly GCA_029747015.1). Classification (NCBI taxonomy): domain Eukaryota; kingdom Viridiplantae; phylum Streptophyta; class Magnoliopsida; order Caryophyllales; family Cactaceae; genus Carnegiea; species Carnegiea gigantea. The sequence goes on from JAKOGI010000040.1 coordinate 1,003,754, forward strand.
AGGAGCCTTTAAGACCAAGAGAGACTTCAAGTGGTTGGTGTTATTTCAACCATAACTGAAACCACATGTGGGAGATGATTACCCAAACAATTTGAGGTCAAATCCTTCTCAACAAGGGGAGGATGATGGAGATCTACTCATGAACCTTAATTTGGACTTAGGAGTCAGTCAAGGTAATTAGGTTTCAATAGCTCAAACCAAAGAAAAAAATCACATTTTTGCTAGGAACAAAATAACAGTAGGATCCGGGTTCAAATCAGAATACAAGCCCGGTTTTGTGTCCTTTATTACTTTAACTTCCATGAGATTTAAGTCCAATATTTTACCATGAGTTTGAAGTCGGGAAGTTAGCTTTCCAATGAAGCAAATTCCAAGTCATTAGGACTTCATTTGTCCATCCAAATCAGCCTTCAAATCCAAACTGTCCAAACTGTCCGGTTGAGTCATAATTTACCCGGTTTTGTACATTGCATTACTTAGGCCTCGTTTGGGTTTAAGTTTGAACTTTTGCATATTTTGGTTCCTCAATATGTTAGATTTCTAGGGAGTGAAGAATCACTCCATTTGGACATCATTTGGTCGTTCAAAGCCAAAAGGAAAGTTTGAAGGTTGAAACTGCCCGTTCAAAGCCAAAAGGAAAGTTTGAAGGTTAAAACTACCCGTTCGTCCCTGCACATATCCAGTTTTGTGTTCTTAAGTACTTAGGCCTTCTTGAGGTTTAAGTCAAATATTTTTGCATATTCAGGTTCCCTAAGATGTTAACTATCTAGTCCAACCAAGAAAATCAAGTTGTGAGTTTAATCAAAGGTGAGCATTGCTCCTTGAATGAGTGTTTGAAATCCTCTACTGGCTCATCTCTAATTAGGCCAATTAGAGTGGTGATTAAGTGAGTCTTAATCCTTGTTTTGGTGGTGTTTCTGTTTTCTTACCAAGATTAAGGGCCCTAAACTAGTTCTTGGTGGTGATTTCTGTATCTAGGAATTGGTTTAGTTTCAGTCTATCCTTGTATTTGCTTTCGGATTTCATCTTGAACTTTAGTCTCCAATTAGTTTGTTTTCACTTTGAATACATTCTGATTTGAACAAGGTTCAAACCGTAAGCACATACATCCCTAACCTTGATTTTGGTGGTGATATCTGTATCCAAGAATCAAGATTAGTTCTATCTTTCATCCCATTTCTGTTTGGATTCTCTTTAAACTCAAGCTGAGTTCTTCGAGTTCTTAGCTAATCTCTTGCATTCCTTTGGGTGTAAGTTGAGTCCAGTGACATATCCATCAAAGACTACTTTTGTGGGCCTCGAGCTTTTTTTAATCTAAGGTTTTTGGGGTGGGGGGGGGTGTTATCCATTTTCTGGTGTGAATGAGCAAAGTTTTCTCAGCTTTAGCTGTATCATTAACAACTCTTCGAATATATGCTGCTCCTGCCAAGTGAAGCAATCCCCCCCCCTCTGTGGGTATCTGTTTGAAAGTAATATGTAACGTTCCTATTCCTGTTCATTGTATATTTGTTTTAGTAAATTTTCTTGTTTTGTTAACACTTAGTAAAATGTAAAAGTTTGATTTAATTGTTCCCACTATCGACACTATGCAAGTAAAAGCATGCAGACTGCTTTCACTTTTAATTTGGATCAGGGGCTATTATTCATCATGATGAGTTGATGAGAATTTTCAACATATGTACTATTTGCTTCTTGGTAATGGAATGTGAGAGCAAAATTCATTGTGTTTTTGACTGTTGAAGAATACATTGATGCATTGCACTATTTGCTTTAGTCAGTTGCCAGTTTCTTGTAGCTGACTTTATGTAGTGGCTTTATATCTAATCATTCCTCAGAGAACATTCATCCTTTGTTTTGCACAGTGACCCATTTCTTCTCAGTGGTTGACAAGGGAGCTAAATGGTCATCTAATGGTCTCGTAGTGGTGAAGGTACTACTTGTTCTAGCTTGGATCGCTTCTTGATCTCTGCTGAGTGGGAGGAGAGTTGGCTTGATTTTGTTAAGAAGAGGCTGCCTTGTCCTTTAGTCTGATCATTATCGTATTTGTTTAGAGAAGTTAGTAGCACACAAAGGTAAGGCCCCTTTTAGGTTTTGAGGATATGTGGTTACAAGCAGAGGGTTTCACAGCTCTTATCCAAAATTGGTGGGATCATTTGAAGCTGCGGAGTATGGTAGATTCATCACTGCTAGGAAATTTAGATTGCTCAAGGAGGAGTAAAGAAGTGGAACAAGGAAGCCTTTGGTGATGTCAAGGTTCAAAAAATATAACCTTTCTATTTCATCCTTTGATTTAAAAGAGGAATCTATCGGCTTATCTTCTTCTGAGGTCGACCATTCAGCTGTACAATCAAATTTGGCTGTGGTTATTTTGATAGAGGAGATTTCATAGAGACAAAAATCTTATTTTGATAGAGGAGATTTCATAGAGACAAAAATCTAGAGCTCTATGGTTGAAGGCGGGTGATAGAGACACGAGATTCTTTCACAAGATGGTCAATTCTCATCGTAAGTTCAACTTTATGTCATCTATCAGGGTGGAGAAGTAAGAGAAAGCATATGATCATGTGAATTGGGATTTTTTGTTGTATGTTATGAAGAGAATGGGCTTTGGGGAAAAGTGGATTGGATGGATCCGACACTGCATATCCTCTACATCCTTTGCAGTTCTTGGCAACGGTTCTCCTACGGAGTTCTTTTCGGCTTCTAGAGGTCTTCGTCAGGGAGACCCTTTATCCCCCCTTTTGTTTCTGCTGGTCATGGAAGTATTTATGAGGATGCTTGATGCGGCATCTAGTGCAGGGCTTATTTCTGGGTTTAAAGTGGGCCGCTCGAGTACGACAACTTTGAGTGTCTCTCATCTGCTTTTTGCGGACGACACTATTGTTTTTTGTGAAAATGATTGTGAGCAGATGGTGAATCTTCGGTGTGTACTTACTTGGTTTCAGGCGGTTTCGGGTCTTGAGGTAAACTTGGCAAAGAGCTCTATCCTGTCTATTGGGTATATGGACAATATTCAATTGCTTGCAGGTGTTTTAGGTTGCAAAGTTGATGCCTTTTCGACTACCTACCTAGGTCTCCCTCTCGGTGCTAATTTTAAGGAGAAAGCCATTTGGGACCCAATTATCGAGAAGTTTGAGAAAAGACTCTCTGGGTAGAAGGCTATGTACCTTTCAAAAGGGGGGAGACTAACTCTCATCAAGAGTGTTCTCTCAAGCATCCCCACTTACTTCCTCTCTCTTTATCCCTTACCTTCTTCAGTGGCCATTAAATTAGAAGCAATTCAGAGGAATTTTCTTTGGGGTTCTTTTGGGAGTGACTTCAAGTTTCATCTTGGAAGATGGAACATTGTGAAGCAACCAATGGTTTTAGGAGCGTTAGGTATAAGGGACATGCGTCTCTTTAATGAGGCCCTTCTTGGTAAGTGGCTATGGAGATTTATGAATGAAAAGGGCAATCTGTGGAGGAAGGTAGTTACCATCAAATATGGGGACGATAGATTTGGTTGGGCTCTGTCTATTGCGAGAGGCTCTTATGGGTATAGTCTTTGGAGATATATCTCACTGTTCCTTTGAGGTGGGAGATGGCGCTTCAATCTTTTTTTGGCATGATCGCTGGTGCGGCGACTTTCCTTTGAAAGACTTGTTCCCTAGGCTTTATGTTTTGGCAGTGGACAAAAATGCCTCTGTTGCTGAGTATTGGGAGCAGGTTCATGGTAACAGTGTGTGGGCAACTGTTTTTGTGAGAGATGGTTTCGTTGATGATGATTCCTTGGTTAGCTTTTTCAATAAGCTTAATGAGGCCAAAGTAGGAGAATCTTCAATTGATAGGGTGCGGTGGGATCTAACCGCTCAGAGGTGCTTCACTATTAGATCTTTTTATTTGAAGCTTGTTGATGGGAAGTTTCCACCACAAGAGATTCTTTCTAAAAAAGGCTTCCCTTGCAATCTCATTTGGAAGTCCTTAGCCCCTTTGAAGGTTTCGTTCTTTGTATGGGAAGCTACGCATAGGAACATTCTAATGTGTGACAACTTACAAAAAAGGGGGAAAGTTTTGGTGAATAGATGCTTCATGTGTAAAAGGGCCTGAGAATCTACGGATCATTTATTGCTCCACTGTCAGGTCGCAAGCATTCTTTGGGGTCTAGCTTTCAGTTGCTTGAGAATGTCCTGGGTTGCTCCTGACTCTATTAGGAACCATCTTTTGGCTTGGGAAGGCTCCTTTGGTAGGAAAGTTAAGAAGAATAAGAAGGAGGAAGTCATGGTCCTACCTCTTGTCATCTTTTGGAATATTTGGAGAGAGAGAAATAGAAGAATTTTTGATAACGTTGAAACTCCTCTTCAGCGTTTGAAAGAGAATTTCATCAAAATTCTCTACTTTCGGAAGAATGGGAAGTTTAGCTCTTCCTTTATTGATTTGACAGATTGTGTGGATAGTTTATACTTAGGTTGTAAATAGCCTTTTGTACAATGCTCACATTGCTCTCTGTGCAACTGAGCTTCTTATTTGTATATAATATATTACCTTTTCCTATCAAAAAAAAAAAAAAATCATGGTGGAGGAGTTTTGTTATGATTCATTGGATGATATGAAGCATGCCGGCCAAGGTTTTTATTCTTCTATCTTCTACAATCTTGAGCCTTGGAGGCCAAAAGTAGATGGGCTAGTCTTACCTTCTCTAACCTATTCCCAGATGATGGATATTGACTCTTTTTTACGATGAGGAAGTCTATAATGCCCTGGATCAATTTTGTAGTGATCAGGCTTCGGGACCTGAAGGATTACTGTGGCTTTCATCCAGGTCAATGAGGACACATTGAAGCTGGATATTTTGAGGATGCTCACAGAATTCCATTCCTCTGGAAAATTCGTTAAAATCTTAATGCAACCTTCATTGGTCTTGTTCCTAAGAAACCAGGTGCTCAAGATATATGAAAAACCCACTTTTCAGTCTTCGACCCCCTTTGTCACTGTGAGCACCCCGGATAAAGCGATTCCTGTACTAGCGGCAAGCGAAATGGGGGCAGCCTAAACCGTGAAAACGGGAAGGGACTAGGGACTATCGGCCTATCAGCTTAGTGGGATGTGTGTATAAGCTTTTATCTAAGGTTCTCCCTGCCAGATTGAGATTGAGAGGAGTCATTGGCAGTTTGATTTATGATAATCAGAACGCTTCTGGGGGTTGTTAAATTCTTGATGCTGTATTGATAGTTAATGAGCTCGTTGATTGGAGAATTACAGAGAGAAGACATGGGGTGATTTGCAAACAGGATATTGAGAAAGCCTATGATCACGTTAACTGAGAATTCCTAAACTATATTTTGAGGAGAATGGGTTTTGGGGACAAATGGATAGGGTGTATACAGTGGTGCATATCTACAGTGGTGCCTATCTACTAATACTTTTGTTGTGCTTGCTAATGGCTCCCCTACGGACTTCTTTTTTTTGCTTCTAGAGGGTTTCATCAAGGTGACCCTATCTCTGTCTCTTTTCACTCTTGTTATGGAGGTGTTGAGCAGAATGTTGCCTACTGCGTCACTGTTTGGTTTGATTGCCGGTTTTTTTGCGGTTTGAGGCCATTTCTAGCTTAAGAGTTAACTTGTCTAAGTCTTCTATCTTACCCGGGGGAAGAAGGGGGGGGGGGGGGTGTTCTTGCGCTTGTAGGCATTTTTGGGTTGTCAATTAGATTCCATTCCCTTCCCTTCGCTTCCTTTGTCTTACTTGGAAGTCCCCTAGGTGCCAAGTTCAAATAGAAGTCCATATGGGAACCAGTTATTGAGATGTTTGAAAATACTTTCTGGATGGAAAAATAAGTACCTTTCTAAAGGGGAAAGATTGACTCTTATTAAAAGCATTCTCTGCAGTATCCCTTCCCTGTCTACTTTCTTTCACTTTTTCCCATTCCTTCTTTTGTGGCTAACAAGTTGGAAGCCATTGAGAGGAGGTTCTTATGGGGTTCTTTTGGGAATGATTTTAAGTATCACTTGGTGAAATGGAACACTGATGAGCAACCTTTTTCTGATGGTGCCTTAGGCGTTAGAGACTTGATCATTTTCAATGACACCCTTCTTGTTAAATGGTTGTGGAGGTTTGTGAATTGAAAGACAAGCTTTGGAGAGTTTTGATCAAGGCAAAATATAGGGCTGATGGTCTGGATTGAATCCAAGACAAGCTTCTCTCACATCGTTTTTGCGGTGGGCGATGGATCCTCCATCTTCTTTTGACGTAGTAAATGGTGTGATGGTGTCAGCTTAAGCGATCGTTTCCCTTCTCTCTTCGCTCTTGGAGTTGACAGGGGTGCTTCTGTCTTTGATTATTTGGAGTACTGTCTTTCGGTTGTTTGGTCCCCCATTTTTGTTCGTCCAGCCTTCCATGAGGAGCATAGTGTTAATAAATTCTTCGCCATGCTTGGTACGAATTCTCTAAGGGCCTTATCTCTGGACATAGTTGGATGGAGCCTTACCTTCCCCGGGAAATTCACTGTCAAGTCTTATTTCCTTCACCTTCCTTCCCCCCTTGGCAGTATGTCCTTGACGTGTTCAGATTGTGTTTTCCATGGAATATTATCTAGAACTCTTGGCCCCTTTGAAATTGTCCTTTTTGTGTGGGAAGCTTGTCTAGGCAAGATCTTAAGTTTTGATAAATAGTAGTTCACAAAAGAGGGGTAAAATCTTGGTCAATAGATGCGTTATGTGGAAAAATGGTCTGGAGACTACAAGCCATTTACTTCTCCATTGCCCCATTGCTAGAAACCTTTGGGAATTAACCTTTTGGTTGCTTGGGCCTGGATTGAGTGATGCCAAGTTCTGGGAGCCATCACTTATCAGCGTGGGAAAGTTTTGCGGGAAGAGGGCCAAGTTTAAAATCTTCCGAGCAATTCCTCAGGCAATCTTTTGGTTATTGTGGATGGAGAGAAATAGGAGAGTTTTCGATGGGGTGTAAACCTCCTTAGAGCGGCTAAAGGATAAGTGCTCAAGACTCTTTTCTTTTGGGAGGAGGAGGTTTTTGTTCCTCCTTGTTGGAGATTATTGATTTTGTGGATAGGTTATTCTTGGGCTGTAATTAGCTTTTGCAGGATGTTGTATCAGCATCCTTTCTTGTAAATTCCTTCTTATTATAATATATGTTAGCTCTTTCTTATCCCCAAAAAAATAGAAGTGAAGACAGTGATCTAATTAGTATTATTGTGATTAAGGTTTTGTATCCGTAAACATATCTGGTTATTAACGTGCATTACTGCTGTGCTGTATTTTAATTGGCCTCAAAATCTTCTGCTTTGTAGGCTACATCTAGATTTACTGGACCAATAAGTGTCGAAGATGTTATGTATGAAAATGTTGATGATCGTCTTGCATCCATGTTGTCATCTATGGAGCCGATATTTCGTCGCCTTACCTTTCAAAGGACAGAGGCTCTAGTTCAATCTGAAGCACTGCTCATGAAAAGAACATCTCTAACAGATGAAGATGAAAGTGCGAGGAAGGAATTAGCCTCAACTTCAAAATCTAAGAAAAGGGAAAAACAAAAATCAAAGCAATGTCAACAATCTAAGATCATTGGTAAGAGTGGTAATCCTTACTAGATTGGAGAACTTGCTTCTTATGCCTAGCAGGAACGGATACTCATACATTTTGGCACCTGATTTTCAAAAAGATAGACATGTTTGGTGGACATGTGTTCAAAAAAGGAAAAAGATTTATGGACTCGATTGTGTTTTTATTCTGTCTAATGTGATTTGTTATAAACAAGGTCTTGTTCAAATGTGGACAACCAACAAATGGTTTATAATGTGTGCATCCTCATCCTACAAATGCCGAATAATAAAAAACCTTTTCTTGTCAATTTAGCGTGTCTAAGTGCGTCAATGTCATACACGTGTTTGATTGAATAGCATCCGTGCTTAATTCTGTGCGGGCTAATACTCATGTGTCTTCTGCCTGTTTGATTATTTGGTGAGGGAAAGTACTTGCTTATTTTCCCATAATCTTAATATAACTATGGAGATACAACTGAATGGCATGTAGGAAGCTTTCTTCATGTCACAGTCAGGATATCTGCTTAGTTTCAAGCTTTTCCTCACTTACATAGGCGCGGAGGACATAGCGCAGAAAGGCTGTATTTTAACACCAGTAGGATGCAGGCTTGGAATCTTCTAGAAATCAGAAGAATACCGAAAAGTATTTTATTGATAATTGGAAACTGATGATGGGGGACCCTAAATTTATTTACTCATTTATTTATTTTTGGATTAGAAGAAACACCCTAAATTTGTAGTATGGCTAGTCCTATTTCTTTTAGAACAGGCCAACTTCAGTAAAAAGTGACAAACCAGGAGAAGGAAACTTATCCTTAATCTGGCAGGAAACTTATAACTAAATGAAAAACGGAAACTAAAAAGCTTCAATTGGAATATTTGATTCCTTGCTTTAAGTTGCTGTCGATTTTCTCCCTGATTTTGTGCTGTAAAACCTATTTTCCAGATTATGTCTATTATATGATATTCTTCCATGCCAATAGTCTCTTTTTACTCAAATCCTCACAACAGTTAACAAAGCTGACTTCCACGGCATGTTCAAGGCTGTTTGCTCTCTTGTCTTTGGAGGGGTTTCAGCTTCTTCATAACCAACTAAAGAAATGTCTAGATTGTGTGTGAGACTCTGATTGTGCATTTTCTGGGAGGTGGGGCCACACAAGTTGAGAGAGAATGAGGAAAGATGCGCCATCCTCCAACTGGTGCAATGTGACACCTGTTCCTGTCAACCATTAGTTTTTTCCCTTCCAGTTTCTCACCATTTCTTCACCTGTTCCTTGTCCTCTCTGATCCTCCCCGTCCTCTAGTTGTTCCTGCCTTCCTGGCAAAAGAACCTTTGTCTGTAATACTCAACTTACAGCAAAATTTGATTATCAAATACGTGGACTGGGCGAAGTACATGGTGTCTTGTTCATTACTTGGCTGGTTGCTAGATTATGAAGATTCCTTTCATCCACCAGTGGATGCTTAATGTGATTAGTTGCCTGGAAAGGCTTATCACTTATCAGGGTTTCTGTTCAGTTGGGCCGAGATTTGCTAGTAAACAGCAGGCACTGCTATTTTAGTCGCTGGTCCTGAAGACATTGATAGGGCTGTCGGGGATCATGTCTTGCTTAAAAGATTGCGAATCTGTGAGATCTTGGGCTTTATTAATATCATTGACTTCACTATAAACAGTTGCTTTAACACTCATAACTTATTGGACCTTTTGTTTACTAAGAAAGCTCTGTAGGATCATTTGCTGTTATGATGTAGGTTCAGGGGTTACTGCTTAAGGGAAACTGAAATGAAATATAGCTCTGTGTTTAGATTACTGGCAGTGTTTTTAGAGAGGGCATTAGTAGAATAGCATAATAATGCATGACCGACCTTTTTTATTGTCTGATATTGAGACAGGCAGATTGTTTTATGTTCTAATCTCTTTTAGGTGATTAAGAATCTGACAAGTTTGTTACTCATTTGAGAGACTGTGTCTTTTAATCTCATGATTTTCTCTTCTCCCCCTTAATTTCCAGAGAAAGGTGACACAGTGGAAGTTGATTACACCTTTTTGGCCAGTTCATACCATGCTGGAATTATTGCTGGCTTTACTCTAGTCTCATCCTATTTGGACAGTGTGGCATCAGTTGGAAGAAAGGTGAGAACCTGTAATTTTGGAAGCTTCTTTTGAAGTATGGTGATAGAAAGGGAGATGGCAAGAATGCATTGTTAAAGCGAAGATAGTATCACAAATTGATGCTCACAGCATTTAAACCTCCCCCCCCCCCCCAAAAAACAAAAAAATCCCTTCTCTCTCAACAAACAGGTTGAGGCAGTTGTAATTGGTCTTGGAGCCGGTCTTCTCCCAATGTTTCTCCATAATCATATGAAGTTTCTACGGATTGAGGTAATCTAGATCCACATACCTTCGTTAGGGTATCTGCTTACTGGCTAAAATTGATTAGTACTGGTCTCTGTTGTAGGTTGTGGAATTGGATCCAGTGGTTGTAGGAATTTCAAAAGAATTTTTCGGTTTCTATGAAGATGAACGTTTGAAGGTAGACTGCTGTGACTTATCACTTATGTTGGCCTTGTTGAGTTTGCTTTTTGAGGCATGTCACTGTTGATGTTTCTGTTTTCTTCCTTTTCTCTCGTTGCTGCCTAGGCTTTGGTCTGTTTGTGCTTGTGTGTACATAAATTACTAGGATGCTGAGGTTTCCCCTGTTATTCTTCTAAGCTGACCCCCTAATGGTTATTGTAAAAATCTGGGGAGACAGGACTGTGCTCCTTGCCTGGGAGAATAATTTGGCTCCTAACAACATCCGGCCGCAGCTGCATATGTTGCGGGACCCAACCAATAGCTTGCTAAGGACTCCTTGAATTAGTCAGTGGGGTCAGGCATGAAACTTGCCAGCAGTTGATGCTAGAACTGAGCTATGAATTCCAAGTTATGACATGTGATTGAGACAATTCCACATCTCTTGGGTGGTAGTCTGGCGCAGCAGCCAAATGGGATGGGCTATCGATGCATTTTAGGCCCGAATCCTGTCATGAGGACTTTGATGAGTTCTACACTTACGGCTCTCTGAGTAATGGAGATATGGACAATGAGGGGCATAGAGAAGGGAAAGCATACATACCTACCGAAAGTGTGTAACCAAAAGTTCGCTGCTAAAGAGGTTCTCTCTGCATACTTTATGTAGTTGGTGGAAGGGCAGTAAATTTGCTTTATTTCTCTTTGTTGGATTGCGCTGGGTCAATGTCATGACAATATGACATGAACAAGAGGAGGTTCGACAGAGGGTATTTGAGCAAAGATGTTGCTGAACAACGAGAAGGAAAAAAGGCAGAAGAGCTGGATGAAAAACCAGACTAGAAGACACACGTTAGATCAAGAAAAGAGGAGATCCCTTCTCGTGTAAAGTCGAGTACTGAATAGTGAATGACATTCGACCTTTTCGGGTTTTGTGAATAAGGTTTGTTTATGAGAGAACGATGATTTTTGCCTTCGCCCCTTTCGTTTGTGGGTGACATCCCCTACTTCCCTCGGCATTCCAATTTACTTTTTGATTATGTAAAAACAAAAAGGAAAAGAAAAAGTGGATATTCCTTGAGTGGTGTCGCAATGAAAATGAGTTCCCTGAGTGCCTGACTTTTAATGAAGCATTTTTTCTTTCCTTTTTTACGGTTGTTGCTATAGCATACACTTGCAACAAGATTCAGAGTCATATTTGGTTTGGGCTCCGAAGTTGTTTTTTGCTTATAAAAGCTCCGGTATAGTCCTTGTGGGCTCTTGAGAAGTTTGGTGATTCCATATTTTAATCGAGGTCGTTGAATTTCTGTGCATTTCATTATTTCTTCTCTTCATTAGGCATTGGTACTCTGTTTCTTGGGATGCAATTAGTCTATGGAGAATGCTCGCAATGCATCCTTTTTACTTTCTTATTTGTAGTTCAATCAGCCTTTTAGCATTGTCTCTCCACATTTAATTCTGATATTTGGTGAGCATGCTTTGTACTTTTGAATCTTTTGATAAGAGGACAATTTTACCATTTCTATGGATAGCTTTTGCTGCTGACCTGTTACTCCTATAGTTGCTGAGCCACCTTTTATATTTTTAAGTACCAGTGCTCCAAAGCAGCCAAATAGCTGTCTATGTTTCTGTGAATATGCAAAATCCTTGAGTTTTTGGCCACACTTTCCTTGTGTGCGCAATTTGTGATCCTTTTTTTACTTTTATTTTTTATGATGCTTAGGTTCATGTTGCTGATGGTATCAAGTTTATTCAAAATCTCACAAGTTCTAGTCAAGTGGTTGGTACGGACATAGTGGAGGAGACTACAAACAATACGATTCTCACTTCAAGTCAGAATTGCGTTGCATCAAGTGCAATACGACGACCAATGCGAAAACTCGACATACTCATTGTTGATGTGGACTCATCAGACTCCAGGTTCTGTGTCTGTCCTTCGCTTCTGGTATAGGACTTAGAATTTTTGTTTGGTAACAGTTATCTATGCTGCATTGGCCACAATTTAGTGTTTTAATTGAGGCATTTCCTGGGCACAGCTCTGGACTCTCTTGCCCGGCTCCAGGTTTTGTTGAAGATCATTTCCTCAGGATTGTGAAGGATGCTCTTTCTGAGCAGGGCCTCTTCGTAACCAATTTGGTCTCGAGATCCCCATCAATCAAGGAAATGGTCATTTCAAGGATCAAATCGGTAAGGAAATAAAATTGACTTGGAATTGTATGATATTTCGTATGTCATATGAGGCTGAATGATGTAGACCAGCGCAAAGCATGCTACCTTGAAATTTCTGGTCGATGTGATCACTTAACCTGTGCACTCAGTGTGAAGCAAATTGTTCATTCGTGCCTTTTTGTAATTAGTAGTTGGGGTTTGAATCTTTTGACTATTGAATTCTATGAGATATAATTGCTCAAGAATTTCCGTCAGTCAAAGGTCTACGGTTTAAGGCTCAACAAGAGTTGGTTAAATTGTGTGAGGGTTTGGAGCTCAATGCAATTGGATTCCTCGTGAAATTTACTGTCAAGTTACTAAGCTGCTAGACTCGGGTTCTTCCTTACCTCAGGTATTTGGCCAGCTTTTCTGCCTTCAACTCGAGGAAGATGTGAATGAAGTTCTCTTTGCTATGAAGTTAGATACACGTTTTGAGGAAAACATTTCTCAAGCAGCAGCAGAGCTTGAAAAGCTATTGCATTTTGAACATCCAGAGCGCATTCAAAGCATACTGAAAACGACAGAGAAGATCAAGCGTTTAAGATGAAGCTTATTTGGTTTGTCAATCTGAAGAAAAAGAGAGCCTTTGGACCAGAATGTGACACCTGTTAAGCATGGTTAATGAACCTGACAATGCCAGCAAGAAAGGGTTGTTGAAGCATATGTGATGCATATGTGATCCACCACGATAACTGAGCTCCTTTTTCTTTTCAAGCCTTGAGGCACACCTTAGGGTCGACCCTCAGCTTGGGGAGGGTGGGACATAGCTTGGATCGAGAGTTAGAGATTCTGCTGTAAACATACCAGATCAAGGTACATGAGCTCAAGTGACATACGCTTGTGGACTAGATGTCCCTTTTTTTAAAAAACTATTGTAGTATTATATTTTTTGGGATGAGGACAAGATCTGTTAAGTTCTAAACATTTTCTGGCATTTGTGTATTGTCACTTTTTTTTTTTGGTTTTTGTGGGAATGGTTAAGGGCCTGTTCTTTTCATTGGTAAATATGAGTTGATAAACGAGTGAAGTTGGTAGAGATTGGTATAAGTGGCTAAAAGTTGGAAAAAAAACTAGTTTTTTTTTTTGGGGGGGGGGGGAATGATTGATAGGAATTGATTAGCGTGGGGAGCGACTAGAATAAGTTGGTAGAAGCTAGTAAAAGCAGAAAGATTTTGGTAAAGAAATATAAAGAAGTGGGGAACATTTTGCAATAAAATGTGGTTAAAGTTAGGAAAGATTAATCAGAATTGGAAATGATTGAAATTTTTTTGTAACAATTGGTAAAAATTAGTAAAAAGCAGAAATTGATAAAAATGAATTTACCAATTAAAAGAACAAGTCCTAACTGCAGGGCACCCTTATCTTAGCGGCCCAAGGGACAGTGAGAAACCCAGACTTAAGAGCCTAATTGAATACATTACTCGTCTCCACTCCAGGAGACTCGCAAGTCATTGGAGCTGATGCCCTGAACCCCAACTTTGGAAGGTGACGTAGATGTTAGTTGAGCTAAGAGCTCATCAGCACATTGTTGCTTGGTTTTGCCTTCCACTAGCCCTTTTTGCATTTGTGGATTGAAGTGCATCAGAAGTCACCAGTTAAATTCTTAACTTCCCCTTTTGGTGGATTAATTTACTTGCCACTCAACCTCTGTCTTCAATCATGACAGTTCCTTTTTATTGGCTCCTCGGAACAATGGAAGAAAGAAAAATGCATCATTAGGATGGTCAATGGGCTGTACCGTACAGCACGGCCATGTTGATGTAGTAGCAACTAAATATGCTAGGATGCTACAACATCAAATATGCATGAACTTGTTTTACAGGGATTACACAAAAGATACGATATTATAGTTCTGTACTTCTGTACACCACAATATGCATGGCCTACTACAATCTCTAGATAGATGAGGATCCAGCAACTCCTAATGGAACACAGTTTGCCTCAACGACGAGTGTTTTAACAGTTCTTCTACATGGATCACCAAATATGGCATTTGAAACTCCTATGGTGCATTCCTGTTTCCCTTCACAGAGCTGCCCAGCAACAACAAAATGGGCATAAGAAACATTGATTTGTGAACTGTACAACAGTAAAATATAGAAATAGAGCTTATGGACTACTGAAAGATCACAGGGCTGCACTAAGCATGTGCAATGGCACTAAGCGAAAGAAAAGTTGTATATAAATGTACATGGAAAACTATATTTTCAGGCAAACTGTGAATGTGGCAACAGGCAAGAGGGTCTGGATGTTATGCATTTCTTGGTAAAAGACTCCTCATGCCATGTTCTGAACTCAAAAGAAAGAACAGCAGAATCCAGTTCAAAAAGCATTTAGTTCAATTCACACAGCTTTCTGTCCATTTTTTGGCCACTTACCTCTGAGACCACTTCCAAGGATGTGGGCGCATGACAGGTGCCCCTAACATAGTTTCGGCAGCTACCTCTAGGGGTCCCGTAGCTGGAAAACACTATGGAGATAACATGTTCACGTACACAATGCAAATGCATTTCTGGTGTTGTATCATTTATCGATATCTTTCCACCATCAATAACCCATTTTGAGAGGGGTGGATAGTGCAATTCAGATATCTGAGCGCAAATGGCTCGCACAGAATGTGTTGTTAAAGAAATCTCAAATGGGTTCCCTCCCGTCTCCTCGAAGAGAACAAGCAGATTATTTGAAGCCTGCAGCCATGAACGCGGTATGTGGTACCTAGAAATTGATAAACAGTACATCCAGATGAAGTTGACCTGAATTAGCAGAAATGAATGTAGAGGAATGTAACACAAAAGAAACACAAGATGCACTAAGCTGTCCAATTCCACCTATTCCATGTCATTCCGAGCAAAAGTACTATTTCTATCAGTGGAATATTCCTGGATCAAACATGTAGTATACATTTATGTTAGATACAATTTTATTCTGTAAGTGTTGGAACTGTACCAAACATTTAGCGACCTTTTAATTTAATTCTAGTCCTTTGCAAGTGTGTAGTCCATAACGCTGTTGCTTACTCTTAACTCATGGAAACTAAATAAGGTAGAAGCTTCTAACCTTGGCAGTTAAGAGAGACCCATATATCTATCCCGTTCAGGTCTAGATAATAAAAACTGGCCGCAAACTCAGATATTTGCTTATAATTGATTGAGAAGACTTGGGGAAGCATGGCTTCACATGCACAGTGTGGCTTAGAGAATTTTATTTTATGCAACTGGCAGACATGCCAACTCCATGTCTTTGTCAGGCAGAAGTCTCAGTTTGCAAATTTTTTCAGATCAGTGCCAACCTGAAAACTATACAGGTGCTACAAATGGAATTAACTTAATTTCCGCGCCAGACCTCCCCATACACCAATATCCCAAAACCTCTCACCTATCGAAATGCTCTAAGCTGAGAGTGAGCATCCGTAGGATTTTTTTTTTTTTTTTTGGGGGGGGGGGGTTGGGGGGGGAGGGGGGCTGGGGAGGGATCAACTGAGCAGTGCTCAGCCATAACCCTTCGACAGTTGGGAAAGCTAATAGAACCCTGACCCGGGGGGGTCAAACTTCAAGAATGAAGATGATAAGCAAGAAACCTAATGTATTTCATTTTAATTGCAAAAGGTTTTCCAACAGATACTCTTTCGGCTCATCTGGAAAAGAATATCGTTTCCATCTAGCCCAACACCCCCCCCCCCCCAAAAAAAAAAAAATTGGAGATACCGGGGGGGGGGGGGGGACAAACACCTTCAAGTTTTGATAGTAGCCTGTGTTTTGCCCCAGCACTTGGAGCAGGGATACAGAATATCTACAGATTGCTGTAGAAGCCTACCCAGCGCTATTACACCATGAGTTTTCTTAATCATTTTGCATTATTAATTCCAGCAGTTGGATTTCCCAGCCAACCAGCGAGGTAACTTTAAAACTTCAGTATATCAGCCATACCTCCTGAATTTTTCAAGAATGATTGTTGAGGGGCAGGGCTAGAAAGATTAAATATAATGTCCAAGAGCATTTAAAAGAGATTGAACTCAAGATTATAGACACCCCCTCCCACGCACACAAAAAATAAAAAAGAAAAAGATGAGTGGTCACACAAATTAGAAAAGGGGGGGAAAAAGCCAAGTAAAGGGAGGGACACGGAGGTACTTTGGCATCTCTGGATGCAGCGGGCAAGTACTAATAAAAGATTTGACAACTCTACCATAAATTTTCCGTGACTTCTGTTCAAGTTTCATAAAGGTAACGAGTTTGCTAGATACCTCACTTGAGTAGGCTTTCCACAATTGGTTGCACACTTGTCTGAATTATATGCTCCACGGTAATCACAGGTTCTTTGACATCCATCTTCAGGTGCACGCAAGGTCCAATATCTTCCTAAATGATGGCCATTAACCCAAGCTTCACCTTTGCCCATACTTCCCATATCAAGAGCAACTGGGTCCAGCCCATCAGGGGCATCAAAATAAGTCTGCAGCATTATATTAACTGAAAATGTTAAGCTATAATAGTGCCTATAATCTTGTGTAGGCTTTTCGTTCATGTGCAGTGCATCAACAGAATTGTCAATGCAGGATTCGGGAATATATCAAACAATGCAGTACCATCTATCCTTTTTCACCATAAAAACAGAAGTTTGCCAATGTCCAACTTGCAAGGTAAAATCTAGTCAGAATCTCTCCTAGGATCAATAAGCAGCACACAGCTTTATTCAAGAGGCAGGAAAAGAAAGTAGAATGCAGGAAAAGAAAGTAGAATGTGGGATAAAGGCAGATAACGTGAGTCTTTTCCTTGACAACTACACAGTTGCAAATTAGTGCATAGCAGGAGAATCTACACCAGAAGCTTTCCATGTCATAAGAAGATTAATGAAGTACTGTAGGCATGAAAAGAAGGATTTGCATATGATCTTTATAGATTAACAGAAGGTTCCTGATGAAGTACCAAGTGAGGTCTTGTGGACATGCTCTGAAGTTAACCAGGTGAGGTGTCTATTACTTATATTCAGGTTATTGAACACGTGTAGAAAGAAGGTCTGACTAGTGCTTGAACTAGTGGGAACACAAATAACTTTTCCATTAAGATCGGGCTGCCAGGGATCTGCTCTAAGCCCTCTTCTATTTTCTCTGTTATGGATGAGCTACGGAGGGATTCGGGACAATGAGCATTGGTTGTGTTATTTGCGAATGGTCTCGCTGATGAGATTAAGATGGAATAAGAATTAAATCTGCGGTCCGAACAGCAGGGATACTCTAGAATCTAAACAGGTTTTAAATTGAGGAAGTCAGAGATGGGGCATGTGAAAGGCAAGTACAGAGAACTGGTTAATATAGTTGTATAGATGGGGAAGTAACTGTCAATGCCTCCACTGTACTGAACCCAAAAGAGTATAGATCTTCAGGATCTATCACAGAAGGTAACAGGAAGATAAATGATGACAAGGACCATTATAATCGAATGAGGTGGCAGATTTGGAAAAGTCCTTTTGGGATTATGTGTGAGAAGAAAGTCGAATACCGGTAGAGGTAAGGTTGCTTACAGCTGGATCTCCCCAGACCCCGCGAAAGCAGGACCCACACTGGGAGGTGGTGGTGGTGGTGTTGTGAGAAGAAAGTCATAGTTAAGCTGAACGGATAAATTGCGCCACGAGTTTGTTAGCGATTCTATTACAGGTGCCAGAATGATCAGCAAAGTACCTGTTCAGAACATAATGGTTATCAAAATGAGGATGATTAACTGAATGTGTAGGCATACAACGGGAAACAAAGTAAGGAATGACATCATGAAAGATAATCTCAGAACAGCAACTATTGAGGATAAGATGCATACAATGAGGCCCAAATGATTCAAAATGTCAGGTAGAGACATCTAGACATCCAAACACAAAGAAGGTATAAGAGAATCACTCTACTCACTTGTAAAGAAGAGGGAAACCTGAGAAGACTAGGGAGGAAAACTAGGGAGATGTCACCAGACAAGATTTACCCATAGCAACATATCATAATCTGTATCCTAAAGGCTATACCAAGCAATCCAGATGGAAAACAGAGCCACATCATAATCTGTACCGCAAAGGGTTTACCAAACAATCCAGATGGACAATATTAACAGCAGGATAAAACCGTAAATTTTTAGAACTTTTTACAAACCTCTTCAATATCAGAAATTATGTATAATCATGATATTCCTGACGCTAGCAATCCAAATTGATAACATAGACAAATCTCCCAGCCATCACAATTGACTGAATTGCGATCTCTGGTGGATTATTTACTCAGCAGTGGAGATTTTTTCTCTTTCATTTTTCTTTTTTTTTGGGGGGGGGGGGGCTACACAATTTATTACCTTGTACCAGCTTAGAGGGGATCGAACAGCATCAACCGTCAAATCTACCCAATCCGCATTTTCATTTCCATCTACCGTGTATATTTCTTCGAATTCACCTTTAAGCCCAACCTAGACACAGAACAGGAATGTACGAAAAAATCTCTCAAGATCCACCAGAAATCTTTTTTCAATGACAGGAAACCAGGACAAAGAAAAAATGCAAATGCATACATCACTGTCATCTGATTTCCAAGCACAACCATAGGATCCTTAAGGAGTTCCAATGGTAAAACTTCTCCCCAGAAATAATGGATGAATAATATTTTTCTGACTAACGAGCTAAACACCAAACCTCCCAAGTAAAATATTTCAGGCTTTCAGCAATAGCCTATTACGTCAGGATATGTCTATAACAGCTAAGGCAAAACAGACACTAAATGGAAGGCAAAATTAAGGGTCACCACTCCTTTGTCAGCTATTATTATGACCCAAACTGGGAGCCTGGGACAAAGGGGGTTTTTTTTTTTTTTTGGCTGATTATTATGATAGCCATATAATTGTTGTGACGGATTATTGGCTGCCACCCTGGTTATCAAATTGATGATACAAAGAAAATGTCAATTATTAGGATTATCAACCAAACTGGAAAGAAGGAACCTTCCTCTTTTTTTGGGGGGGGGGGGGGCAGAGTATTTGGATAGCCACATTAATTGTTCTGACGAATCGGCTACCACCCAGGTAATCAAATTGATGATACAAGGAAATATTCACACCTTTTTGGCCCCACATCTAAAGCATTAAGCTATTCATGCGATTTTCATATTTAGCCCCTAGGTATCATATCAATATACTTTTCAATTACTCATTAAAAAAGAAAATTCTCTGATTTAGTGCCAAGAAATGACGACAACAACACCACCACCACCACCACACCCCAGTGTGAGCCCCGCTTTCGTGGGGTCTGGGAAGATCCAGATGAGGCAACCTTACCTCTATAGGTATCCTTATCCGTAGAGAGGCTGATTCTAAGAGACCCACAAAGTGCCAAGAAATGAGAGACTCAAAATGGGGGATTAAAACAGTTTACTCTGAGCATAGTGAGAATTACTAAACTCCCGAGCTGACATCAACTAAGAAGATATTTCTATAGCTTGGCCAGTATGAAGGAAGACCAAAATTTGCAGAGAGTAGCTGAATAGAATCACTAATGTATTAACGGTGGAGATCTCCATTTAACAAGAGGAAAAGAAAAGAGACAATGAACACGTGCCAGTCAGCTTGCATCACAGGACAGGGAAAGCTAACATGATGTCAATACAATAACATGAAATGTTAAAAATTTGCCTGATATGTCCAGAATGATTGTGATAGATCCATGTCCCCATTACTTAGTCCTGTAAGCTTGATCTGACCCCTAAACCCGCCTCCATCTCTCTCCAGGAATGCGCCATAATTCTGCACCACAAAATCAGATGATAAAGATAAGCAACCAGCAGAAATGGTTCACTACCAGATGATCCAATCGAGAAGAAGAAGACAAGGCAAAGAGCGTGGGAAGGAAGGGCAACAAAGCTAAGGCACAGAAGCTGTTAAAACAACCTGAATGTTATAGATGCTACATGAGTCAGAAAGAAGAGAAGGTGATGGATGAATCCAACAGATTCATCCACCTTTTCCAGCCCTTGCCTGAATTTCAAAAAAAAAAAAATCAAAATGTAACATACCTGCAGACCAACTGTCAGCGACAACAATGCCATATCGTTGTATCCTTCCAAAAACTGCACAGGCTGCACCACCCTCACCCATCGACCAACTCCACCACCTTTAGTTCCAAGTGCACATGATTTCCAAACGCGTTAGGCAGATCGATTTAGAAGTTGTATACCAAAGCATAACAAAAAATAGAGTCCCTGAACGGAAGCCTGTATTTTCCCCACAAGACGATTATCATAATGATCCAACTGAATTACAGAGGACTCATCAGAACCAAGTTGCCTAAAGTTCAAGTTAAAGATAAACCATGCACGAAGCAAAAAGCACGCAAATTGCACCAGTCCAATCCTATATTCTTTCAGTGAAGAACTTAATCACACATCTAGGCTAACAGTAAAGCAGCAGTCTATTTTAACTGCACACTTGCCACCAGGAACAGCGAGTCCAATGCCTCACTATACAAAAGCTGTAATTGGATTCAAAATGAGTTCATTCCACAATCCACAACAAAACGGCCGCACCGGAAAGGGTTAAGCCAACTGCACTGATGTAGGACGCTCTAAGAGCAATTCCCACACCTAGAAAATAACACAAGAATTTCTGAGAACTTAATAATTCAATTCATTCAAGTGTGTCCTTCCCCAAAGCATGAGGGGGCTTTATATAGGAATCAATACAGCTGAAAAAGGATATAAAATAAATCTAAAGATTACGATAGGATTTAATAACTAAGAATAATCTAGGAAAATAAAAGATTTTATCCTAAAAGAGGATTCCTAGATTACGAAATCTCCTATTCTTCCTAGAATACACATTGCCATAGAATTCCTTAGGAGATACGACATCATTCTCCCCCACAGGAAAAGAACTCGACGCCGACGAGTTGTCTTGGAGGTACCACTCTAAAAGAGTCGGATTCATATCACGAAACTCATCTTCAGTAATCCAAGTAGCATCTGACTGGGGTCGTCCTGACCATTGCACCAAGAAGCGTCGGAACCCACCACGAGAAGAGGACACAAACTCATCATCTAACACCGCCTCGATGTCAGTCTGCGACTGTGGTAAAGATGGAAGTCTGGGACCTGAGTACCTGCAGAAACCCCAAAAGGAAGACAAGGAGGCTCGAAAGTACCACGATGAAGAGTGAGATCCTCCACATTGAAAATAGGACTAATACCTAAACTGTCAGGGAGATCAAGTACATATGCATTAGATCCCAACTTTTGAAGGATTTGGTAAGGTCCCATGGCACGAGCGTGAAGCTTTTTGAGGGAGTTTTTGGATAATCGTTCAGGTCGAATCCAAGCCATAACAAAATCACCCACATTAAAATTCGCAACTCTGCGATGTATGTCAGCAGAATGCTTATAACTGTCGTTGCTTAAAGCAATCTTGCGTCGAATCTCAGTATGCAAGTCATGAATATGCTGTGCAAATGTGAATGCAGGATGTGACACGCGGGCATCAGGTGGGAGGGGAATGAGGTCAACAGGGGTACGAGGAGAGTAACCATGGACAATCTCAAAGGGAATCTTACCTGTGGTTCTATTGACTGCATTGTTATATGCAAACTCAACAAGGGGTAAAGTCAAATCCCAAGTGCCTTGTTTCTCGCCCACAATGCAACGAAGCAACTCCCCCAGACTGCGGTTAACAACCTCAGTTTGCCCATCCGTTTAAGGGTGAAAGGCCGCGGAAAATTTCAGAGTAGTACCACACAGTCTCCATAAGGTCTTCCAGAAATAGCTCATGAATTTGACATCCCTATCAGACACTATGGAAGTGGAAAGACCATGCAACCTAACAATCTCTCGAAAGACTAACTTAGCAACATGTGAAGCGTCAGCTGTCTTGCTACGAGCAATAAAGTGGCCCATCTTAGAAAGTCTGTCAACCACAACTAAGACTGAATCAAGACCACGAGATGTTCGAGGAAGACCTAGTACAAAGTCCATGCTAATGTCCTTCCACGGAGCATGCAGGATAGGAAGAGGAGTGTAAAGTCCTGTATTATGCTTCTTAGTCTTAGCTAACTGATAGGTGCGGCACTGAGACACAATGCGAAGTACATCTCTTTTGAGAGAGGGCTAATAGAAGCGATCTACAACCAAAGCAATGGTCCTGCCTTTACCCAGGTGGCCAGCTAATCCCCCAGCATGCATCTCCCAAACTAAGAAGTCCCGGAACGAAGTCTTAGGAATGCATAACTTGGACCCCCGAAACAGGAAACCGTCATGAATGACAAAGTCAACGTGACGGTTGCGATTTTCAGCCAAAAGGTCCAAGTAAATGAGTGAAAAGTCAGGACAAGAGGTGTAAGTGCCTTTGAGCCTGTCGAAACCGAGAACCTCAACCCGCATTGTCTGTAAGATGCAATCAATGCGGCTGAGGGCATCAGCTACTTTGTTCTCAACATCAGATTTGTGCTTAAGGACAAAAGAGTACTCACTAATATACTCAATCCACCTAGCATGCTTAGGGTTGATATTAGACTGAGAATTCCAATGCTTAAGGGCCTCATGATCCGAATATACAACGAATTCATACGGGAAAAGGTAATAACGCCAATGACGAAGGGACTGAAGCAGAGCATACAACTCCTTCTCATAGGTGGTATACTTAATCCACCTAGATTCACTAAGCTTTTCGCTAAAGAAAGCTATGGGGCGTCCCTCCTGGCTTAATACTCCACCAATGCCATATCTAGAGGCATCGCAAGCAACCTCAAAAACCTTACTAAAGTCAGGATGCTTAAGGATTGGAGCAGATGACATCATGTCTTTAATCTCCTTAAAGGCAGATGCCGCTTTAGGAGTCCACTGAAATGGGCCTTTCTTCAAGCAGTCTGTAATAGGTAACATGATAGAACTGAAGTGTCTGATAAACCGCCTGTAAAAGGAGGCTAGACCATGGAAACTCCTAGCCTCAGTAAGTATCTTAGGTTCAGGCCAATCCCTAATGGCTCTAACTTTGTCAGGGTCAGCGGCGATACCTTGAGCGGACACAATGAACCCTAAAAAGAGGACTTGGGTTTGAAGGAAGTTGCACTTTTTCAGATTAGCAAAGAGCTTGGCCTCTTTAAGTGCGCACAGGAGTTGCTTGAGATGGTCAACATGGTCAGTCCTAGACTTGCTATATACCAAGATGTCATCAAAATAGACGACCAGAAATTTTCCCATAAATGGCTGAAGAACGTGAGTCATGAGTCTCATAAAGGTACTGGGAGCATTGGATAGCCCAAAAGGCATAACCATCCACTCAAATAAGCCATCTTGGGTCTTAAAGGCAGTTTTCCATTCGTCTCCTGGTCTAATGCGGACCTGGTGATAACCACTACGCAAGTCTATCTTACAGAACTAGCTAGCCCCAGCAAGACAATCAAGCATGTCTTCTAACCTTGGAATGGGAAACCTATACTTGACTGTAATCTTATTGATGGCTCTACTATCGACACACATCCTCCACGATCCGTCCTTCTTAGGGGTAAGGAGGGTAGGGACCGCACAGGGACTCATGCTATGACGAACAAAGCCCTTAGACAATAATTCTTGAACCTGCCTATTCAATTCTCCTCGCTCAGTTGGATTCAACCTATAGTGAGGAAGGTTAGGGAGTTGGGAACCAGGGACCAAGTCAATAGCATGTTGTACGTCACGAAGGGGAGGGAGCTCACTAGAAAGTTCCTCAGGGACAACATCGACAAATTCTTTACGCAGGTCATCAATCTCAACTGGGAGGTCCCGAAGAGAGAGGTCATCAGAAGGGACGTTAGGGAAGGCAATGGAGTCTGAAGCTAGCTCCCTAGCTAAGATTGTCAGGAAGAACTTGTTAGAGTTTCCCAATCTTTCAAAAGGTCTGTGGTGAAGGAGGGAAATAGTTCCCTTAGAAGGAGTAGACACACTGTGGGGAGAGGACAAGGTTGGGGAAGGTTTGGACCATGGGGAAGACAGCAACTCTCTAGGTCGACATGGGTTGAGAGTAATGTTCTTATTTATGTACCGAAAAGTATAAGTGTTCTCTCTCCCGTTATGTAAGACATTCCGATTATAAAGCCAAGGACGACCTAGGAGAATGTGAGCGACATCCATTGGGAGGACATCACATAAAACCTCGTCCTTGTAACCACAATTTGGATTGGAATCTTACATCTATGGGCAACTGTGAGGTGGGTCTTGTTGACCCAGGCTACTTTGAAAGGGTGGGGGTGAGGTTTAGCTTTAAGATGACAGCGCTTTATAGCGGCCTCAGCAACAACATTCATGGTACTGCCACCATCTATAACCATTTTCAAAAGAGTTTCCCCACACCTCACAAGAGTATAGAAGATGGTGGTACGTTTCCACTCATCGTTCATGACTGGGTTGGCTAAGAGGCATCTCACAACTCCAAGATGTGCATCATGAAGAAGGCTATTCTCAACATCAACAAGATCTTCAAAGTCTCCCTCGGGGTTAACAACCTCTTCCTCAAGTTCGGGTGGCTCAAAGGACTCATGCTCTAGGGCCAGGGTACGGTGAGGGCACTCAGAAGCATAATGACCTCTCCCACGACAGCTAAAACATTGGATTGGGTTACGAGATGTACCAGAGGAAGCTCCCTGCGGGGCTACTCTAGGTGGGTTATGGGGGTTATGACCCTTAGAAGTTGAAGCACTCACAGAAAACTCAGTCATCTTAGGAACAGAATGGGCAGGGGCCCTAGAGGAAGGAGCAGCACGTCGCACAGGGTAAAGCTTATCAAGTTTTTCAACCTCTAAAGCTTTGTGGTAAGCCTCATCGAGAGTATAAGGCGCAGATAAGGTTACTTCCCTCTTAAGGTCAGTCCGCAAGCCCCGAATGAAGCGGGCTATGGTAATGGAAGGATCCTCTAGAAGGTCACAACGCTGAGTCAATTCCTCAAAACTATTGATGTAATCAGACACACTAGAGGTAGACTGTCTAAGGTCTAGCATCTGGTCGACAAGGTGTGCCTTATGGAAAGAAGGGAGGTACTTTTCTTTCAACCTATCCTTCATAACTTCCCATTGAATGATAGGAGGGTGACGCATTTGCTCAAGGTGACTCGTGACAGTTTGCCAAAACTTCCTAGCAGGTCCTATGAGTTTCATCTTGGCAAATCGAACACGCTCAATATCAGACATCTCATACCAGTCAAAATAGTCCTCCATAGCAACTATCCAGTCAGAAAAAGTAGTAGCATTTATCTTTCCGTCAAAAGAGGGCACATCAACTTTCACCTTTCTAGTAATATCGGAGTAGCCCTCGTGAACACTCCTGCGGTCAGTTTCAAGGTTTGCATGCCTAGGCTCCCTAGGGTTACCCGTCCTCCTGTCATCTCTAGGGGTGTCAAACCGACAGTTCCTATGGTCCCCTTGGTCATGCCTCAAGTTACTCCTCTCCCCTTGCATGCGAGGGTTAGATGGGGTCAATGGTTCTGGTTCCCTCTCCTCAAGCTCACTAGCCCTACTTGACTTATAAACGACCCACTGACGACGATCATTCCCTCCCACAAGTAGGTCAGGGGAAAATTGGGGTGGGGTTTGAGGTTGGTCAAGCATGGGTAACTTCTCAAATGCTCGAGTAAGTTTGTCAATTTTGGCCTCGAACTGGTCAAACCTAGCATCTTGACAGTCAAGTCTTTCAGATAGGGTGTTAATCTGAGATTGGTAAGGTTGTTTGGGTGATGATGACATGGTGAATGCAACTATGAATGCAAGATGTAAGTGCTGAGATCAAACCAAGTTGCAATAGTAATGACAGCGATAAACAATCACTACACACACCCAAATCACAAAGTTTGATATGGATTATTGAGACGACTATCACCAAGTAGGGAATAAATAGCAAGGGAAAAAATCAGGATCCAAGCAACACTCAAAAACCCAAACAATCAGGAATTAGGCTAATTTCGCTTATCGAGAATCAAACTCTTATCAAAGCAAATTGAGTTCCCCGTACCTCTTAATGTACTTAAGTACTGGTCCAAGAATCGCCTTTACCACAATGGCGACCAACTGAAGTCAGATTCGGATGAGGTTATGGCAACGATTCTGGGTAGCACGTGACAGGGGCACAGCAAGGTATTGTAGCAAGATGGGAAAGAGGGTTCCTTGAACACTTCTCAGCAGCACCAAAGGCACATCACCCTGTGACAAGATGGAACGAATTGCAGCAGCACACAGGAACAAACCAAACAGCGACTAGAGACGAGCCACCACGCACGACTGCCAGCGAGAAGAGGGGCCGACAGCGGTGAGATGGCACGGCAAGAGGGGCCGGCAGCGGCGAGATGCACGGCAAGAGGATTCCGACCACGGTTGCACAACCTAGGGCTGCGCGAGATGTAAACAACCAATTGAAGGGCAAAGCGAAACGCGTTCTACCAATTGATTTGGGGCTTTTGGTCGCAACTAAGTGAGCAACACAGGAATGAAGTGAATTTTGGCTAAGTATGAGGGTTCAAGCGTGGATTTGAGGTCTAGGGTTTCGGTTATGGACGAAAGTCGAAAAATTAGGGTTTCGAATTTGGGATTCTAGGGTTCCGGTTGTCGGCTAAGGTCGGTGGGTGTGTGGTGGGGGTCGAGTGCTGGGTGGTGGTCGGCGTTGGTGGGCGACACGTTTTGGTGGTGGTTCGAAGGAGTGGAGGAGCAGCGGCTAGGGTTGTGGTTTCGAGGATTAGGGTTCCGACGAGCGTTGGCCGGTTGTGGTGGCACGGTGGTGGTCGACCGCAGGTGTCGACCGCAGGTGGGTGGTCGATGGTGGTGGCCGGTGGTCGCCGCCGATCCTTTGTAGTGGTGTCACGGCAGGCAGCAAGGCTTAGGGTTTCTGGATCGTTTTTTGTTTTCCTCTTTTTTCTTTTTTTTGAACGTAGGGAAAAAAAGGCAAAAGGGAAACCAAAGGGAAGCTAGGACAGAAAACTCTAGTCAGGAAGGGTTTTGCAGCGGTTAGGATCAAAGGCTCTGATACCAATTTGATGTAGGACGCTCTAAAAGCAATTCCTACACCTAGAAAATAACACAAGAATTTCTGAGAACTTAATAATTCAATTCATTCAAGTGTGTCCTTCCCCAAAGCATGAGGGGGGTTTATATAGGAATCAATACAGCTGAAAAAGGATATAAAATAAATCTAAAGATTACGATAAGATTTGATAACTAAGAATAATTTAGGAAAATAAAAGATTTTATCCTAAAAGAGGATTCCTAGATTACGAAATCTCCTATTCTTCCTAGAATACACATTGCCACAGAATTCCTTAGGAGATGCTACATCACGCACTCTACCACATTTTAGCTGTTTGTCACTTTTCACCGTGAAAACGCTGCTAGTGTCTTTGCAGTCTGTAGAACAGACAATGACCATAGTATCAGCTGTGACCGCCACACAACCGATCTGAACTGCAGACTGGCATTTATATCTTCAATTAATTAATTTGTAGTAACTTATTAAACATCAATTACATGATTTTTTAGTAACTCAAATAATATAGCTCATTATTTACATATATGTGTTCAAACTTTTCCAGAACTAGTATCAAACATTATTTGCTGAATTATTTTCAAAAAAATTAATTCTGCGACAGCAGCAATATGCTACACGACAACCACATCCACATTAGTGCAATTCCGCTATAATGTGGCTGCTAAAGCAATCGCGACCAAAACTGCATTTTCAATCAATCTAGAAATGCTCAGGAGAAAGAAAAGGATGAGACAATGGCAAATCAGAAGTTACAGGAAATCCGAGAAACTAGTCAAGACTACTTTGGGCTATGGACCTATTTATTACTTTCACATCCCCTGAAAATTGTGACTTCTTCAAAAAGGGATCTTATGTCCATTAATATTTCCTTCTTGCTATATTGTTCTTTCATCAGACTCGTCAATAGTTCTGAGAGCTATACACTACAAAGTGAATGCGCTTTTCCTCCTCTAGGTGCATTCAAATAGAGATATTTCAATTTTACATTGTAATCCTTTGAAAAAGATTGGTGTTTAAAGTTCATATTATTTAAAAAAAAAAACCTGTTTGACTGTATGCTTACAAAAAGACTTCAGGGGGGTGGGGATGGGGTTAGGACTTGGGTATCAGGGTAAGCAAAGGGTGGGTCAAGAGGAAGGGTATAGGAACGTGGAGATAGGAAGGGGATGAGACATTTAGGAGAACTCATTTGGGTTTTCTTTAAAATCTTTTGATGACAATCACAAACTTTAGGTAATCAAATAGGATTCAACGAAGTCCAAAAGGACGCACAATTTTTTTTTGGCGGGGGGGGGGGGGGGGGGGTTGTTCCTAGCCTCACACTATCATAAATGATTGTTTAGATGTCTTTCTATTTTCGTTTTTGAAAGGAAAAAGCGGCCTAAAACAAAAACATGTACTTCATCGGTACAATAAATGATGGAGAAGTAGCCCAAGACTAAGGGTTGGCGATGGAAAAGGATGGCAGGAGTAGGTGAATATAGGGATGAGGATGGACTGGATGAAGGAAGGAAAGGGGGAAGAGGAATAGCATGTGCCTTGTGCAACTTCCTCAGTGGACACTTCAACTATTAACAGCAATCTTTTAGAGTGTTCTTAGGCATCAAAAGCCCATCCTTGATCCTATAAATTAGTGCAATGCACATAGTCTTTCCATTCGTATGTTTTAAACTTGTTCATAATCTTGTGTGCAAGAAAAATGGCATCATGGATGATCTATCTGGTGGAAAGGCACACTGGACAAGGCTAATTAGCTTAGAAAGAAATAATCAGAGTCTATTAAACAGGGGTAATCTTGCCCGTTGGACACTCAAGCAGATTTTTTATGAGTTTCTAAACGGTTTGAGCAATTTGATCATCAAAAAACAGCTCCACATTTTTATTTTTATTTTTTTTTTGGGCATAAGGCCAGATCCTGATGATTCACAGACCACAGGTGCAGTTTTTATATACCTCACGAGACTCGTTTGAAAGATAATTGGGTTGGCCCTGATCCAAGGTTGAGCAAAAGCAAACATGTTTCAGGTACTCATGAGACGCGCTAGCAACCGATTGTAAATATGGAAAGCCAGCAGCCCCGCCAAAGCTGGTTGCAAAAGTGCTAAAAAACTAATGACAAATTCAGTTCAACTGGAGAGGAGCTAGAATAGAACTAATAGAAAGTTCCTCCAGAAGAAAATTGATAATGAGAATCTTAGGCCACTGGTTGGATGGGAGAAAGCCCGTAGACCAAAAGCAATAGGTTGCTTAGGATATACATAGAGAGACAGAGAGGCATTCTGGGCGAGCCATGTTGGAAGATTATTCACTATCCCAATAAGTTTTGGGTTAAGATTAAGAATAGTGACTGTAAGTACCTTCAAAAGAACTCCTCTCAGTGTAAGCCAAAACTATTTCATTCATGGGTGTCACGATGCATTTTAAGAATCGGGAGCATTAGCAAAACCAGAAAGGCATTTCCTGGCAAGTGGGAACAGGTGAGGATATCCCATTCTGGTTCAATAATTGGTGTTTTCTCGACTTTATAGATAATATTATGCATGACAACTTGAGGGCATGATATGGTTTTTGTAATTGCGGCTTTTCTACATCTGCAGCATCCCCTTGATGTCTGTCTAATGCATTTTTTTATTACTTATCAAAAATAATCGCCGTTCATATAAATCATTGCTGGAGTTTCAGGAAAACATATGGATGAGATCACTAGCCCCACCACGAAGGTGGCTGATTTCATCAGGCAAGATTTCCACAGGCTTCATTGTCAATGGAATGTTGACAAACTGAATCAAGCTCTTGACGATGAGCGTGTTAAGGTTACGATTGGGAGTATGGATTCCCCTCCACCATATTCCCGATCAAATTTGCGAGGAATATGCTGGAGATTCTTTTTTTCCTTTTATGAATAATGAAAAAATATGTCAATTAGACACCAAGGGGGTGACACCCATGTACAAAAGTACAAAAGCCAGCAAGCCCTTATGCATAAATTACCCACAAAATCGGAAACAACAACTTTCTACCACAATTAAGCCCCAGAAACAACTATACAAAATTCTCAAAAAATAGAGTCAGAAATCTGGGAAGGACAAAGGTCTGCTCTCAAAAATCCGTTGACTCCTTTCCTTTCACATACACCACCAAACAGACACAAGATCTCAATTTTCAAATTTCGAACTCTAAGAACTCAAATTTCATTCATTCTTCTCGACACAACCATCACATCTTTGACATTAAAAGGTTGAACCCAACTAAACCCATCAAGGAAAGAGACACACGCCAAAGCGTAGAGACCAAACAATAATGAACATTGAGGTAGTAATCTCCTCTTTGTCAATTGTTGCACACTGAACCATATTTAATAAATTTAAATTTCTTTTAAGCATGTCCTCCATAAGAATCTTGCCTTTAATTGCAGCAGGAAAGCATGCTTTCAAAGGAGCATCAGACTTCCACATTGCCTTACTAGGAAAGTCACAACTATTTGACCCACCAACAAGATTATTGCAAAAACTCCGCACAGAAAACCTTGTTAGATTCAGGGGATCAGACAGTCTTATCATTAACCAGATAGACCATTCACATTGGCAAGTTAAAACAAACACTGTCCTCGCTCATCCAATCATTCATGCTTCATGAGAATGTAATGTTCCAATGGCTCTGATCACCTTTCCAAACGACCACTTTTTGACTCGCCGCCTCTCCTAAAGGGGCCGTCCTGGAAAGATCCAGATCTTGAAAGTGGATGTTACTCATCATTACCCTCAGACAGATACACAGGAAATGGAGATGGTATTCACTAAGAAATCAGCTACTTGACTAATTCCCAACCAGGATGTTACTCATAATTCAAACTGGGAGTTCAAATAGATTTGTACGCTCTCCAGCTACAGAGTGGCAAGTGCCAACTGATCACAACAGGATGCGGAATCTGGCATTACCAAGACAACCGTCCAGTTGTAAGGCCTTCCTGTTCTGTCTCAGAGGAGTTCTAGTACTAAGTTAAACAAAAGAGTTTACCTTCTATGGAATTGATAGAAAGAAAGGAACAAAAGCTATTCTCCACAAGAAGATATTTCAATTGTTAGGCACTATGATCTGAGCAAAAAGATTATTTTCTGAAGGGGAGCACAATTGAAATGGGATGATTCAGGAGCCTCAATGATGCAAAAGCATCAGAGCAATAAGAACTATGTTGGTTTTACTGGATGGGAAAACCCACCAGGCAAATCTACTAAAATTTATTTTGACGGATCTAGTATATGCAATGCTGCAGCAGCTGGTTTTATTGTTCATGACTCTAATGGTGCTTTAGTTCTTGCAAGGTCTACTAATTGGAATATTCCTCAATGCTTACTGCAGAAGCTATGAATGGAGTTAAAAAGGCGATCAGTGGAAGGTACCAAGACAGACTTGTAGTTATCAATGGATTAAAAACCCACAACAGAGTTGCTTGTTAAATTCGATGACTAATCTATGCGACGACTGAATTACCAAAGAAGTATAACAGCTATTTTAATCATTTATTCATATCTACTGGGAGGGCAATGAAGCAACTGAGTGGCCTGCAAAACATGGACAACCTTTTACTCATTCAGTTGTGGATCACCTTTTCATTGTCTTGAGTTACATAAGATTGTGTTGGATGACAACTTGGGTGGGACCCTTGCAAGCAGGGGCTACTAGGCTATGCACTGTATCATTAAAAAGTAGATTAAAAATGACATGGATCCAAATGTGATTTCTTGAACAACCACGGATGATCATGATTAAAGGTCTGTAAAGCATCCTCTTAATCCATGGTTTTGTTTTTCTTAAACCACCCACATGCTTCATAGCATACAGCATACAGTGTACCCATTATTGTATCATGTATGAACTTAATATCATTCCAGATAACATTGATACCATGACAAGATTTTTTTTTTAATAAAAAAAGTGTCCAATTAATGGAACAATGCTTTTGCAAGAAAAAGATACATACCAACAAGCTTTCCATTCACAAATATGTGAACCACATCGCGCATGCTGTCAATTGTAAGTGCCGGGTTGACTCCATTTCTCTTCCAAAATAAAATATCATCACCGGAAACATATATTCTACAGTGCATTAACACATTTCCTAGGTATTAGAAAGCTAAAGATATAATGTAATTGGTTAATGAAAACATTCCCCTTTCCCCATAAATGGATTAGAATAACAAGCAACTTAGTGAATTCAAGTTACACCGAATCTCATGGTTAAACTGAAATCCAGAACCTAATGAAAGACATGCTTATGCTGAAATCTAAAACCGATGAAAGATTCACAGTATCCTGAAGAAACAGCAGTTCAGTTAAAACTTCAATTGCATAGCAGAGTTAGAAGAAGGGAGCTTGTAAAGCAAAATTGACATAAAACAAATAAATGTAAGCAGCACCTCAAATGCAGCATGAACAATTAGAATCATCAAGAAAAATGATTATCAGAGGAAAAGCAACCAAAAAAGTCAATTTTGGTAAACTTCTCAGCTTGGATTATAGCGGACTAAAGCAAAATACCTCTTTAAACCATCTCTGCTTCCTCTCTATGGAAATAGTAGGCAGTCAATGGCTTTTAATCTACAGTCTAACCATAACAGCCTATACGCAATCAGGGTAAGGCTGCAACACCCCCCTCCCAGCTTGTCTAGGCGTGCAGTATGGAGTCGGACTTGGATTTTGCAACTGAATAGAGGTTGATTCATTCAAGGGGAAACACCCAAGAAGATCATGAAGAAGATGTCCAGAAGCATGTTGGGTAAAAACGGCAATCTCCAGATACCATTGATGCATATGACTCCAGAAACAATTTGACAGTTATTAGAAGTCCTTTGCAATTCCTGCTGTACAAGGTCATAGTAGCCGCAGGAATACTGAAGAAGTTATACCTGGTAAAGTACCACAGATAATCAGAAGAGTCCTTTGTTACATTCAAATGTTCCAAGATGCCTTGGACAGTAAAATTGTGATCACTCCACACTCCAACGGGCTCATCCAAAGTCATCCACCCTTCAGAGATTAAGGATGACCTATCCTGATGCAAAGATTTTTGTAGCACTGATGTGTTTGAAATTAGAGCCAGATCAGAATCCAGCTCTGTGATTGATTTCTGAGCCCCAACCTGCACAAAGAGGATGGCAAACATTGAGAGCTTCAGATCCATAATTTCTCACATTGGATTCACCAGACCTCAGTCTCTGCTTTTCACGGTCTGTCTGAACAACTAATATGCATTTTTCATAGAGTTCGTTTGTACTGTTTGCCTCCAAAAGGTGGGAAAATCAATGAAAAGAAACAAAAGAGGAGAAGACACTAAGGTATGAAATTTCTTTATCCTTCCATTGTCTACAATGTCTTCAATTGCATCAATTAAGACAAGATACCCTTCAACCCACCAAACTCTATCACAATGGCAGTCTTTTCTACATGCCAATTCTAAGTGTCATTTGAGAGCTCCAATTGGTCATACTACACTTAAAAGACAATGATGGAAACTGAAAAACATTGAGCTATTTAGGGAGGATAATATATTAGGCTCCAAATTCCTAAAACAAAGGCTGTTCTCTATCATATTTTCCACATTTTAAAATATTTAGGAAAATGGAGAGTGTTTGATATTTGCATGCGAGTTTTATAGGTTTAAGGTAGTGACTTTCGGAAGAGGTATGGGCCAGATGTCACTAATGGGATAAGACCACCTTGAAGGTCCCTGCATTGGCAAGCAATGTCACAGTGAGCTGTATATAAGCACTCTGTAAGGGGACCTTGGTGGTGGACTATAGAACCCCGGGGGGGTGGAGACGTGTTCACTCCATCCTGGCTTTTTCTTCTCCCTCTACATTTAATGGTCTTGTTTAAACATGTTTATGGCTGATTCTGAAACCTGACTAGATGTTCACAGGACTAGTGTTGTGCAGGCGCAGATTAGTGAGGGTTTCACTGCATCCTCAAAGGCGTTCACCGGTAACCTGGTGCGCCCCGTATGCTGGGGACCTGGGGACAAACAAATCTTTACCAGAGAACGACCCTAGGCTGTGCCTTCAACTCTATTAGGGAGAAGCTATTCCATGCGAAAAGCATCAAGACCAAATCTCGCACCAAGTCAGCTAAGATTGTCTCTGGCTCATCTTTTTCCAACAAAGATTTTAGTCATCCAT
Organism: Carnegiea gigantea; assembly: GCA_029747015.1. Taxonomy (NCBI): domain Eukaryota; kingdom Viridiplantae; phylum Streptophyta; class Magnoliopsida; order Caryophyllales; family Cactaceae; genus Carnegiea; species Carnegiea gigantea. The sequence continues at coordinate 1,038,181 of JAKOGI010000040.1, forward strand.
ATTTTCTGGCATATATTTGTTCTTTTTCACACTATGTTAATCTAATCGTGCTCTAGGTTCTGAGGTATTAACATTGTATTCAATGCATTTTCATATGCTTGTAACCTCTAGTCCTATTCGTAGGGCCATCGTCCTTCATACTATCCAGTATTGCTTTAGACGCACACTGACACATGCGCACGCGCACATATACTCATACACAGAACTCCACTTTCTCTTTTACATCTTTTCAGGGGTCCCAAAATCATTTGTGGGTATCGTAGGCACAACTTCTCTCACTGCCTAGGGTCAGAACTCCTGAGACTACACATACGTATACCTCTCCATATGCACCTTGGCAGGACACTTTTTTTTTTGGGGGGGGGGTTGTAGGAACATATTGTAAAAGGTAGTCCTCTCACAAGAAAGAAATTTTTCGCCTCCTAGAAGCAGGGAGGACAGCAATACAAGTCCACGTGTCCCGTACACAGGTAATCTGAAAAATTGTTCAAATTTTTATAGAAAACTCCGTAAAATTTTAAAAAGGGATATCCATAAAATTCTGATTCGCCACTGCTTAGGAATTATGTTTCTCTAGAGGACTAGAGGCTAAAAATTGGCTAATCACCTTTTAACTGTGATTGGGTAGTCTCCAGAATTTGGATTCATCGTTCTTAAGTTAGTGGAGCTGGGCAGCACATCTTTTGGTGGCCTAGAAAAGAAAGATGAACAATAGATGGTAGTTTGGATTTTGTAGTCCCGAATGGTGATCAATTTTTGACCTTTTTGGATTTTATCAATAATATCCATTCATGAGACCTTAAGGACATGACATTTGTCCCTTTTGTACATGGGTGACATCTATTGGTGTCCAAAAAACATCTTGACTATTTATCCAAAAAGAATTAAAGAAAAAGGGAATGATGGATTTTGGGATCGTGGAATCTCATTCCTTTGACTACTTGGTCAAGGATATGGAAGGAAAAGAATCAACTGATTTGAGGGCAAAACCTTGTCATATCTTACTGAATTGTCTTACGAATATCTTCGTTATATTGCAAATTTTAAGTTTCCCTTTTTCAGGTCATAGCCTAAGTGGAGCCAAGTGCTTCATGGCAACTCGAAAAATTATGAAAAGCTGTGGGGTTAGTTTCAATGAAAATTTGCAAGCAACCAGAAGAGTCAGAATCTCGTAGATTAAACAAATGCCTAAGAAAACCAAACCTTAGCACTGTTGTAAGCCACATTTTTGCAGTCTGGCAGTATACTGACAGACCAAGGAGGCAAAGTATACACACGACCCTGGAATCGCACAGAAGCTGCATTGTGTTCATCAATATTGGCAAGAAATGCTGAACACCTATCGTCACCTGATTGACTTGAGCTCAACTTGCCCTCGTCTCCTTTGTTGTGGTAAATGTGAGCCTGCCACAAAAAGTGACAATAAACTCGTACGGTAAAGCAGGATAGTCATGCACATATTTAAAAAGCACTGTAACATGTTGCTAGCCATTTTGTTTCATACACAAGACATCACCATTAAGGAACTTTTCAGTCATCAGACCAATATTTGAGTTTGACCTCAAACAGCTTTATCCAATGCAAATGCTGTTCCACAACAAAGGTCCTCTGTAATGCAAAGTTCAACGCCTCTAGACCATCAAGCAGGGCCTAAATAATGATAAATTTTCATAAACTTACCCAACTTCCAAATGAAAAAAAGGGCAGAACTGGCAATGCAAGATTCTAGTCCAACTATCATGTTCCAGTAAAAACTAGCACAAGCATATGTCTAAAAATATAGTGGTGACGACCACCAAAGGGGTAGCCACCGTGCACTAAAATAGTGTTCTAATAATTACCACCAAATGAGAAGCAGTGGTATTTGACCCAACCTCCATGAAGAGAGGTGTGGGGTTCAAATCCCATTAACGAGCAATTATAGGGACAGTTTCCCCCCCCCCCCCCGGGGCACCTTTAGGGCTCTTCCCTACCCAAGCCCTTCCACTAGGGAGCCCTAATGAGAGATGGGCTCCCTGGATGTATGTTAATAAGGGCAAACAATAATTTTCCCAAACAAGGCTGATAATATCAAATTCAAACCAAGTCATTCTGCAAAAAAACGAACTGCTTTGTATTTAAAAGAAAATTAAATATATATCAAGAAAGGATAGAGTTACCAGTCACTGAACAAAGGAAGTCTGATAACAATAGACTAGAACATACTATGATAACTCATAACTACTAATTGCCTTCAAAATAGACCTCGTTAATTTTGGTGTCAATCATTCTGATATGCAAGGCTACATTCATAATACAGAATGAATCTAAGAATTAAACATTTTATTAGTAACATGAAATGGGCAAACTCTAGGCAAACCTCCTGCTTTGGTCCCAGCTTGTGATACTGAGATGAATCGACTGCAACTAAAGCAGGTTCACAAAGCTTGATTGCAGCATGAAGATCCTTCAAATGACCCCATTTAGGCTGGCTCAAAAGACCTACAGCAAGAACAGAGGATAAAAGGTTTACATATCCATAGGAAACACACCCAGAACTGAGGTCGCAAGTTTATTTACCATATTCATCAATTGGGGCATCATAATCATAACTAGTGATATAGAATGGACCCCCAGCTGTCCTCCCAAAATTTGTTCCACCAAAATACTGCAAACACAGAGCGAATCATTGAGGAATTTGAATTCTGCTAGCAGCTAGAACTTAGAAGTATTCAAAGTCATTCTTAATTTATTATGCATCCAGCAGCTTTTCTAAGTTTCTAACACAGCACCTACACGATGATAGAGAGACAAGAGCTAGTACAAGTGTCGTTTGGCAAAACACATTTCCCTCCTTCCAAAAGACATGTAGATTTTCAAGCTACAATATAAACAAATCAACATTACCCCCATTTAATATGCTTTTAGACTTTTAGCCTCCCACCAAATGGAATACACAAACGAACACATAATTGAGGGTCAATCATAGCCAAGTATTTAACCCTTTTGTGCTATCAGCAGTCCTGCTAAAAAGGCGACACCTTCTAAAGAGTAAAATCGTATTATAACTGATATCAACAAAGGACATAATCAAATGAGCAATATCTCAAAGTGCACCTACTACTGACACCAAAGTCCCCAACATAGTAATGGTAGATGGGAATAAGCGATGGATATTTCATTCTCACAACTGCACTAGGAAAATCTAACATGTTCCCGATAACATTTATGTACATAGCACACGCTAGAGGAGGGGGCTCTCGCTGCTTCATGTGGCATTGTCCATAAGTGGAACTAATAAAGGGGACTCAAGCTGGGAGACTATCAGAAATTGCATGACTGCAAAAGCAGTATATATTACTGAGCTTTTATTACCATATAATAATTTTGGAAGCTACCACCCCGTTGAAAAAAGCGGGCCACAGCAAATGCGAGGTCTTCGACAGGTCTATGAGGTAATCTTCCACCCCAAGTAGTATACCTACAAGTTAATGAGCAATGTGAGCATGCAAGACATGGCAGTTAAATAGTTGATCTCCCGCCATTTTTCCCTCATTCACTTAAGTGACGAAGTAGTATTAGGCAAATCAGCATGTGAGCGGGTATAAACCTTTTGAAATGATTTCTGCATGTTATTTTACGGGCAACTGGCAAGAAATCCATTGAGCAACAAAATATACCACAGATCTAGGAGTGCGTCATCCTGCTCGCAGACTGTTTGCAAACTTGCATGATACTTTTCTTTTTTCTTTTTTTCTCTTTTGCTTTTTGTTGTTTTTTAAGTTTCCTTTTTGTTCCTCCTTGAAAATTCTAATACACTTTATCAGTTAGCTAGATGATCCAATTCTAATCCCGGTTTCAAATGTGGCAGTTCCATGACGAAACGGCCGCTTCAGAAAGGTTTTGAAGTTAAGAAAGGTTTTGAAGTTAAGCCAACTGCATATTTCTATCCATGACATTCGCAATATGCAATGTGATTACTGCATTAGATTGTGTGGCACCACGACCGAAACCAAATTTTGAATCCTTGATTCTGAATTGTAATCAACTCTTAGACTTCTTTTTTTCATAGGCACTATAAAAAGCAAAAAATAAATAAAAGTATTCCATGGGTATAATTATTAATTGTACTTTCTATGAAGAAAGTTTTACTTTACAACAATTAAATGTCTACTAGATGAGTAATTACACTTTCTATGAAGAAAGTTTTATTTTACAAGAATTAAAATGTCTAAGTGGATGCTCGGGTCGGGAAATCTACATATTGGATCATGAACAAACACATTCTATGTCATGAATATTCATATGCTCTGTCATGAATGTTCACAATCTCTATCATGAGCATCAGTATTTCAGATCAAGAATCTATATCATATTTGTCATAAACATCTACCTTGCAAGTCATGAACATTCACACAAGTCAATTAAACTACAAGTTTTTTTTTTCCCCCTCTGCTCTAAGGAAAAGGTAATATTTTATATATAATCGGGAATCCACAAGGAATGGATAATAACCAAGCATCCCACAAAATCAACAATATCATAGAAAGAGAAACAAAATTGCTCCTCCCAAAAGAATAAAGTCTTGAACCACTTGGCTCTGATGCACTCAAGGGAAATTCCAGCACCATCAGAAACTCTCCTCTTCCTTTCCATCCAAATAATCTAAAAGACGGCATAATGGATGACCCAAATAACTCTCTATTTGACCTTTCTTCCAAAGATGTCCTCGCAAGCCAGTAACAGTTGTTTGCAGATCTAGCTACAACAGAAGTATGGCCCAAGCCTTCAATTAGCAAATCCACGAAACAAAAGCCATGAAAACTATACCTGAGATGAACCAAAAATTATGGAGACATGACCAAGTAGTCCTCTTATATATGAAAATGTGAGGTGAAATGCAATATTCCAACATGAAGTTTTCACTCACTCGTCAAGAAGACAGGAAGTTTTCACTCTAGGATAAAACTAGTTGACCATCTCCTGATGCTTTCCTTTCTACCCAGTGTACAACTCTAGCATAACCAAACAACTTACTCAACCTAGTCAAAAACAATCTACCGTGTATCAAAAAATATTCCCTCCTGGGTGTACTGTGCATTGACATGTATTAACTATTGGTGTGAGAATTTTAGCGTCTCATTCTTCACTAGTTTTTTTACCATTGAAGATCTGTGTTAGTTGCAATATCCAGAGGATCTTTGCATAAGTGCTTGTTTTGTTAAGCTTTAACAAGACCCGTCATCAGGAAGAGACTTGAAGCCCATAATCCCTCCCCCCCCCCCCCAAAAAAAAAAAAAAAAAGAGGCCCACCACCCTTACCACCACCACCGAGTCTAGAAGGACCACCAAGGGGCACGGAAAGGTGCCCCGTAGTAAAGGATAGCCATTTAAATCTGAAATCCATCTATTATCAAATCCATAAACAAAAGCACTCTCAACCTTATACATACCCTTATCCATGGAGGAAAAGATACTTGATGCTAGCTAATGCAGTAGGCTTCCGTTATAAAGAAGCCAACGGTTTTCACAATAATGATCTGGTTTAGCACTACACTATCTTTCTGAACAGAAGATAAGACTTTATGATAAGGCAAGTAAGAACTAGCAATCTCTCTGAATCTATTCAAGATGGACATTGTAGAAGAATCCAAAAGGTCGTTCTCTTGCCTTAGTTTCCACAGCAAAGTCTTACCATAATAAATCCTTCACATTACAGCTGTCCACATGGGTCTGTAGCCTTTATTAGGCACCCCCAAGTCAAGTGATGGGGGATACTTTACCACAGTTCCAATAGAATGAAATTTGATTGCTCCCAGAAGATTCTGGGACAATCAAATGTTTCAGCATACTGAGCCTTTTTCCCATCAGAACCTCTTAAAATACAAGGAAGATCAACAAGAACTTCCATTGAACATGTAATAACTTGTTCCATATTCACCAAGAAAAATAAAATAAAAAGGCTACAGCAAAGCCCAGGAGTAAACAAGATAAAACCTGCTCAATTGTCAATGTTAGCACTCTTGCTGTGTTACAATATAAAAATAAGTTCTCCTAATTTCACCTGTGTTTCTATCCCGTCAGTCATCACTTATGCCAGATTTCCATCTTTCTTGCAAGGCACTGCAATTGTTAGCAGCACTGATAATCTTAAAGTCCTGGCCAACAAGCACTGTCACAGACAAAGCAGAAGTTGGCCAATGAGCCAAAACTTAAAGCTCAACAGATCTTGGGCAAATTCTATGTAAAAGAGAGACAAATATGAATATTTGTTTTTCCTTGTTCAAACCTTCCAAAGTATCTAGGCTTTTCCTATATAGTACGCTGACGGCTCAAATGCACGTATCTAAGCAATAACATCCAAGCAAAAAGCGTAATTTACAAGGGAAAGCTACCAGTGTACCCAAACTTGAAATCTCTCTTATTTATGGCTATTTACCATTCACTATAATATAACCACCTGGGTTTCTGCAGACATAAAATAAATTCAGGACATGAATTCTGAAGAAAAATCATACCAGCCATCCCAGTCCTCAGTCCAAAATATGGGCTTCTTGTTGGAATTTGGCGTAAAGCCATCACAATAGTAGCTGTTGCAGGTATTGATCTGTAAAAGAGAACAGAAAATTTTCAACTTAACTATATCATGAGCAGAGAATTTTAAATGCATGGAAGAGCAAGGCATTCAGAAAGCATCATTAACTCTTACAAATAATTAATCAAGGCCTACAAAACCATGCACCATTACAGATAATAATCACATTGAAGAATTTGACATATGATAGCATGCTTGAGTCACCACAGAGGTATACATTGCAGGTATTAACCTCGTCCTCTAATAACAAAGCAGAAAATTTTATTAAGCCAAGCGATGATCAGTGAATAGTAGGATTCCATGAATACATAGTTTCACGCTAAATCTTCAGAAACCATCATTACTTTATCTGATTAAGAACTTTAAAGTTTCAAAGCACTCCCAAACTGCACCAGGTACTATTATAACACAAAGTGACCACATTTGGTGTAGGCAGGTGGACTTACAATGAACTCAGGAGCATCACTTTGTTTGCACATCACCCATGGGACACCAGCGCCAAGCCCAATAGCCATGTTGGCAGCCCACTTAACATACTCCTGCCCTTTTGAGCCATATGAATGTTCGACATCTCCATACTCATTCTCAATCTGAAAATACGCCAAATCTATCAAGAGAAATATTCATCTCTCCGTATGTATGCCATAACCCCATGCTTTTGACAATAGGCGCAGCATGATGTTACAACACACCTTCGTTCCATTTTTTTCTAATTAACTGCTACATCTCAATCAAAAGGATACAGTGTAAAAAATACAACATACCTGCTTACCTGAAACTCTCTAACAGCTCAAAAAGTTCTAAAATCCCTCTCTGTCACTCTCTCAATCCTAATATTCTTTCTTTCATAAACAACTTCCTCTGTAAACTTGAAGAAGACAAAGGTTTATCACTGAATATCTCAGCTCAAATGTAAAGGAAAATAAGATCTTAATTCAATCCTCTGTAAACATGAAGAACCCAGTGATACATCAGTTTATGTCAACTTCAGTGCAACTTTGGTGGTGGGAGATGAAACAGGTGAAATTCACTTGGTAGTAGAGCTTGAATTGCACGAGAGTGGAACCAAGGATGAAGCACGAAACGGACTATGGTCTTGGGCTCTTAGAGGACTTTTAAAGCAAGTAGAAAAGAAAACAGAACGAAAACGTAAGTTGGAGTAAACTAAAATGGATGAGTACACTGAATGAGGGCTTGCAAATAAGAAGGAATGGAAGAAGCATTTTAGCCTTCATACATCACCTCATATAGTCATAGTTCGAACTATAAGGGGTTTCTCTTTTCTTTTAAAAAAAAAAATTCCTAACCAGTGTGACATTGTTACCATATCACAATTAATGCCAAAAGTCTAACACTAGGACACACTGAGCCTATTATCAACATCAAAGGGTATCCAGACAATGCAATAATGCATGGATCTTATAAAAAGAATTTTAAGGAGGGAGGTATACTAAGTAGAACATGCAGGGATACTGGGATACCATACACAAAATCTCTTAGCCTTCCCTACCCAGAAACAGAAGTTTGGAGGAATGTACTATGCAAATTGGGTTTATTCACATATCAAATTCACAGAATGTGAATTTTAAGAACTACACTCATCATTTTCATTGGAACATCCAAAACTTTTCTGGAAACTAAAGTAGGATAGAACAGATGATTAAAGTTTGATCCACCTGCAGCATAATTATTGGTCCTCCTTGCCAAGAGAAGAGCATTTCCTCTCGCATTAAGTTTACTATCTTTGTCACAAAACGTTCCATCTCCTCCTGAAGGGATAAGATGAATGACAGGTCAAATGAAGCTATTTGGATAAAGTTAATGTATGGAATTCAGCTTTCAAAATTATAATGTTTGTCAAAATTTTCCAAATTTAAATATCATTTCAGATGATGCATAAATAAGACATACATGTGCAGTAAATAAAGTAAACATGCAAGAAACCATCCTTTCTCGACAAAATTTTGAAGGCATGGCAAAGTCCATGGGGTAAAAGGATTATCAATCAGGGGGCAAATGGGGGCAGAAAAAACCAGTACAGAGACACAATGCTAGGAAATCATTGCTGGATAAGAAACATTTTCATTAACGCCATAATGTGGAAGAACCTCATCAACAGCCAAAGAATAACCAGGAACTTTAAGTATTCATTAAGACTACACAGCAAATAATACTATCCAGCCAGAAGAGAGAGTCCCCTCTGTACAGATAGCTGATTTGGTGAGCTGATCAACAACCACCACCATCAGCCAATGTGGATTCTACTACGCAGGGTCTCTACAGATCCATATGTACGCAGCCTTTTTATCTTCACATGCACACAGTCAGACTTTGTTTGTGTGATCCATGGAAAACATTTTCAACCGTGGAAAAACGAAATAAGGCAATTAGAAACAAGTGAGAATCCCGATCATTGGCAGGCTGATAAGAAGTGTTATTTCATCTTTGATGATGTCTGATCTTGTACTCCAGTCTGTTTAATAGCTGATACATATCTTAGTTCTTCACAAACTTCTGAGATGCCTTTTCAAGATAGAGAAACTAGTTAAATGAGTGGAATCACTTCCAATTTCCGCCTCACACTCAGGCCGACAGTCTCATTCTCAAGGCATAAGAGCACAACTTCAGCCTTCAGTAGAATCAACAACTCAGATTGGGGTTCAAATTACCCCTAATATATCAGTGGCATTCGTAATGCATCCTGGAAGACTAGCTAGGTCGGGTTTTAACAACGAGAAGCCATATTTTAGACATTCTCATTCACCATTCCCTAAGCCATTATGCTGTTTACTATTTTTACTCAACGAAGCATTGTTTCAAAACTAGCATTCCAGCTACCGTAGCCAAGCACATCCTGATCAAACCCCGCTGTCACCAACAAATAAGCTCTAGCTTTAAGTGCTCAAAGACTACCATGTCCCTGGATTTTGCCTAAAACAACAAGAATTTCTATTGACCCAATTGTGAAAGTAAAGCTGCAGTGTTGCTAATCTTATCCAGTCAGCTGGCAATGAATTAGACCAGAAATTATGCTCAGCAAGAATAAATATCAAATATTAGTCATTCTCAGTGTCATATCCTACTGTTAATAGCCAAACAGTAAGCATGCAATATACAAACAGAAATTAAAGGTCTTCTAGTAAGAAAATGCACAAACCAAAATATTGACCATGCTAAACCCATCTGATGGACGCAACCAAAACATGCTAAGATCCTCTCGTCCTTTTTTTCAAGCAGTAAAGGGGTCAGTATATGTAAATGTGTACCTTGAAAGGTGCATTATCTGTTCGAAATTCTATACCAGGGATGTCGCGCAGCCACACAGGAAAGCCACTGAAGCATACCAAAACAAAAGCAATAAAGTACGTGACCTCAGTGGATAAGTCAACAACAAATGAAACATGGTTTCACATTCATTCTGTAAGCTTTTAAAAATAGCAATGAACTCCATGAGGTTTAAGACTCCTATTTGCCAGCAAACTTCATCTCAGCAAATACATAAAAGTAAACTCACCAACACGCAGAAATCTCATGGAAAGGGAGAGGGAGAACCAAAAAGGCAATAAACCAACATCAGTTGAACTACTAGCTCTGCTTTCTTTGTGAATCAGCCAATCCAATGAGATGATTTTGTAGTCACATCGCAGCACAAATTTCTGACGACACTTTCTGATCCTGGTTGCATTATTAGATACTTAGCCAGACTTATGACATGCAAATTTCTGATCAATAAGAAGCCAAGATCAACATTGCCAATACTGAGAATGAACTTTATCTAATCTTCACTAAGAGACAACATAAATATCAAAAACAAAACCAGCTGGCCTGTAAACTTGAGCCATAAATTGCATGAAAGCCAAAGCAACAACACATTACATTGCATTGGAAAAACATAAAGCAAAATGCTATCTATGTTTTGTAAATCAAACATTAAATTACACAAGAACATCAAAAAATAATGGGAAGATGTGTAATACCCAAAGTTCCACTCTGCACACACATAAGGTCCTATCCGGAGGAAGAGATAAAGTCCATTGGATCCAACTAGCTTTGCGAACTTAACTAGATCGTATCGCCCTTCAAAATAATACTATATTGTTTATTAGAACACAAACAAGCATGATAACAATCACATATATTTTTCATCCAAATTAGAAGAAAAATCATTTGATAGACTCCCTGGCTCCACACTAAAGGCACAGAATTAGAAAAATGCCCAACCTTTCCTCTTACTGGCTCATGTCCATTCCAAAACGTGTAAGTTTCAATGACTTCTGCACCGCCTTCCTTGCTTTTGGCAATCAGATCAGGCCACATCTGGCATCATATTAAACTAATTCATCATGAATCAACCTAAAAAATATAATTGCATCACAGGAAAGACCAAGTTCTTAACAAAACAAGATAAATCTGAAGTACTTTAAGTCATTGACTGACAGGATGAAACTCCAGCTGCAAGTGTTAATGATGCAGCCCGCACTTTTAAGTTGGCCAACAGTTCCTATACCCACAAACCTGTATTGACAGTCATTTATGCCTCATACTCACTTGCATGGAAAGTAAATCTCTCATCGGGCTCGTCAAACTTAATGGTAATGTTTACAAAAGCTGAGTGCCCTATGTATACAACCGAAGTTATCACTATATATTCCTTGCACTAGGAAGGTCAAATATGAAATATGTGCACTTAAATTGGACACCGGTTTTTCCTCCCTTCCCACCACGTCAAAGTTCAAAACCAACTAGCCTCGAACATCACCCTGAGAACTCAATGCTCATTTCTACAATTAGCTAGCCTTAATATAAACATTATCACAATCCCAAACAAAAATTAACCCATAAAAAACTAAAGGGAAAATTGGCCCAAGATCCACATGTGAAAACATTAAGATATCCAAGCCTTCGCTCACAGCTTGGCACCTAAGTATTGGTAATGATCCGAAATGGCAAAAAAGTTCCCACATTTCTGTTGCACTTTTTCTTTTTTTTGGGTACATTGTAGAACAGTGCAAGTCTTTGTCAATAGTAAGCACTTGAATTGTAGCATTGAATCGTAGCATGACTTTTTTTCACACTCGTAAGAAGAAAATGCAAGTGTTAGCCAATAGTAGGCATTTCTATTTTACGCTATCCGAAATTAGTGAAAAATTTATGTAATGCCACTTCCAACCTAGGGGTGGCCCATATCTAATTCAGCTTAGGACCTCGCCTACAAACTAAGACAATGTGACACACCAAAGTAATATCATACATATATATATATATACACACACACGTGTGTGTGTGTGTGATATATATATATATATATATATATATATAAACGCTGGAGTCATGGCACGTGTCATGTTAAGCATTTATTAAGATTACACACACACACACACACACACACACACACACACACGTACAACACACACACACACACACATATGTATGTATGTATGTATGTATGTGTATATATATGTATATATGTATGTGTATGTATAATTGTATATATGTGTGTGTAGATATATATAAGTGAGTTCAAACGCTACAGTCATGACACATGTCATGTTAAATATTTATTAAGATTTTATTTAAAATAAAAAATTAAACTATATGTGATTTAAAATTACCACAATGAATAGTGCCTTTTTTACTACTTCAATTAAGAAAAAACGAAAATAAATAACATATATGTTAATATTGTTATTTTTAAAAATTTAAATTATAAAATTAATTATAATATTTCTAAAGATATTGTAGCTAAAATTTAAAAATAATCGGTGCATAGTATAGGTTTGAAGGCTAGTAAGAAGAAAAGTAGAAAACTCACCTCAGACACAACAGATTGGTACAGGAACCCTATAATAAAGCACATTTAACACCCCCCCCCCAAGGAAAAAAAAAAGACAACCAACAGAAGTGAAACTGGGTTTAACATTAACCTCAGGAGTTGCACGAGGGTAGTGAATCCCCGCAGAGATAAGCATTCGACGCTGACCACCGATGACGAGTGACCTGTGATCATAAGACACGTTGAAGGGCTCGAAGAATTGGTCAGCAACAATGGCGATTGGCAAAATCAGCCCCAGAAGCAGAATTATCCGCCATTGAAGCAAAGCTTGAGCTCCAACACCCATCATTTTTCAGCAACAGCACCTAGGCCCAACTCTGGCCAACGCGATGATCGATTAAAGTCTACCGTTCTGTCTACTTCGGAGAGAGGATTGCTTGCAAGCAATTCAGATAGAGAGGACTTGGAATCGGATAGGGATTGCAGAACTACTGAGCTCTATTATGGAATCCCCACGGGCAATAACCCGTTGAGATGGACGTCAACGCTATCCGGCAACAATTACTGGAGTTGCTTTGGGCATGGTACAGGTGTAGACGTCTAGACTACAGTGATGCAAGAGTGTATTATCCGTCACTGATTATTCGTGTTCCTTCTTTTTTGTCTTTTTTGGGGGGGGGGGGGCGCTGTTATATTTTGGTTTTTGAAAGGAATTATCGAACCAATATCTGTACTGGTTCTTTTCTTTTTTTTCTTTTTGGTCTGCAAGATAATGCAATGATATTAAGCATTTTAAAGATACAAAAATATGTTCTTGCTGATGAACATTTGACCTTACACTCGCAATTTGAAGAACAGTTTAGCCCCATAGCAAACCATATTACAATCCCATTCATTGCCATATTAGCACAACACACGTTTCTTGACAATTAGTTGATCTTCAAAGCTTAACATTTCGAATTTCCTCTCACTGCATACAATGTCAATAGTCCTGTCTTGATTCATGTGATGTCAAGCATAGTGTAGCTACCTCTTGAGTTTCTTTCCATTTTTGTTATCTTCCCTTGACCCAACGATTGAAATAGAATATAAAGAGCTAATCTCATACATATTTTCAATAGTTGCTGATTCTTATATTTTTAACACGATGCTTCTTTTTTCGGTGATGACATTTTCTTGGTTTTTTGAAGCTTCCCTTTTGATACCCATCATAGGGCTTTGCTGTGCATTGGATGACATTGGTTATCTGATCAACATCCCCTTTGGCATCCTCATTCATGCTGCATCCTTTTCGTCTTGATGATTTAGTATGATGAATGCGAACAGTGATGTATGCCATGCAATGTTTATCGAAGAACTCTATTTTGTTTCCTTCCTTTATCTTACCATAGGTTGCTTGAGATAGCCAGAGATATCTTAGTGGCTTCCTTTTCACATTGTCCCCTGAGAGCTGGTAGATAGTACCTGCCATCCTAGTCACACTAATTGAAAGAGTGGGTCCTAGATATGGGGTAGTTCTTATCCTCCGTGCATGACATAGAAGTCAATGTAGATTCAGATTTTATGCTTTCTTCGTCTAAATCCATACCAGAACAGCTACTACAGATATCCCCCTTACTCACTCCTTATGTGTTCGCAACTTGGTTCTCAGGCATCTCTTTAATCCTATAAATTTTGCTTGAACTTGACAAGCTCTATTGTTTGAAGCATAGTGTTGGGCTCCTCTAATGTGAACCTCCTTTTTCTCTCATTAGTTACGATGTCTATATCAACATTCTGATTCTAGATTGTAGCTGAAGTACTTTCATAAGTATTTCTCTTTGACTCATTTTGATTCTCACCTTCCTCGAGAAGAATACCCTGCTTAGACTTTATTGAATTGTCCATGCTTTCACTAGGATGTCTTGGCTTAAATTTAGCATCACTAGTAGTCAATTCCAATGGATCAAAACCCATCTTACCAACTCCTTTAGATGAGCTTCCGGAGGGGCTGTTACAAGAAACTTCAACCTCTTTTAATGGATCCTTCTCCCTAAAAGGGCTACAGAGCTCCTCTACTTTAGTTAATTATTTCCTTAACTCCTTATTGTTAGGGTCAACACGGATAGCAACCAGAAGGTCGTGGCATACTTACTCCTTCAAACCTATTTGTAATAAAGCTTGGGCTCTCCTGAATCAGGCTTTGACATGAAATAGGTCAATTTTCATAACTGAGTCATATTGATGTTTAGCAAACTCAAATTCATTCAAATTTAAGTTTTAACCAACACGCAGCAATGTTCAAATTGATAGCAATTCCAAGTTCTTCCATCGAGTTAGCATCATTATCATCTTTAGAACAAACATACACAGATGCTACAAGATTTATCATACAAATTAATAGTCATTGTATAAGTCTTGCCTCTCAAAGGCTTGTTACCTTCCTCCTTCAACTCTTTTGATTTCAAAATTGCCTCATGGGGAGATTCCATGTCCACTGTAACTCTTCTTACATTTTCATCAAATTGATATTTGATTTGATTTTCAAAAGATTAGCAAATAATGATTCAGATTGACATGCCATAATAGGTGGATATCTCTTCTAGCTTTAGTACAAGAAAACAGAAGAAGACTAATACCACAAACTCAACAGAATACCACACACTTAGCAGAATATAGGACCAAAGGAAATTGAGAAACCTGAAAGTAGCAAGACTAGTCACACCTGGTTTGAGTGAACGATGCAAAGTAGCCAATCAATCACCAAGACTCAATCTTTGCCAGGCTTGCTATCTCTGAATTCCAAAATCAAAACCGCTCGTGCCTCGGAGTCAGGGGTTGCAAAGACCAAAGCAAAGGTTAGGGCACAAAATGTTGAATATGTAATTCAAGAGACGAGGACTACTGCCCACAGAACTAGATTTGATGCAAGCCTTAACTCTATTGAGGTAGAAGAAGAGTGAGTAGGATTGTTATTGCTAGTGGTATGACGGAGTTGTTGTTGTTTTTGGCCAGATTTGGCTTTCATTTTAATGGAAAGCCTTATGTGTAACTCTGCTACAGCTGCTAGATTTGTGATGTTGTCAACTCAATATCTTGTTCCTACTTGTACTCTGCTGTTAGAACCTTTATTCTTTTGGTGGATGCAAACAATGCAACTAATGTTTAATGCTGTAACTCTTTCGATTTAGATTAAAAAATGCCAACTGTCTTTTTGGACATGAACACGTTTGTATAGATGATAGCTTGCTTGCATTAACATGTTTTCTTGTTGAAATATTACTCCACTCCATTGAAATTTATTACATTATATATTTTGTTACACATTCGCATATTCTCCCTTTCTTACATGTATTGCGGAATTGCAACCACAACTACAATTTCAGCTAAAACCCTTCCATTAATCTCTTTAAGTTGCATGTTTATATCTCTTAATTCGTTGACCATGACATGCTCGCTTGATTCCTTATCTTCGTTTCTTCATTCATTTTCCATAGGATGAGTGCACTTAACAAATTTCTTACGTTAAGAGCACTTGTAAAATAATCTTCTTGAGTTGTCACAAAACTTCGATAACTTAATATCTGTAATCCTCCCATAACTTGGACAAATAACTTCCGTCTCATAGTGATTGTAGCCACTTTTGCAACTAGATGAATTCTGCATATTTTCTTCTTATAACCGTACATAAGAAGCTTTTTATAAAACACAAAAAAAAATAAATTTTTCATTACGAACAATCACAAAAAAAATGAAATATCAACCAAAAAATGTTTAAATGAAATTTTTATCAATTTGCTAATTACACATGATAAGAACCCAAAAAAAAAAAAAAAATCCTAGCATACCTGTAACTCCGATGAAGGATGACTTCAATAGAGGATGGAAAGAGGGAATAAAGGGTGGGCAAAGAAAAAGAATGTGGAAAGTAGCTGTTGAAAATAATGGAGGAGTGATAAGAGAGTTTAAATAAAGGAAATTTTCATCTGACCATTAGGGAAGGGGGAAAAAATAAAAACAGATATGTCTTTGGAAAAGTACATAGAAAGATTGTACGGAGAGATAGAAAGGTAATCAAATGTGATTTGTTATCTTTTCTCACAAAAATTATACTTTAGCACTGTAAAAAGGTCACAAAATTATTTGGCCTACATGGCGATGGTTCTAAAAATTATTTACCAAATTCATAAGTTCCACAAATTAATAAATCAAACCTCAGTGTACCTATATGTAGATTTTTCCATATTAAGGGCCTGTTTTTTTCGTGGATAAATTGAGTGGGTAAAAAGGTGAAGTGGGTTGAAGTAGGTTGAGGTGGGTTGAGGTGTGTTGAAGTTGGTATTTTTTTTGAGGTGGGTTGAAATAGGTTGAAGTAGGTTGAAGTGGATTGATGTAAGTTGAAGTGAGTTAAAGTTGGTATATTTTTATGCGGTGGATTGAAGTGGATTAAAATAATGAGAATGTAATTAATGTGTGATAATTTATGAAGTTATCAAATTTTTGTGGAATTTTTCTTTTTTCTTTTTTCTTTTTTCTTTTTTCTTTTTATATTTTTTATTTTTTATTTTTTATTTTTTATTTTTAGTTTTTATTTTTTATTTTTTTTGAAATTTTCTGTAGCTTTTGTTTGGAATAAAACTAAAAAGATAAAAAATTTAAAAATAAATACAAAAAAATTAAAAATACAAAAATACAAAAATAAAACAATAAAACAATAAAAAATAAAAAATGAAATATAAAAAATTTAAAATTTAAAATTTCAAATTTAAAATTAAAAAATTAAAAAATTACAAATTACAAATAAAAATTAAATACAAAAAATTACAAATAAAAATTAAAAATTAAAAATAAAAAATAAATACAAAAAATAAAAAATAAAATTTAAAATTTAAAATTTAAAAATTAAAAATTAAAAATTAAAAATTAAAAATTAAAAAATTAAAAATTAAATACAAATAATTAAGAATTAAAAAATAAAAAATTTAAAAATTAAAAATTTAAAAATAAAAAACTAAAAAAATACAAAAATACAAAAATAAAACAATTCCAAAGTACGATAATTTAGAAAAAAGTAGTATAGTGAACTTTTTGGTGTAAGACTGATTAAATCTCACATGATACTTTACAAATTATTAAAATTATGAAGGGGGTGGGTTGAAGTAGGTTGAAGTGGGTTGAAGTAGGTTGAGGTAGGTTAAAGTGGGTTGAAGTTGGTATTTTTTTTTTTCAAGTGGGTTGAAATAGGTTGACGTGGGTTGAGGTTGGTAAATTACAATTTACGCATGAAAAGAGCAGGCTCTAAGTGGCAACCAAAAATATTGAACGATTGGCTAGAGCGATTGAATAATGATCTAAGTTGTGAAAGCCTTCACATTGACTTCCTCACTCTACAGTTATACATGATAAAAGTGATGAAGTGCTAGATTGATAACAGTTATAGGATACCACATCCAGGTAAGAAAAGGTTAGAAAGAGAATGCGTTCTACTCACTCGATTTGAGTTAAAAAGGCAGAGGCATGTGAGACTTTTTTCTAACTAGTTTTTTTAATGCTAAATGAATACTAAATTGGATGACAGGAAATTACAACAATGTGCTTCATTTGAACATGATTTGATCTTGGAGTTCAATCATAATGGTGCAAGACATTACAAAATCATGATTAGCCCCATACTTGGTATCCATGCTTGATTGATATTAAACATAATTTCAACTTTGAAACAAATAACATAAATAGAGCATTAGAATGTGAGTGACCAACCAGCAGTGGCATCCACATACTACTAGTAGGATCAAAATGTAGGAATCCAAATTCTTGTCACTTTTTGTGTAAAAAGTTGCATTCTCACTTCTTTAGAATGCTCTCCTTCATTATCAGGTAAGAAATTCAAATTAAAACCAAGGTTTGTTGGTAAACTTAAGTCTATATTTGAATGAGTCTTGACAAACTCTTATTTGGATATCCATTGTAAGTGGAGTAAGAAACTGGAATGTGAGTAACTTGGATTCACATGCGAAGAATTAGAATTTGGGTGTACAAGTTCTTCTTACTCATGCTCGGTACTAGAATTAGTAAGGGAAGTTGAAGAAAGACATATTTTAAGGTGAAAAAGAACTAGTTTTGGGAAGGCTAATTTATAAATTGACTTAATTATTAGCATTAATAATCTTGAAATATTATGGGAAGACTAAATTGACTAACATTAATGATTTTTCCATCTTTAAGTACCCCCTAAATCTGCAAGTGCATGTACTAAAGCTCTAGTAAATGCACCCTCCCCTCCTCAATCTTTAAGCTGACCTCCATTGAAAAGTAGAACCTTCTTTTATCGGCTCATTATTTGTTTTTTTATGACTAGAAATTGTCATTAATTACTATAAAGGCTATAAAAGGGGAAAAAACAATTTATTGTAAATATACAAAAATTATTGGAGATTGAGGGATTAAGATCATTTAATTATATTTTTATAGAAAAACTCCCTCATGTCAAAAACTCACTTTTCAAACTGTTAGATTACTCCCAAGCTTTTCTCTCACTTGTATATTAAACTTGTGAAATCTCAATTAATTTTTCTGTTTCTACTCCTTAATTATTCAACTTCTCAAATTCTCTCTTTGCCAATTTTCAGTAAATGTCCCCCTTCAAAAATTTGTTCATAGTCTTCATTAACACCTTCAGTGAGCTTACTCCATCAAACCCCATTTTCCACCTCGACGCATAAATCCAATGAATAACAAACTCAGTTTATTTTCTCTCCCTCCCTTACCTGAAATTCCATTGCAGGAAATCCTCTAGAAAAATTTCTCTCTCCTTCTCTCATTTTCTCTCATCCATTTCTAGCCTCCATACAGGGAAAGCCTGAAGGTTTCTTTTTCTTAGTCATTAGAATATGTATTTCTCCCCCTTTTAGTTGTCAATAGTGAAAATGGATATTTGAGAACTAGATCTTGATGTTGAATCCAATTTCATTGTTTACAGCATGATTTTTTTTTTTTTTAAAATCAAAAAACTACTAGAATGCTTAGGAGATTTTAATTGGGTCTATCACATCTTGCTAGCGAAGCCACCTATTTTTTGGGATAAACGTTGTCATAACTATATTTTCTGAAAATAGAAGTGACGTGACTTCGTTTTAACATCAAAACATCCATGCATATAACTTCCATTTTGTTTATGATTTTATGGCCATTTGAATGCGTTTCAATTTGCTTTTTATTAAAAAAAAAATCCACACGTCCTACACTTGGTTTGTTTAATCAACACTCTTCTAGGTTTATTTAACCAACGCTCTTCTAGCTTTCACCACACTCCGCCCCCCCATCTCTAATTACTGACCATTGGCATCAATTATGAAGCATTTTTTTCTTATTGTGTTTTTTCCCCTTCTTGTGTGTGTGTAAATTTATAGGCCCTTTGCAATTACAATGTGATAAGTGTAATATTTTGTTTACTTTTCCTTTCATAGGTATGTATAAAAACTTTTTTTTTCCTGAAATTTAGTATTTTTGAGTTGTCCAAATAGGTTTTGTAGAGTAATTTAAAGTTATAATTTTTTATATAATTTTTTATGTTGCATGTAATTGTTTTATGTAATTTATATTTACAATTGTGTAACATTTTTGTACCCCTTTTTTGGCATACTTTTTATAGGTTAAACATTTACAAAGCAAAACATATTTGAAGAGATGCATATTTCGTCTAGTTGCGAAAGATCAATAGAAAATTACGTTCAATACGAGATAGAGGTGATATGTACAACGTGTGGGAGGGTTGCACATATAAAAATTTAAAGGTCTCATGATAACCCAGAAAAGTTATTTTTCAAATGCTCTTAATGTGTAAGTTTATTAAATAGGCAAAGCTTATAAAAGAATCAAGAATAGCAGAGGAAGATGAAGGAAACTTGACATTAATGATGAATCAACTCAAGTAGATCACAAAACTACTTAAGGTTATCAATGGAAGGATGGGGATTGAAATGATGGTGATGCTGGCAATCTTTGCTGTCATGGCTATGAAGTGAAAAAGATGAAGATGTTAAATAACATTTTTTTAAAAAAAATATTTGGTTTTGTATTCTTCGCAAGGGGAAATTTGTTGTAAGTACTGAGTAAGCAATGCATGGGATGACATTTATTAGCATAATTATCATCTAAATGTATCCATATGCTTAACACAATTGCAAGATAATGGTCTCATCTGTCCTAAACCAAAGCAAAGTACATTGAGACATTATGCAGTTTTCATCGAGAGATCACAGTGAGAGGCATTACAATCGCAAAGATATTAGATAATGTTCTAATTTGTCCTAAGCAAAAGCAAAGTATATGAGATATTAAATGTTCTTCTATGTCCCAACACCAAATATGTAGTCGTCATGCTATAGGGGAGAAAAAAAGTAGCAGCAATGTCTTTGATAACCAGTTCATCCAGACAAGAAAATTTGTACTCAGCAACTAGGAGGAAAGAAAATTATATGCAGCACAAAGATAACTTCCAAGATAGGGTTCAAACCGGTTAGTACTCAAAAAAGCACGTATAAGTTTTGTAAAATAATGTTTTTATTAGGAAGAAAAATGTTAACAAACATTAAATTAACTCAAGCTCTAGGGGCTATTGATGTGGGATGCTAGCTTGTCTTAGCTTTTTTTGAGTAGGAACCTTCTTTGGGTGGCCCACCCATCTTATTTTTTGCCTTTGTTACTCTTATAGATGAGTTTGTCATTCCCTTTCTGGATTGAGAGCTTCCCATCCTCTCTGTGATTCCTAGAATTATGCCTGTATTATGTACAAACACTGTATCTAACTGTGGAACTTCTTGTCAACCTTTTACTTTTCTTAGTTATTTCTCTTATTCTTACAAATAGGAGTTTCTCTCTTGATTTGAACCTTAAGATGGTGTAATCTAGGGAAATCTCTTTTTTCCCAAAACGATCGGATCAGACATGGGTTGCATAATCACATCATATGTTGCCTTGTATTTTTCAATAGTGTGTGCTTCATCAACATACGACTCTAGGTCTTGCCTTTCCCTAAGAATATATTCTAATAGCATGTTTACAAAGGTATCTCTAAGATGTCCCAAACCTTGTAGTCATAAGTCTTTATCTTGAGATTCATTGTGAATTCGTGTGAATTCGACATTTCCTTTCACAAACTCAAAAACCATCTACTAGCTAGGATTACTATGCAAGTCCTAGTCTATATTTCTATCACTTTAAGTATGAAGGTAACTGTAAGACATAACTTCCTAATGCACCCTTTGCAATATCAAATTTGTTGGCAATTATTTGCATAAGTTTTTTCTTCACTACATCTAACAAAGTGAAACAAGGTTGTGCCTAGGCTTCTTAATCTTTCCATTAAAAGATTCCACAAAATTTGCAGTGTTGTTAAAACATTTGGTGTCATGTTCATATGTGTATCTTGCCCAAAGTTATTCTTCCTCAGCACATAACCAATCATAAGCTTCTGTGGATTCGTTTTTTTATGG
>JAKOGI010000040.1:1065000-1115000 GCA_029747015.1 Carnegiea gigantea
GTAATTTAGGCTAAACCCGAGCCATAAAAAAGTCACCCACCTCAAAAGAAGTGGCCCTGCGATACACATCAACTGAAAATTGTTATTACTTATTGCAATTTTATGACGAATCTCAGCATTTAAAGCCTATTCTGTAAATCATGAATATGCTGGTCAAATGTCAAGGCAGGTTGGGAGACTCGAGTATCAGGAGGAAGGGGAATAAGGTCAGGAGGGGTGCGGGGGAATACCCATGGACAATCTCAAAAGGACTTTTACCAGTTGATCTATTGACAACATTGTTATAAGCAAACTCAGCAAGTGGTAAGGTTAAGTCCCATGTACCCCGTTTCTCCCCTATGACACACCTGAATAAGTCATCAAGGCTCCAATTGACAATCGCGGTTGACCCATCAATTTGGGGGTGAAAAGCTCCATAAAATTTGAGAGAAGTACCACGCACCTTCCACAATGTCTTCCAGAAGTAATTCACTAACTTTACATCCTGATTAGAGACAATTGAAATGGGAAGACCATGCTACAACCTAGCAATCTCTCGGAAGACTAATTTAGCAGCATTTGATGCATAATCGATCTTACTATGGGCAATAGAATGAGCCATTTTGGAAAACCTATCAACTATAACTAGAATCGAGTCATGAGTAAGAGATGTTCTAGGTAAGGCGAGTACAATGTCCAAAATAACGTCTTTCTATGGTGTATGAGGGATAGGTAAGGGAGTGTACAAATACAACCCTATATTTTGCTTCCTAGCCTTAGCCAGTTGACATTTATGATATTGAGACACAATGCGAGAGACATCCCTCTTAAGAGAAGGGCAATGGAAGCGATCCTCAACAAGTGTAATGCTCTTATCCTTGCCTAAGTGGCCAACGAACCTCCTTGCATGCATTTCCCATACCCAGAGGCATCACAAGCAACCTCAAAAATCTAAATCTTACTAAAGTGAGAGTGCATAGGGATTGGGGCAGATGACATCTTGTTCTTAATCTCCTTAAAAGCAGATACTGGTTTAGGAGTCTACTAAAATGACCCTTTCTCGAAGGAGTATGTACTAGGAGCTATAATAGAGCTGAAGTGTCTAGTGAATCTTCTGTAGGTGGCAAGACCATGAAAACTCCTAGCCTTAGGAATGGTCTTGGGTTTAGGCCACTCCCTAATAGCTCTAACTTTGTCAGGTCATCATAGATACCAAAACAATGAACCCTAAAAAAGAGGACTTGAGGTTGAAGGAAGACACACTTTTTGAAATTAGCAAAGAGCTTGGCTTCTTTAAGTGTGCAGAAAAGTTACCTAAGATGGTCAATATGATCTGTCCTGGACTTGATATACCAAGATGTTATCAAAATAGACAACTAGGAATTTTCCCAAAAGGCATTACCATCCACTCAAAATAACCCATCTTGGGTCTTAAAAGCAGTCTTCCATTCATCTCCTAGTTTAATGTGAACCTGGCGATAACCACTGCGCAAGTTTATCTTAGAAAACTAGCAAACCTAAGCAAGACAATCAAGCATCTCCTCTAACCTCGGAATCGGAAACCTATATTTGTCCGTTATCTTATTGATAACCCTACTATTGATACACATCCACTAAGATCCGTCCTTCTTAGGGGTACGAAGGGCAGGGACTGCACAAGGACTTATGCTATGATGAATAAAAATCTTAGGCAATAGCTCCTAAACCTGCCTATTCAATTCTACTCGCTCAGTAAGGCTCAACCTATAAAGAGGAAGGTTAGGGAGTTGGGAACAGGAACTAAGTCAATAGCATATTGTATGTCCTAAAGGGGAGGGAGCTCACTAGGAAGCACCTCCGGAACAACATCAACAAACTCTTTAAGTAGGCCATCAATCACAGCCGGGACTTCCTCGGAAGGCAGGTCACTTGAAGGGACGTTAGAGAAGGCGATAAAGTCTGAGGCTAGCTCCCTAGCTAAGATTGTTAAATAGAATTTATTAGAGTTTCCCAATCTCTCAAAAGTTCTATGGTGAGGGAGGAAAATAGTTCCTTTATGTGCAGTACAAACGCTATTGGGAGAGGATAAGGTCGGGGAAGGTTTTGGACTTGGGGAAGACAACAACTCTTTGGGTGGACATGGATTAAGAGTGATTTTCTTATTTAGGTATTTAAAAGTATATGTGTTCTCCCTCCTATGATGTGAGACATTTAGATCATAAAATCAAGGATGACCTAAGAGGATATAACCAACATCCATCGGAAGGACATCACATAAAATCTCGTCCTTGTAACCACCAATCTAGATGGGAACCTTACACCTATAGGTAACTGTCAAGTTGGTCCTGTTGATTCATGCACTTTGAAAAGGTGGAGATGAGGCTCTACCTTAAGATGACAACTCTTTATGGAGGACTCGGCAACAACATTCATGGTGGTACCACCATCGATAACCATTTCGTAACAGTTTTCCCACTCATAACAAGGGTATAGGAGATGATGGTACGCTTCCACTCATCGTTTATGACCGGGTTGACCAAAACATACCTAAAAACTCCAAGATGTGACTCATGGAGAAGGCTATTTTCAACATCAACAAGATCCTCAAAGCCTCCCTCAGGGTCAACACCTCTTCCTCAAGTTTAAGTGGTTTATGTGACTCATGCGCTATTGCAAGGGTACGATGGGGGCACCCAAAGCAGAATGACCTCTCCCACGATAACTAAAAATATTTTTTACTAGGTTGTGGGAAGTACGAGCCCGCCAGTAGGCGTGACTACTCTAGGTGGGGTTTGAAAGCTGTGACCCTTAGATGCTGAAGCACTCACAAAAGACTTATTCATCTTAGGAATAGATTGAGCAGGAGTCCTACAATAGGGAGTAGAACGTCGCATAGGGTAAAGCTTATCAAGCTTTTTAACCTCTAAAGCTTTATGGTAAGCCTCGTCAAGAGTATAAGGAGCAAACAAGGTTACGTCCCTCTTAAGGTAATCTGTAAGCCTCAAATGAAGCGGGCTATGGTAATGGAAGGATCCTCTAGAAGGTCACAACATTGAGTCAATTCCTCAAAACTATTGATGTAGTCGGACACAGTAGAGGTGGACTGCCTAATTTTAAGCATTTAGTCAACGAGGTGGGTTCTATGGAAAGAAGGGAGGTGCTTCTCTTTCAACCTATCCTTCATGACTTCTGATTGGGTGATGGGAGGTCGACGCATTCACTCGTGGTGACTCGTGATAGTTTACCAAAACTTCCTAGTAAGTCATACGAGTTTCATCTTAGCAAATCGAACATGCTCAATATCAGACATTTCATACCAGTCAAAATAATCCTCCATAGCAACTACACAATCAGAAAAAGTGGTGATATCTATCTTTCCATCAAAAGGGGGTACATCTACTTTCACCCTTCGAGTAATGTCAGAGTAACCCTCGTAAAGATTACTACGGTCAATTTCAAGGTTCACATTTTGTGGTTTCCTAAAGCTACCCGTCCTCCTGTCGTCGTAAAGGGTGTCAAACCGGTGCGCTGTAGGGTCTCCCTGACCATGTCACCAACCACTTCCCTGATTTCGCTCTTGACGGCTCGAGTGAAGCAGTTGTTCGGGTTCCCTCTCCTGAAAGTCATTAGTCTGACTTGACTTATAGACTACCCGCTTATGGCGGTCACTCCCACACCCCACAAGAAGTTCAAGGAATCTTTTGGTGGGATTTGAGGTTGGTCAAACATGGGGAGCTTTTCAAATGCTCGGGTCAGTTTGTCAATCTTAGCCTCTCGCTGGTCAAACCTCTCATCTTGATGGTCAAGTTCAGAAAGGGCATTAATCTGAGATCGGTAAGGCTGTTTGGGGGATGATGACATGTTGAATGCAAACAATGAATGCTCGTGTTGCGATTAATCTAACTTGCAATAATAGTGACATCAATAAGCAATCACTACGCAAATAGCAGAGCACAAAAATTGATGTGGTTTATTGATATGGCTCAAAAGTAACAAGGAAATTAGAGTATGAAAATCAGGATTAATGCAAGTGCTTGAAAACCCAAGTAATTAGATATTAGTCTAATTTTTGCAATAGAAAATCCACACAAATGCCAAATTGATTTGAGGTCCTTGTACCTCTTAGTGATTCGCGAGTAATGGCCTAGGTTCTGTTCCTTTCGTAGCAGCAAACCTAATCAAGAGTTGATGGAGATAAGTGGTCAGTCTTCACTTGGTGGTAGCAAGCGTCACACAACAAGGTCGACAAGATGACTCCCCAATGACACAATGGCAACATAATAGCTCTGGGACAACATGAAGGGGATTCCAGCAGCAAGGTTGGGCTCCTTGGTAGCATTAGCAACGAGCCAAAAATAGTAGTGAACAACAATCAACAACTACATCCACAATCTGAGCCATTGTGGTCAATTTCCGAGGGTAGCATGGTTGTCTGTGGTAGGCAATGGCGAGCGATGGGGGATCGACACCTTCTGTTGATGGCTGAAGGCACAGAGGCCCCTCAATCGCAAGTAGAAGAAGGATGCGCAACCTAGGGTCTATGCGAAATGGAAGCAATCAATTAGGGTTCAAATTGAAACACGATCTTTTAGTTGGGTGGGGGGCTTTTGGTCGAATTTATGTGAACAAGACAGGATTGAAACCAATTTTGATTGATCCTAAGGATTCGAGGGTGAATTTAGGGTCTAGGGTTCTGGCAGTTTGCGAATTAGGGTTAGGGTGTCACGGGTAATTGAGCAATCAAAATCCAATCCTGATGCAATTCAACTAGATTGATTGAGGCTTGGGGGTGAAATTTAGTCGGAAATCGAGGGGCAAGGTCAATTTTGGGGGTCTTTGGGGGAGTAAAGGAGAATTGAGAAGCAAGGGTTCAAAATTAGGGCAATTTGCAAGTTAGGGTTTGCGAATTTGGGGATTCAGGGCTCTGGCGACCGGCTGGCCATGGGTTGGTGGTGGTCGGACGGAGGTGGCGACCGAGGGGTGGTGGTCGGTGGTGGTGGCCGACGGGACTAGTGGTGCAATCAAAAGTTGGTTGTCGCAGCTAGGGCTTGGACGAAGGTTATGTTTTTTGGTTTTTTTGGGGTTGAAAGGAAAAAGAAAGGGAAAAAATAAATATAAAGGCAGAAATTTGATATAGGATGCTCTAAGAGCAGTCAAAAGGATATTATTTGCTAACTAAATGATAGAAGGAGATAACTAAAAGATAACGTCTTCCTAAATATAAATTCCTAAATTTCCTATTTCTTCCAGAGTACATTTTCCCATGATATCCGTTTGTGTCACTGAATTTAATTAGTAAAGAAACCAATAGACGATTACTTATTTTCGGGTAGAAAAAACTGTACCTCTTGGCCTTCCCAATTAGAGGATGTTGTTGCTGCTGTTCTTGGTGTCGTATGCAGTCCTACACAAATCAAGGAGAAGACACTATACTTATTCAAGTCTTAAGGCTACTGAGGAGTTTTTGTATGTTATGCAACTTATAGGCATATTTTTAGAAATAATGA
Organism: Carnegiea gigantea; assembly: GCA_029747015.1. Classification (NCBI taxonomy): domain Eukaryota; kingdom Viridiplantae; phylum Streptophyta; class Magnoliopsida; order Caryophyllales; family Cactaceae; genus Carnegiea; species Carnegiea gigantea. The sequence continues at coordinate 1,070,466 of JAKOGI010000040.1, forward strand.
AATATAATCTTCAACAAAAATCCATCTTCTCTTTAGATGGATTGATTTGTCATTGCTCTATCATGCGGTCTAAACCTGACTTATGCTTGCAGATGCATATATGGATCGCTTGAGAGTTGAACTTAAGATGATAGAGTCTGAAAGTGCTTCCATCTATCAGGAAATTGAGGATCTCGCACAATCTAATGTGGAAGGTGGGCAACCATACCATTTCCCACGTTCTCCAAATATGATGATGACTAACCATTTATGTATATTGGACAATTTCAGGTACTTGCAAATTGGAAAGTAATCTTGAAACCTTGGACCATGCCATGTATTACGTTGAATCAAAGGTTAGTGGTTTACATTGAGTTGTTGAATTGAATGACACACCATCAGAAGTCCTAAGAAAGCTTGGACTATGGTAAGAGTGCAATATTGTGGCAAACTTAAATATTAGCACATATTGCAGCTGACAGATTTTTATGTTGACACGGAAAGTTGTCCTTACATTGGTTCTATAAAAGGCATTTTATCGTCACGAACTTGGAGTGTCCTGTTGGCTCATGTTTATTCGTTTCTTTGAGCACTTATCCATTAAAGCTGTTGAGGTTTTAAGTTAGGCTTCTGCTTCTCTAGCCCTAGGGTTTCTAGTCCAAGTCTAATATTTCCCCCAACCAGTTAGTTACCCTAGCAGTTTCTCTTTGGGTCACTTTCTTGAGCATTTGGAATTGCCCTTTGATTTTAGAGATGCCGGTGCAGATTTGTTAAAATCCTTAGGCACGTGTGGGAGGTTTTACTTTGTATATCTTCTATTTTGATTTTTGAGCTCCATGAGGAGAGAATCGAGTCTTTTGTAAGTAAGGTAAGTGAAAGTGCTCTTTCTTTTTTTTTAGCCCTAAAAAAAGGGTGATGGAGTTTAAATCCTGCCTAATCATAGGAGACCAAGCTCAAGGCGCAATTCTGAGATTTTCTAGGCTTTGGGATGTCATACTTCCTTCTGGAATTCTCATAGGCATAAGAGGAACAGATGTCAGCTATTCCCTGCATCCTAGGAAATTTATTAAAACTAGTCGAATATGATATACAATGACCATTGCTTTGTGTAAGTTCATTGAGTTATCGATATACAAAATTGCATATTGGAAAACTGTTTTACATAATCACTTTTAAAATTTTAATATTTTTGAATTATGATTATAAGTACATCCTCTTTGACCACTTTGACAAATTTTATGGGATGAAAAGAGCGTATTTATTCCTTTATCACCAATATTCATTTTGGTTATCATTGAAGAAACTGATTGTTTTCCCACTTATGTTTCAACTTATAGATAGGGGCCTTATGTAATGCCTTTTTCCTTAGTTGTGATTTGTTGGAAGTTAAGTGTGATTTTTGTGTGGGCATCCTCCTCTTCGCTATCATTGTGCTTCATTTATAATGCATTTATGTCGTAAGCATTGGAAGTAAATGACGATTTGGATTTCTTGAGAGTCTAGCATGTTGGCTTTGAGAAGGATAAAGAATAATAGATCCTTTAATAGTGCATCATTTTATTTTATTTTAATTTTTACAATTTGATGGGTGTCATGCCATACACCAATGATATTATCTCTCTGGAAAATAGTTGCCGGCTGTGTTTTCCTTTGGAATCTGCCAATCTGGTTGTTTCCTTTGACCCTGCTCGATCCTCCTGCTTGTGGAGCTTCTTTTCTTTCTTTTGTAGATGGTATTTTGGAACAGCGTGTTTGGCATGCTATTTCATATCACTGGGGTTCTGTTAGGTGTACTTTTTCTAATAAATGAATCTTATTCAAAGAATAATTCCTTCCAGGGGTACAATATGCAATCCACACGGGTGCTTGTCCTCTAGAATTAACCCCACTAGTTGAACAGTTGAGCTAGCCTTTGGATTCTGAGAATGGCTGGACCCTATTTGGTCTTGTGACGAAGAGTTGCATTCTGTCATGAACTCTCATAAACTATTTTCCCTCATATATGAAGTGAAATCTACATGTGTATCATTCATATCATGCAGTTGGATCTTTCAGGGATTGAAGCCAGAAAAGGGAGGACATGTTGACAATGTCGAAGACAGGGCAGGTCATGTAAAATTATCAAAGGAATATGGCGATGACGACTTCCAGGTTATCCTTTCTTCATGAAATGTACCCTTATGGTGCGATCTGGTTTGCTTATGATGGACATTTTTTTGTTCAGCCACTTGCATTTTGTTTGCATTATTGGTGTCGAAGTATGCTTTATTTTGAATTTTCCACAATTTCCAGAATTTTTCTGGCTTACTTCTATCTTTCAGTTCATTGTACTCTGCTTCTCTTCCAGATATTAAGCTTGAAACAACGAATTGAGACAAACAAATTGGAAGTAGAGTCATTGCAGGATCTTGATCTCAAGTTGAAAAGGTGATGCAGCATCCATGTCTTATTCACTTGTTATGTGGAAAAGTTGTGTTTACCTTTGCCATATAACAGTCATAGCTTTGAGGATTTTGAAAGATTGAGCAGGCATTCTCTGTTATGAAGCCATATTTGACCTTATGTAATTGCATTATTTGGAGTGTTCTTTAGGCTTGAGGCTATTGAAAAAATCGAGGAAGCGTTGACCGGTTTAAAGGTAATCGACTTTGGAGGAAACTGCATTAGGGTGTCACTAAGGACGTGCATTCCGCCTGTTGAAGACTTATTGTGTCAGCCAAAGGCTGAACATGATATCAAGCTGCATGAAGTGAGCCATGAGTTGCAAATAGATGTCATGGATGAGAGTATGGAGCTAAAAAATGTGGAGGTAGAATGTCTAAAACTTTTTCATGTGTTCATCTCTCATAGGTCACAACCTTAGTGGAAATAGTATTCTTGGTGATGATAACATTGTCTGTATTGTTTGAAGAGTTTTTGAAACTTTTGTCATCACTAGAGGTCCTAACTATGTTACTTGGACATTGGTACTAGTGTTCATTGTGGATACATATCTTAATATTTGAGGTGCGAATTTTCAAATATTTTTTTGGGCTTTTACTTTTTAGTTTATGTTGAAGTGCCTAAATATTGTGCTAATGTGTTTGAGCTGAGCTGAGTGGACCCTGAGCTTGTGAGGCTTGAAGCTCAAGCTCGGCTCAGGGACCAAGTTTGACAAACCCTAACTCACGCTTAGCTCATCCAATGCTTGCAACTCGGGCTCGTCAAAAGTTTGTCCATGGCTCAAGCATGAGCTTAGCTCATTTGCTTGTTTGAAGCTGGTTAATTTCTTCTTGCCCATAAATCACTATTACTCAAAGAGTCAAAGTCATCTACTGTGCTGAATGAGTCTATATAATTTATGTACACAGAAAGTTTGAACTGTAATTAAACCCTAAAATTTAGTTTTTAAGAAGGCATAGGCTTTTAGCTCGGCAATGAGGTTTATATAAACTTGGGAAGCTTACAAGCCCAGACCCCAAACCTAAGATGCTCAGGCACGGTTTGAATAACTAAATGAGCTTCGATTGGCTCTCGTTGGGTCCACCATGAGGGAGGCTTGGTAAGCTAGAAAATGAGCTGGTCTGCGAATGGCTCAGGCATACCTCTATTCTACCCCCTTGTTTAAGTGTCAAGTGCTTGACATGGGTATAGAGGGGGTTTGCGAGCTGGCTTGGCTTAGCTGTACCCCTATGGTACCCATGTCGAAAGGTCAAGCACTCGACATGGGTACCCGGGGGGGGGGGTTGAAATAAAGTCTGGTTTACATGGATCTATGTTACTCAGAGTTATGTACATGTGGAGATTGCTGTGGGTCTACATCGGGCTTGTTGAGTTCCAAAATTTAAGGGTTGGGGACAGGGATTGGAAATTGGAAGGTCATGCTGATTCCCCCCCCTCCCCCCGGGGCATTTAACTGCAGCTAAAGTCCAATTTCCATCATTGGGTAACTTTAGTGTTTCTCAATTTAGTATATTGGAAAATTGGAAATAGGAACAAAAGCATTTAAAGATTTTTGAAGTTTGACATTAATATACCTCATATGGTTGTATTTCATGTTAGGATGAGCATATTGCACCATGGACTCGGGTTTAATCCCCAATAAATCAAAACCTAATTTCCAGCCTGATATAAATATCCAACCTGTCTAAATATAAAGACCTAATGATTTGCACCCCACATTGCGAAGTACCTGTCATGTCTTTTTTGTTTTTTTTCATGTCTGGATTTGTGTCTTTAGTCAGTTTTGGTCATTCACTTGTTCTCGATTCAGAACAACTGTTCCACTAGTAAGCCAATAAGTTTAAAGCAATGGTCTGAATTCTTTCAACTGCTTTTAGAAGTTCTTTGCAATCTAATATCTTGCAGATTTTTCCGAATGATGTCCACATAGGAGAGATTGCTGAAGCTGCAAACAGTTTCAGGTATGTCTTTCAGAATCACTTTCCTTTACAGCTTTGCTCTTTTCTTCTCCTGTTATTGTCCTATATTTTACCTGAACTGTGGGAGTCCAACTCTCTGCTTTTTCAGCAACAGTTGCATGAGTCCGTGATGTAGAACAGTAGAAGTACATAATAAAAAAAATATGCTGAATATGGGTGTATAGAATTATGCGTCCCCTGTTAGGCAAGTTGCAGCACATGTAAGCCATCCCTCAGAAAAAAAGGACCAGCTGAAGCAAGAAATTAGCATTAAAATGTGTCTTTTTTAAGATGGCTGTCTGGATTTGTGATTATATTTCATGTAGATATATTGCATTTTGCATCTCCTTTTGTTGTATGATAATTATACATATTACATATATCTTGTTGCGATGCCAGCAAGCTTTTTTCTTTGGTGTCTGTGCCGGAGACAAGGTCTTTGTTAGGATGGTTTTTGCAGAAGGTTCAAGACAGAATTGTTATGTGCACTATGAGGCGGCTAATAGTGAAGCTTAAATCAAGGTGATTTTCTATGCTCAAAAAGTGAATTTGCATGTTTAGTACCAAGAACTTGATATGCACTGTGTGCATGTGTCAATCTCTGCATGTTTACTACTAAGAACTTTAATGAACACCTGTTTATATGCATACACGCTCTCACTCGCCGCCCCCCCTCTCTTCTCACCTAGAGACAAATGCGCACACACTGTTTGTCTTGGTTCCAGTAAATCAACAACTTGCCCAGTATAAGCTTTACCATTGCAAGGGACTGATGGTCGCCTGGAGTCTCTGTGTGCCAGTGAGTCTCATTGTCTCAGCTCCTAGTCTTTTGATGATACGTTTTTTCGTATAACGTGGGTTTGTGATGGTGTGCTTCGTCATCTGAGTCATATTGCTGACCTAGATTAGGTCCCAGGGCATATCTTAAATGTTTGTATATGTAGGAAGTTAGTTTTAATTCTGTGGTGACCTGCAAGGCAGATAGGTCAGAAGGCAGCAGGTTACTGAAGGGAGAAAAGGCCAGACCGCCAGAGTACGAACAAGAGAAGTGGCGAAGGCCAAGGATTGAGAATGTTTTTTTTTTTTTAATTTAAAAAAGACCTTGATGTCATTATGTGGCTTGTTAAGCAATTGTAATTTCCACATGTTTGATGCAGTTTTTAGGGAGTTTCTTTGAAGAGTTCCAAGTAGGATGAGCATGAGTTCCCTGTACGACAAGCATACGATCATCCAAGGTTTTTGTTAGATGGTTTTTGATTCCCCCCCGTCCCAATTCAAAGAAAATACTGGGGCTCCTTATCGGAAATCATTGATGTATGCTCAGAAATCATTGATGTATGCACTGGAATTGAGTGAAATCAAAAAGCTACTGCATTGATTCTACATGACAAAATGTGCAGTGAGTTGCTGCTTCTACAGCAGTTTCTATACCCAAAAAGCTGAAGCTAGACCAACAGGGATAATTGTAATAGTAAGATCAGGTCCCAGGATGCTCAAATTAGCTCCAGTTCTGAGTTATCCTCCTGAAGCTGAAGCTATGATTTATGTCTTCATCTTACCTTTCTTTTGGAGTGCATAAATCCTTTCAATTAATTTTTATTTGTAGACAATAATACCTCACTCAGTTCCTGAAACCCTGGCATGACCCATGCAAACGAATTTTAGAATCTCCATTTCCTGTCTTCTTACAAGTTACAGCTCATAGCCTCCCGGAACTCTTATTTCTCTCATCGGAGAGCTTATACAATATGCTTCCCTCTTTTCTGGTGAGAGCATTTATGAGCCATGACCCAACCATATAATCCTTTCTCCTTTTCCTGTGTTGCTCATAATAAGAAGATACTTCCTGCCAGGACTCTGTGCAATTCTGACTAATGAGTGAGTTTTATTTTGTTTTTTTTGTTTGGGGTTTATATGTCTGCTATCTTTGGGGCTAATTTTTAGTTTTTATGTAATTATGTACATAATTTATACTTTTGCCCCACAAGGCCTGGCTTGCTGGCTGTTGAACTAGGTAGAGATGATGATGATATGAGAGAGAGAGAGAGAGAGAGAGAGAGAGAGAGAGTAGTGTGTTTGCATGCACAAATGCGGGGGGTGGCGGTTCGCATTTTTCTTTTTATTTTTTGGGGATGGTAGAACAAGTGTATTGCTGCTTTGAATGGTTTGCAATGAACATATCGGACTTCTTTAAACGTATAAAGACCACCGTTGTTATTTCAACAGATGTAGAAACCCAGAGAGGAGGAAGGGGTGGGAAATGTTACCGAACTGTTACTAATTCTTACAAGCCCTTTTGTAATTGAGTTACCAAATGCCCAGCTTCTCCAGAATTAGTTTCTGAAATTGCGTTAGAAAGGTTTCTTTCAGAAGTAACCAAGAAGCCAATGTTATATATGTTGATAGATTTTTGTTTTTCCACGCAGACATTCATGTGAATATGTGGATAAAGAAGAGTTGATTATAGCTCACATGGATGGTGGAGTTGATGTCTTTATAAAGCCATCCCAAGGCTGGCCACTAACCATGTCAGCTTTGAAGCTAGTCTCTCTCAGGAGTTCTGATCAAAATGCAAGAGGGATTTCATTGAGTTTGCTATCCAAAGTGGAGGCAAGTAATTCTTTTTTTCTTTGTTCTATTGTAAATTGGGTAGTAATTCTTTTTTTCTTTGTTCTATTGTAAATTGGGTAGTTGTTTCTCTTTCCATATCTTGGTAATGGTTTTGTAATGGCATCTATTTCAAGGGAAAGTTTCTGCGGCGTTAAGCCTAAAAGATTTAGAATTGAAGTGATTATGGCCCATAAAAAAAATATGTTTTTGGAAACCACTGCCTAGAGCAGTGAGTGAGATGATTGTTTAGGGGTTGGGGTTGCTTTTTTTTTTTTTGACTTTTCTGTTTAGTTACTTGCATGAGATAATGCTATGTTGTTTGGTTGGGTTATCTTCGACTTTGAATTGAGCTTCTTATTAATCTCTCCTTGGAAAAGAAAACAGATGTTATTCATGAAAGTCCCAAATGCTTATTTGCATCTGGCAACATCTGGAGACTGAAGCGATGTAAGCAAGGGAAGTGGAGTCTATGTCTATTTGAGGAAGTCTCACATGCTTTGAATCCTTTGATGGTTTGATCTATGAATGCTAATATAATGAACATGATGAGTCGTAATCTGCTATTAGCAGACTTCTGACAATTGTTGCTCAGAGGGCATGGTCTCAGACAAAAATGGTTGCCTGCACCATCTCGTACTTTTCCTTCCCCTCCATGCCAGCCTGCATTGGGGTGGGGGCAGGGAGGACTAAGGCTATTGATTACTACTGATTTGAGTGTGTTAGTTCTAGTCTTGAATTGAGTGAATCGTATTCTGATCATGATGTCCTTAGACTTAAAAGATTTCTTTAGAATGGATATTGCAGCATGCTGGTTCTGTTGGAAGACTCTTTCAGGAATGATGTTGGTGATTACATTGTCTTTGTCGGGGTCGTGCAGGAGGCAGCGAACTCCTTGGATGTTAATATACGAAAAAGCATAACAGACTTTGTGGATGGAATCGAGGAGATACTTTTGGAAAAGATGCGTGCTGACTTGCATTAGCTTTTAGTAAATCTGCCCTGAATACAATGCGCTTATGAAACTGGTTTTTGACCATTCAGGTGAGGCTTACATTACCCAAATATGGATGCTTACTTTTTTGCTTCTGCTAGTTGCAACTTTTCTTGCTTGGAATAGTCCGTTCTTGAAGTAGAAAAGCTTGCAACTGTATAGTTTTTATATCATATTTTTGTCTAATGATGCCTTTCAGTCTGATTACTGTTTCGATGAATCGTATCTGTTTAGCTGACTGCAGTACATCTTTGTATGACAGACCGTGAGGAGCTAAAGTTATTTCCTTCATGCATCTGGCAATTAGTTGTACATAGAGAAACGGCCTGAGAACTTTTGCACTGTCTGGTGGACATGAAACTGTGCTTTTGTGAGATTGTGTCGATTTGACTGTCACGCCAAACATGCATGCATAAACAGTCAGTACTCGGTTGTATATGGCCAACATGAGTGGAGTTCGTTGAGGGCTTACTGAGTATTCAGATCAGGAGGTACGGGGGGATTCTTGATTTTTCTAACGCAAGCTGTGAGGTAGAACAGCTTTAGATGGGCGGAAAATTTACACGCCATGGTTCAGGAAGGTTGTAGGTTTTAAACTCGTTGCTCTTGTGGCATTGGGGTATAGTACGTCGGTTTGTTTATTTTACATAGGCAAATCTGATGGCTCTTTATGACTGCTATTGGTAATGTCTACTTTCAATGTCATTGCATGTTATAATTTTTGACATTCAAAAAATTTTATCTATGCTAAAAATTAGAGCTGGGCAATAGATCGTGTCGGGTCGGGTTCGTTTTCGTATCGAACTTAAACGAGTTGAGAATTCCTCAACCTGAACTTAACCCGTTTATTAAACGAGTTAAAAATCTTGACCTATACCCATTTAATTTTTAAAAGAGTTGACTCGCTTAACCTGTTTAAGATAAACAGGTCAAGTGCAGTCGTTTAATTGACTATTTACGCATTTAATATCTTCAATTAATACGTAATTACAGTGTTAAAAATTAAGTTTATATATCACATTAAATAATTACTCTTTGAAATTTTCCAGATTCGTCATAATTCATAATTTTGAAAAATTTTTATATTCTTAATCATCTAATAAAAAGTAAATGGATAAATAAAAAATGGAAAAATGAGTTAACTTATTTAATTCATTTAATTAAACGGGTTAAATATGTATTTTTTCGTGTTGAGAATCTCAATTTGAACATAACCCATTTAATTAAACGGGTTGAACGTGTCAACTCATTTAATTAAACTGGTCGAAAATTTATACCCAAATTTACTTAATTTCGTGTCGGATTTGGGCCGGTAATCGTGTCGGATCAGCTTTTTTTAACTCTATTAAAAATTGTAGATTTTGTCATCGAGGGAGAACTGAAGAAGCAAATTATGGACCATGGTTTGGATGGTCAATGAAATTAGGCCGCTTTCTGTTTAATCCATTGTGAATATTGTTTTGTCTTGTTAATTTTCATTTGTCGGCAACGATGGAACATTAACGTTTCAACTTTAAAGGACACTCGTTAAAGGGCATGACTCAATATGAGGCCATGAGCATTTGTTTGTAACTTATGCCACCCATGATGGGGGCACGAAGAAGTGTATTAAGATGTATATTATAAAACATTTCGTGGATCTTTAACGATTATTTTAATGTTGATGTATTATTATATACTCCTTTGACATATAGGTTAAGGTAAATATTTTTTAACTCTTAAGTTTTGAAATTATTATTTAACCTACTTACTTTAGTTATCGTTTTTATATAAAGGTAATTATTGTTTAACAACATTCACCATATATTTTTGAATCAAAAATGAGATCATATGAAAACAATATTCAATGTGAATGAGGTTAAACACACACACACACACGAATGCGTGCACATCTGTGCACACACATGTTATAATATAGACACATACACACGCACACACACATAGAAAAATATATAAATATTAACTATTTGGCACCCTAAGTTTAGTGTCTGAATTATTTGGTCATCGAAATTTGAATGAATTGTTTAGTCCCTCAAGGTTTTAGGAAATGACTTTGAGTCCTTTTTATTATTGTTTTCACTAGAAACTCTCAGAAATTACACTTTTCACGGGTAGTTGACTTTTATCTCGACTTATATGAAATTATTTTTTTCAGGCCTTACTTTTTTGACTTAATTTTTACTATCTTGACATCTTTAATGTCTGATTTCTTTGCTACCTTATGAGCTATTGCTTTGATCTTTTAATACTTCACAAACTATTCATTTTTGCACATTTGACCCAAAACTTTTTGAAAATTATAAAAAGACCCAAAAGTGGGTAGAAGATGCAAATCAACTATTTTGGGGAACTTTTTTTCCCCAAAAATATGCATTTTCTAAATAGGTAGACTTCTTATAAGGACCTTACTAGTACTAGTTATTATAATCTACTACTTATATCATAAATATTATATTTTATATGACTATAGGCCCCCCATGCTCCACAACGTAATAAAGCTCAATTAAAGAGTTTGATTGTTACTTGAACTTAGTTGATGTTGGACCCTGACATTTCTTTAACTTGCAGTTTATAGAGATTGCTATCTCAACAGCACTTTCCTTAGATGAGGCACACTATAGATCCATTTCATTTCCTACTTCGGACTATAGTTACTAATCAAGTTTTTCTATTTTTAAGAATAGTGAAAGTTTAATCAAGAAATTATAACATTTGAAACATAAGGTTTAATTGAATAATGTTCCCTATTGGAAAACTTTTTTAATTGAAAGCTTGATAGTTTAAATATTGCAATGGAAAGATTGAAGAGGGATTTAAACAATTAAGATTATCAAATATGCTTGCTTATAAAGAAATGGAGAAATCGAACTTCTCTTTTGCTTAAGTATAATCAAATGACTATGTCTCTTCACGACACTTAGCTTCTCTTTTATAGAGGAGATGTACTACATAGCATGTCCTAATAGTTACAGTATACATACTGTTACAAGATGCTTTCATATGTCTACCTTAGACTATATTATTTTTCAGAATTGACACTTGACAAGATAACACATAATAGTGCAATAACCTTTCAAAGCGCTAAATGATGACAAAACTAGTCATCCATATTAAGATTCTGCATGCCTTTATCTCCTATAATGTCTTCACGTCCATCATTATCCAGATAATCATCAAAGAATTCATCAATTCAAGATGATCTGGATCCCATTTCTTTCATAATTCATATAGATATTTTTTTTCTTTTTCTGATAGGAATTTTCCAACTCTAACATCAAAGAAAGAATCAAAGACATCTTCTAAAGTTGTTTCTTTTACCTTCATATATCTGCTGCAATCACTATGATAAGTGAAAGTAATGTTCGCGCAATGCCTTGTTATTTTTTCTCGTTTAATGAACGCTCACATTTGATGATAAATGTTGTAAAAACCAATGACTCTCATTAAAGTAGGATCACTAAATACGTCTAGTCGTTCTGAAAATCATTCTTGTTGTTGATGATCGGGGTCAACTAGATCAATTAATTGAATCAAGTAATGGGCTGGTTTGGTCTTTTTATTTTCGTACTCAATTATTGTAAATGTACCTCAATATGCAGATTTCTAGTATATGTGAATTTTGTTAGACCATCAGGAGATGTGAAAATTCAATGGACCCCTTTAAACATACACTTTTGAAACTTAGTTAAACTTGAGGAGAATGGGTACCTTGGATTAGAGATTTCTAAGAGATAAGCTATCATCTCATATTCTGAGGCTTTCATGATGGGGTCATTTAGAGAGCTTGAAATTGTCGGGCATCTAACATCACCAACTCCAAATCCATCAGGAAAGAACATCATAGTACTCCATGACTGCCAAACATCATAAGAATAATTTTGATAGTAGTTGATGCAGGCTGCATACCACTTGTTGAAACATTTTTTGGTTTGAACATAGGAGCTTATTTTTGCTTATACATAATAAAGACATCTCAGGTAATTCATTTGTAACTTTAGACGGTTGAATCTTTGTGCTATACAATAGACAGAAAGTAACAAACCAAAGCATGATCTACTTCTTGTATGAAATTCCAAAATATCCATAAGGACTCTACTACAAGGAAAAACCTGTTCTAGCAATAATGACATTTATTTTTAGATTTTCTCCTTTTCCGATAGGAGTTCCGTTCTGATGATCACTATTGGCAAGCGCACGAGTTAAACTATCTTTCAGAGAATTCTTCAATCCCTATCTATATTCAATAGAGAAAGAAAATTGGTTAAGTCATAATTGCCAATGCAAGAGTCGCTCTTAACTTGCGCTTGTATATTTGATAAATTTACGTTTACAAAACTTAGTATTCCTTTGCAATAAGCTTGAATAAGAAAAAAATTTTGGGCTAAAAAGATTAATAACTCTTCAATTTTACTTATGACTGCAAGGATTTTTTTTCCCATCATGGAATAATTGTATTCTGTGTTATTAAAACTTTCACTGTAATTTTTGCAAAGTTTTCTCCTTCTTTGATTTTGAGTACTACACTCAAGTGTTTATTGCTAGGATCTGTCTCAATGTCAATAATTAAATCTTCTCCTTCATTAGGTAAATTAAGAACATGAAGATTTTTACACATCTTTTTGAAGTTTTTAACAATATTTGAATCACTAGGACTACATATCCAACTTACTTTTTTCTTGAGTTTTTACTGCAATGGTTTTCTTAATTTAGTAAATCCTTACTGAAATATGAAGCATAGGTGAGATATCCAAAAAGCCTTTCTAATGGCTTTCTATTGTCAATCTTCTCAGGAAAATTTTTTATTTTTTTCCAAAATATACTTTTGTAGGATAATTTGTCCGACTTTTATTTCTACACTTAGAAGCCCTATTTCTTGTTCAGCATAAACACATTTTTTTTTAACCAAAGATAATACTATGATCAATGCATCTTTGGGTGACAGCAAGAATACCACTTTTGTGCTAGTTCTTTGGTCTTAGAAAACAGAAGAATATCGTTGATGTAAACTCGATAGTAATGATTAAGATATTTGAAGATGTTATCTATTTTTCTTTGGAATATTTGAGGCACATTTTTTAAGACTAAATTCCATTATTATCCACCCATAATATCGTGGGGGCACTAAAAGGTGCATTTCAAGATCCTCATGAGTGGAAAAGGTGCATTTCTTAAGGTTTCCAAACAATTTCTCATGTTCAAGAGCTGGCATAATTTGGATTAGATGATCTTAATGCTCTTGCTCGTTCTTGCTATAGATCAGGATGTCATCGAAGTATACAACCACAAATTTTCCAATGTAAGGTCTGAATACTTGATTCATTACCTTCATGAATGTACTAGGGGCATTGGAAAGACCAAATGGGATGACTAGCCACTCATATAATCCTTCTTTAGTCTTAAAGGTGGTCTTCCATTAATCTCCCTTTCTTATTCTGATTTGGTAGTATCCACTTCGAAGATCAATATTTGAAAACACTTGAGAGCCATGCAACTCATCTAGACTATCCTTAAGTCTAGGTATAGGGTACCTATACTTGATGGTAATCTTATTGATGGTTCTGCTATCTACACACATATGCATGCTGGCATCGTTCTTAGGAACTAGTAAAGCTAGTACGGTACAAGGGCTTAAAGACTCACGAACAAGCCCTTTTGACATTAGTTCCTCAATTTACCTTTGAATCTTCGTAGTTTCCTTAGGATTCATCCTATGAGTTGGCTTGTTTGGAAGAATAGAACCTGGAATAATATCAATGTGATGCTGGATATCTCTTTTAGAAGGCAAACCCGTGGGTGTCTCCTCTGGAAACAAGTGACTGAATCAGTGGATTAGGGAAATGGCTATGGGGTGGCTTGGTAAAGGAGCTTCTGGTTCTTCTTGAACATTCAAAATCCACTCTTTTATAAGCTTTACATTCATGGTATGAGGCCTTAAAAGGGGTTCACTAAAGGTAAGAAGCAAATCAGAATGTTTAAGTCGTTTTTAGCGTTTGCTTTTGGATGGGGATAAAGGAACTAAGGCCATTTTCTTCCCTCCTTTGGAAAAGGAGTATCTATTCAAGAATCAATTATGCATCGCCTTCCTATCATACAATCGAGGCCTACTTAAAAAGATATGGCATGCATCCATGGGGATAACATCACACCATAACTCATCTTAGTAGGTCTTTCCAATGGAGAATGAAATGAGGCACCAAGAGTTAACTTGTAACCCCTTGCTTTGATTTAGCAACTGGATGCTGTAAGGATGGGGATCAGCCATAGCTTGCAAGCCTAGTTTCTCAATCATACTAAGAAAAACAATATTGGCACAACGCCCTCCATCTATGATCGTAGAGCAAACTTTCCCTTGAACTGTACACTGACAGTGAAATATGTTTTTCCTTTGCTCGTCTTTGGCACCTTTCTGGCCACTTAAAACTCTACTCAAAACCAACATTTCATCCTCATCTGCTTCCTCTTCTACCTCCTCTTATGTTTCCTCAAGATCACCCTCTACATCCTCCTCCTTTTCTTCCTCAATCTCATGATCTTTCACGACTTTCCATTCAACTAAGGTGATCACTTCTCTATTTGGGCAGTTCGCAGCAATGTGTCCAAGTCCTTGGCACTTAGCATCTTCTAGTGCTTAGGGGACTAGGATTAGGCCTATTTTGAGGTAGTTGAGGCTTTTGTGGAGTTTAGGTTCTTTGTGGGTTGAATGGAGGTGAAACCGTGGATTTAGGAGTGAAAATGGGACTCCCCTTGTAAAAGGGTTGGTTTCGGGGTGGAGGCTTAGAAAACGTACGTTTAAAGGGTTTCGCTATTCTTTGCTGCTCAACAATGTGAGCAAGGACATACACTTCATCAAAGGTAGTAAACTATTGTAGTTTAACCACATTAACATACTTAAGTTCAAGCCCTCCTAAATACCTAACTATGGTTTGCTCTTATGACTCCTGAATATCACACTTGATCATGAGTTTCTCAAACTCATATGTGTATTCTTCAACATTAAGGCTTCCTTGAGTCAGACTATGAAGCTGAGAGTAACTATTGTGGATGTAGGTTGGGGTAAGAAACTGTGACTTTAGCTTAGCTTTCATCTTCTCCCAAGTTCTGATTTTACTCTTTCGGTTTCTACTCTCTTGGCACATAGGTTAGTCCACCATAATGAGGCTAAGCCTAAAAGCAACCAGGTTGACTTTCTTATCCTTAGGAACATCCTTATACTCAAAGATACATTCAATGGTATGCATCCATTCAAGGAGCTCATCTGGATGAAGCTTGCCTTCAAATTTAGGAATTCGACTCTAAAATCATTAGAGTTAGATTGGGGTCTTTGTTCCGTCCTTGTTCTCCTAAAAGGTTCATCCTCACTAGATGAACTTAGGGGGTTTCTTGCTGCTGCTTCTTCCTCACCATGATCAGATCGGGTAGGTTCAGCATGCTTCTTCTGTTTTTGTTTCGTGAACTCACGAAGTTGCCTTCTCAAAGATTCGTTTTGAGCCTAAGTTCTTGATTATAATCTTTAAGCTCTTGATTGGACGAAGAAATTGCTTGATTTTTCTTCGAAGCTGCTTCAAGTTTCTCTTCTAAACTCATACTGGAGCTCATGGTGTAACCGGGTGTGTATAGGGCTGATTTATGAAATGTGTTTAGGAAATGTGTTAGATTGATTTGGGAACATGGGGCTGGTTTCCAGGCCAAAGAGAAACTTATATCTGATACCAAAGTTGATGGATACATGGCCAAACTAAACTCACACCCAAAGGGGAATGCAAGCTAAGCTAGAACAAGCTGAATTCCAAGCTTAAGTTTGAGTAAATCCGTGAGGAATGTGGATTGAAAGATAGAACTAAGCTTGAATCTTGGATACAGAAACACCACCAAGATCAAGGTTAGGGTCCTTAACCTTAACTAGGATACAGAAATGCTACCTAATTAAGAGTTAAGACTCACTTGATCACCAACTAACTTGGCCTAAGCTAGGATAAGCAAGTAAGAGTCTGGTTCATTCAAAGGAGCAATGCTCTCTTTCTCATTCAAGGCTAATGCAATCTGATTACAAATAGGAATGCTTGCCTAGCTTATACACGTCCAAGCTGCCTAGGAAAAAGATTAGGAGGTTTCTTCATGCCTGGGAAGCCTCCAACCGTGTTTAAAGCTAGCTTGCATTCGGTTTAGATACAAAGCATGATTAAGCAAACTGATTACAAGTAATGAGTCTTGTAAAGCAAAAGATCAAAGCCTAAACTCTTCCTAAGCTCTTCATTTAGCCTTAAAAAGGCTACTTGCACATGAAGGAGAAAGGAAAAGGCTGCTAGTAGCATGTACTTTACGGAAAACCAATAGAAAAATCCTTACCTTTCTTTCCTTAATTCTCAGTGGACTTGCTTTTGGCTGGGCTGAAAATGCTCATGATTGTGCTCCAAACTACTTTTAACTACCAATGACACTGCGTGGACTTGATTAGATGGCAAAAGGGAAGAGTAATCACCACAGCAGCCAATCGGGTGCAAGATACCGATTCTAGTCGATTTTTGGTTGCTGCATTTCCTTACTTTGGAATTGATTAGGCTTGATTTCGTTACTTGAGGGGAAACCTCAGGATGTGTACAAACCCCCTATTAAGAAATCAAGTTTAAATCAACTTTCCCTGGCTTAAAGCCTCAGCTAAATAAAACAGGGCAGAACCGGGCTCAATTAAGCATGGTTTGCAAAATGGACCTAGTTCTTTAATATGCACTTGATTTAACTTGATTTCCTTGGTTGGACCAGGCAACTAACATCTTGGGGAACCAAGATATGCAAAAATTATAGACTTAAACCTCAAGGAGTCCTAAGTAATCACGAACACAAAATCGGGTTTGTAAACTGTTTTGTGCCTGGAGAAATCTGTTGTATCACAAGCAAAACGTGGGACATTTCCTGGACTTTGGCTGATAAAATGAGACTTCCTTGTCTTGTTTGAGCATCAACATTAGGCTGGCTAGATGGGACTCCATCATGATGACTGTGATAGCTGCAACCTCTACCATGGGAATAGTGAGTAGGGCCGATAAAAAAACCCATACCTGCTTGAAACCCGCAAAACCCAACTTAATGGGTATGGGTATGTGTGGTGAAAATACAAAGAAAATGGGTATGGGGTGGCATTGCTAAAATGGGTGTGGATATGGCTATATAACGGCCCGAACCTAAGATTCGTATTAATCACTTCAAATTATCCTAATCACAAATTAATGAAGTTAGGCACTGCATTTCAATTTAGCATTTTATGTATATGTATATATATTTGTGCATTGCAGATTGAAACGACGATGTGGCATCAAAATGGATTTCGTTATGCTCCTAAACAATTCATTCAAGTGCTAATAAATATTTTAAATGCCCATTGAATAAAAATAAGCCTAATTATCAAAGGGCTAATTTAAAAAATGACAATAATAATAATAATAATAATAATAATAATAATAATAATAATAATAATAAATGAACAAATATAGTAATAATGTAATAATAATAATAATAAAACGAAAATGAGAATGTCTTTTCTCAAGTTTATATCTAAAGGATGTAAAATTTAAAGTTATTAATTCTAGCTAAGACTACTACTTCAATTACATATATACATATGTATATATAGTTTTTATATATATAATGAATGAAATAAAATAAAAGGAGGGTTGGATAATTATGAGATAATTCTAGAAAAATTTAGGTGTCATCAAATAAGAGGATACAAAAAAAAGGGAAAACAAATTAATTAAAACTTAAACTAAATAACTCAAATTAAAACAAACACAACAAAAACAAAAAAAGAGAGAAGACCTAAAAACCCCAACCCCTTCCCTGTTTTCCCAAACCCTCCCCCTCCCCCTCCTTCTCGCTGCTCTGTTTCGCCCCCCTCTGCTCATTTCCACATCGGCCACTGGCCGTCCAATGCCTACGCCGCCACCGCCCATCACTGCCAGTCCCCTCCGCCATCCAACCGGCCTCTTTCTGCACTCCCTCGTGTGTGTTTGAGTGGTTCTAGTGCATTGAGAGGTGAGAACCTTAACTCCCACTTAATTCAATTTTTGATCTTTTATGCTTGAATTTTGGTAGTGAATGGTGTAATTAACATTGATGAGTATTTATTTGTAAATTTCTTGGTTTATTGTAGATGTTTGGATTGAGATGTGAATTAGGAGGATTAGGACGAGTGTGATAAGTAAAGGTTGGAAATTATATTTGAATCATAGGTTGTTCAGGATGATGTTGGGATGATTTTAGTGCATAATAGAATAGATCAAAGTAAAAACCATGTTGGATGGATAAGTTGCGGTTATGAACTTGAGAAATTACGGTTTATGGCTTGAATGATATTCAAGTTAATTATATGAATTATTAGTGTTTAAGTGAATTAATTGATGATTAAATGGAGAAATATATGTATATATGTATGAGGTTAATGGGTGTATTATGTTTGGATCATGACTTGGTGATTAGGGTTTGTGGTTCAAATGAAGAAACAAGCTTGAGTGTGGAATACTTGGTGGTTTAAGTGAATTATAATGAATCTTTAAACAGAAGTAATGAAAATTTGGTGTTATAATTTTGTATATTGGGTATGTGTGTTTGTCATGAGTGGGTGATTGGGGTTTAGATGTTGAATAGAGTTAAATTTCAATTGGGTTGCTTTAGTAGCGTTTCAACAAATCTTTGGCGATAATTGAACAAAAATAAAGAGATATAAGTATATGTATTATATTATCGCA
Source organism: Carnegiea gigantea (assembly GCA_029747015.1). Classification (NCBI taxonomy): domain Eukaryota; kingdom Viridiplantae; phylum Streptophyta; class Magnoliopsida; order Caryophyllales; family Cactaceae; genus Carnegiea; species Carnegiea gigantea. The sequence goes on from JAKOGI010000040.1 coordinate 1,089,188, forward strand.
TAAGTTTATGGCAAGATTTATTTTCCAAGTGAGGATGGTGGAGAAGAGAATGGAGGAAGATATAGCGGTTTGAATGTTTGAAAATCATGAACCACGTATGGGGTTAGGGAGATTTTAGGATTTGGTTATTAAAGGAAATGGAAAGCAACAATTAGTTTTGTGGATTTAGAATTACTAACATAACATGCTTATGTGGTTTTATTTCACTAATGATAAGTGTATGATTGGGATACCAAGTTCATGAAGCCACTTTGAACCATATCACAAGCCAAAATTTGATGGCTAGCGATGATTCGTTAAAGAGAAAAACAATAGCCATAATAACATCCTTAAAAATCATGGCAAGGATAGCCGCAATCCTAACAATAATAATAATAATAATAATAATAATAATAATAATAATAATAATAATAATAATAATAATAATAGTAATAATAATAATAATAAGGGTAATGAGGATTAATAATTTCTAATGACGTTAATACTAATAATGTAATGAACCTATGGCAATGATTCGGATAGTGATTGTGATAGTGTCGTTATTAATACACACATGACAAGTCACCCTAATTCACTTTTACAATACTCATGAAATGAACATCAGCAACGTTACGAAAGCGGAACAAAAACAAAACAAAATAGAACCAAATTAAGTAATAATAATCACGATAATCATGAAAAGAGAGGTTGAAGGAATCTAAATCATTTATTAAGTCAAGAAATTTAATAAAAATTTCTTAATCTCGCACTAATCGAGAAAATAACATCTTTGGAACAGAAGTGAGGCCACTGCTGTCGCTTCAAGCTGCCAGCAAGCAATGTTCAATAAAATGGAGAGAGATTCTCAAAAATCAGGTACGTACATTGCCTATGCTATTTGAAAACTCACATATTTATCAAACTATGTAAAATCAATATGATATTCATATAATGAATCATTTTATGCAATGTTTTGTCACCTAAGCAAGTGACCCCATCAATTATCAATCATCAGGGCTTATGCCCTTCAATTTACCCGCGCAGCTGCAACTCAGGTTTTTCGATCGGCTTGGGAGGTGTGCACCTATCTCGAGATCGCTGCAGACGTCAACAGAGGTTCATTTTCAGATAATAACCGGCAAATCAACTTTGATTACACATTCTCTCTCTCCTGTTTGTAAAACAAAATGTTTTGAAATGCGGGTGCCCAACTAATTAAACTCAAAGCTTATTTTACTGCATAAAGATATGCATGCTGAGCTTCGGCTCATATTTCGATTGTTTCCAATCCGATCTAGTTATTTTATTAAATAATTAAAATTCAAATCTAAAACTTTATAAATCCAAAGTCTACCCTTCAAGTTCAACCTCCGAGCCAAACCCCCAATTTTTGATTTTAATTTTTTTATTTTACAAATCTAAACTCTGAAGTCTACCCTCTAAATTCAATCGTAAGCCCCTAACATCAATTCCCAATAGTCGCTTAGCCCCCCCTCTCTCTATATCTCTCTCCTAGTCTAACTTCGCCGTTGTCCAGCTGGGAGCCGCTGGACTCCGTATCATTGCATCTCATTGTTAATCTCCCCTAATTCAGTATTAAATGTTCAAATGTTTGATTGACATGATCGAAAGGCGTGTGCAATCGTATTGTTAGACAGACAGAATAAGTTTGGATGAAAAAACACAATAAAAAATTATCGTGGGGAAAAGAAATCCATTCGGATCGGATTAAATCCGGATTTAACCCGATCCGAATGGATTTCTTTCCCCACGATAATTTTTTATTGTGTTTTTCCATACGGCTTTGATTCGATCTGACTCGGATAGGATTTGGAGGTTCTCTCTGATCCGTTGAATCGGATTTGGATCAGATTTTTGGATTTGAAGCATAATTGAATTCGGATTCGAATGTTCCAACATTCGATCCAAATCCGGTTTGTTGCCATCCCTAGATACTTTTAATAAACATGTCTTACACATTAAGTTTATATTAATAGATATGTTTGCGCTTCACTTCAAACTCATTCCTAAATTAGATCAAATAAATAGAATCAAAAATAAGAAAGCTTTTTTCAGATCCTTGGATTTTATATCTAATTTCATCCATTTCACACCAATTTAGTTGAATCAAATAACCCAAATCCAAATTGAGTTATGGCTCTGATGCATGCGTTTTCTTCCCTCTCGTCTCCTCCCCCCCCCCCCCCCCAGAAAAAATTTCTACTTCGAGTTTGAAAGAAAGCAAGAAAAAAAATGAGGTCAGGCAAAACACAAACTTGCAGTTTTAAAACTAAACTTGATATGATGCTGTCCAAATTTGAAACTCTTTTCCTCTGTAAAGCTTAGCTTTATTTAGACTTCAGTAGTAAAATAAAAACCATATGCAAGAAGAGAAAGGAATAAGTGATCCTACGTTTGAGTTGCTTAACATTCAATTGAAGGCTAAGGTACCTCATCGCTATCCATTGTCATAGGCATTCTGTCTTAATTTTACATTGTCGTTGCTCAAAAATGTCACTAAATTATCTAAAATATTCAAAAATATCATCTAACTTTTTTTAGTCATAAACGCTATTAAACTTTTCAAAAATATCAAAAATACCTTATAGCAGTAGTATTTTCAATTTTTTTTAGAAAAATAAGTGGGACTTTTAGGGGGTGTTTGGTAACAACAGCTGTTTGAGAAAAAACAGCTGTTTAGAAGGATTTTAGCTATTTTGACGAAGTAAAACAGTTAAGGGGTATTTGGTAAAGAGCTGTTTGTAATAACTGTTTGGCTCCAAAAAGCTCTTTTTGAAAAAACTATTCCCATTAGCCTTTTGAGAAGAGCTTTTTGTGAGAATGACATAATTGTCCATAAATTTGAAAAAATTACATACATCTCATTAAAAATTAATTCATAAATAAGGGCATAAATGAAAATTAACCAACATATTTTTTAGAAACAGCTAGTTTTTACCAAACACTTTTTTCTAAAAACAGCTAATTCAAACAGCTAATATAAACAGTTAATTCAAACAGCTAACGGCTAACAGCTAACACAAACAGCTAACGGCTAACAGCTAACAACAGTTTGCCAAACATGGCCTTAATGTTTTAAACAAGTTCAATGACATTTATGACCGAGAAAAAGTTAAGTGATATTTTTAAATATTAGATAATTTACTGAAATTTTGGAGCAAAAGCTCTTATTTTATGTATTTTTGTGAATTTTAATTTCTCATTTACCCAATAATTATGTAAAGCATGTCCAAGTGAGACATTCTTAAAGATAAAACAGGTACAAAGGCATGTAGAAATGATATCAATATAGTTCCAACACACAGCTTGACCAAGTCAATTGGTGCCCATTTAGAATTATGACCAGTGTAATTTATTTGGGTTGAACTGAATTCATGTTGAAATTATTGACATGCTTTAATTGACAAACCTTGAACAACTTTGCGTCATGCAGATCAAATATCACTAAAGCTATGTAGCAGGTCAGATCGGTTTCGATTCTTGTTTGTGTCGAACTTAAACGGGTTGAAAATTTCTCGACCTAAACCTAACCCGTTTATTAAACAGGCTAGAAAACCTTGACCTATAACTATTTAGTTTTTGAACGTGTTGACCCATTTAATCAATTTAAAATAAACAAGTCACTTAATTACCCATTTACCCATTTAATGTTTTCAATTAATAATTAATTACATGACATTTAAAATTAACTTTACATTCCACATTAAGTAATTACTGCCTAAAGCTCCCCTGATTTATAATAATTCACAGTTTCATATTTATTTTTAATTTTTGTGATTTAATTATCAAATAAAAAGGTAAACAGGTAAATAATAAATGGGTTGACATGTTTTATCCATTTAACTAAATGAGTTAAGTAAGTATTTTTTTTCGTGTTGAGAACCTCGACCTAAATCGAACCAATTTAATTAAACTGGCTAAACATGTCAACCCATTTAATTAAACGGGTTAAAAATCTATATCCAAACCCACTTCATTTCGTGTCAATTTCTGATTGGCAATCGTGTCTGATGAGCTTTGCCCAATTCTAAATATCACCAAGTTTTAATCTGACAGTAAAATTGAAATCTAGAATACATCACATTTAATTCTCAAGTCGCCTTTCCCGTTCATACGGTATTGAACTTAACTTCCTGGAGTTGGAAGTTAAAACCATCAACAAGGTTATTTACAAATATCGGGTGCATGAACATCTAGAAAAGCAATGAAAAGAGTAGACAACTAATGCCCAACGAAATTGACAAAGGGGGTATTTGGTAATAACATCTGTTTGGGAAAAAATAGTTGTTTAGGAGGACTTTAGCTATCTTGACCAAGTCGAACAGCTAAGGGGTGTTTGGTAAAGAGCTGTTTGTAATAACTGTTTGGCTCCAAAAAGCTCTTTTGAAAATGCTATTCCCATTAGCCTTTTGAGAAGAGCTTTTTGTGAAAATTACATAGTTGTCCATAAGTTTGGAAAAATTACATATATCTCATTAAAAATTAATTCATAAATAAGGGCATAAATGAAAATTTACCAACGTATTTTTTAGAAACAGCTAGTTTTTACCAAACACTTTTTCTAAAAACAGCTAATTCAAACAGTTAATATAAACAGTTAATTCAAACAGCTAACGGCTAACAGCTAATACAAACAGCTAACAGTTAACAGCTAACAGCAGTTTGCCAAACATGGCCTTAATGTTTTAAACAAGTTCAATGACATTTATGACCGAGAAAAAGTTAAGTGATATTTTTAAATATTAGATAGTTTACTGAAATTTTGGAGCAAAAGCTCTGATTTTACGTATTTTTGCTAATTTTAACTTCTCATTTACCCAATAATTATGTAAAACATGTCCAAATGAGAATAAAATAGGTACAAAGGCATGTAGAAATGATATCAGTATAGTTCCAACACAGAGCTTGACCAAGTCAATTGGTGCCCATTTAGAATTATGACCAGTGTAATTTATTTGGGTTGAAACGAATTCATATTGAAATTATTGGCATGCTTTAATTGACAAACCTTGAACAACTTTGCGTCATGCACATCAAATATCACTAAAGCTATGTAGCAGGTCAGATCGGTTTCGATTCTTGTTTGTGTCGAACTTAAACGGGTTGAAAATTTTTCGACCTAAACCTAACCCGTTTATTAAACAGGCTAGAAAACCTTGACCTATAACTATTTAGTTTTTGAACGTGTTGACCCATTTAATCAATTTAAAATAAACAAGTCACTTAATTACCCATTTACTCATTTAATATTTTCAATTAATAATTAATTACATGACATTTGAAATTAACTTTACATTCCACATTAAGTAATTACTGCCTAAAGCTCCCCTGATTTATAATAATTCATAGTTTCAGATTTATTTTTAATTTTTGTGATTTAATTATCAAATAAAAGGGTAAACAGGTAAATAATAAATGGGTTGATATGTTTTATCCATTTAAGTAAATGAGTTAAGTAAGTATTTTTTTTCGTGTTGAGAACCTCGACCTAAATCGAACCAATTTAATTAAGCTGGCTAAACATGTCAACCCATTTAATTAAACGGGTTAAAAATCTATATCCAAACCCACTTTATTTCGTGTCAATTTCTGATTGGCAATCGTGTCTGATGAGCTTTGCCCAATTCTAAATATCACCAAGCTTTAATCTGATCGTAAAATTGAAATCTAGAATACATCACATTTAATTCTCAAGTCGCCTTTCCCGTTCATACGGTATTGAACTTAACTTCCTGGAGTTGGAAGTTAAAACCATCAACAAGGTTATTTACAAATATCGGGTGCATGAACATCTAGAAAAGCAATGAAAAGAGTAGACAACTAATGCCCAACGAAATTGACAAAGGGGGTATTTGGTAATAACATCTGTTTGGGAAAAAATAGCTGTTTAGGAGGACTTTAGCTATTTTGACCAAGTCGAACAGCTAAGGGGTGTTTGGTAAAGAGCTGTTTGTAATAACTGTTTGGCTCCAAAAAGCTCTTTTGAAAATGCTATTCCCATTAGCCTTTTGAGAAGAGCTTTTTGTGAAAATTACATAGTTGTCCATAAGTTTGGAAAAATTACATGTATCTCATTAAAAATCAATTCATAAATAAGGCCATAAATGAAAATTTACCAACATATTTTTTAGAAACAGCTAGTTTTTACCAAATATTTTTTCTAAAAACAGCTAATTCAAACAGCTAATATAAACAGTTAATTCAAACAGCTAACGGCTAACAGCTAATACAAACAGCTAACAGTTAACAGCTAACAGCAGTTTGCCAAACATGGCCTTAATGTTTTAAACAAGTTCAATGACATTTATGACCGAGAAAAAGTTAAGTGATATTTTTAAATATTAGATAGTTTACTGAAATTTTGGAGCAAAAGCTCTGATTTTACGTATTTTTGCTAATTTTAACTTCTCATTTACCCAATAATTATGTAAAACATGTCCAAATGAGAATAAAATAGGTACAAAGGCATGTAGAAATGATATCAGTATAGTTCCAACACAGAGCTTGACCAAGTCAATTGGTGCCCATTTAGAATTATGACCAGTGTAATTTATTTGGGTTGAAATGAATTCATATTGAAATTATTGGCATGCTTTAATTGACAAACCTTGAACAACTTTGCGTCATGCACATCAAATATCACTAAAGCTATGTAGCAGGTCAGATCGGTTTCGATTCTTGTTTGTGTCGAACTTAAACGGGTTGAAAATTTCTCGACCTAAACCTAACCCGTTTATTAAACAGGCTAGAAAACCTTGACCTATAACTATTTAGTTTTTGAACGTGTTGACCCATTTAATCAATTTAAAATAAACAAGTCACTTAATTACCCATTTACTCATTTAATATTTTCAATTAATAATTAATTACATGACATTTGAAATTAACTTTACATTCCACATTAAGTAATTACTGCCTAAAGCTCCCCTGATTTATAATAATTCATAGTTTCAGATTTATTTTTAATTTTTGTGATTTAATTATCAAATAAAATGGTAAACAGGTAAATAATAAATGGGTTGATATGTTTTATCCATTTAAGTAAATGAGTTAAGTAAGTATTTTTTTTCGTGTTGAGAACCTCGACCTAAATCGAACCAATTTAATTAAGCTGGCTAAACATGTCAACCCATTTAATTAAACGGGTTAAAAATCTATATCCAAACCCACTTTATTTCGTGTCAATTTCTGATTGTCAATCGTGTCTGATGAGCTTTGCCCAATTCTAAATATCACCAAGCTTTAATCTGATCGTAAAATTGAAATCTAGAATACATCACATTTAATTCTCAAGTCGCCTTTCCCGTTCATACGGTATTGAACTTAACTTCCTGGAGTTGGAAGTTAAAACCATCAACAAGGTTATTTACAAATATCGGGTGCATGAACATCTAGAAAAGCAATGAAAAGAGTAGACAACTAATGCCCAACGAAATTGAGAAAGGGGGTATTTGGTAATAACATCTGTTTGGGAAAAAATAGCTGTTTAGGAGGACTTTAGCTATTTTGACCAAGTCGAACAGCTAAGGGGTGTTTGGTAAAGAGCTGTTTGTAATAACTGTTTGGTTTCAAAAAGCTCTTTTGAAAATGCTATTCCCATTAGCCTTTTGAGAATAGCTTTTTGTGAAAATTACATAGTTGTCCATAAGTTTGGAAAAATTACATGTATCTCATTAAAAATCAATTCATAAATAAGGCCATAAATGAAAATTTACCAACATATTTTTTAGAAACAGCTAGTTTTTACCAAATATTTTTTCTAAAAACAGCTAATTCAAACAGCTAATATAAACAGTTAATTCAAACAGCTAACGGCTAACAGCTAATACAAACAGCTAACAGTTAACAGCTAACAGCAGTTTGCCAAACATGGCCTTAATGTTTTAAACAAGTTCAATGACATTTATGACCGAGAAAAAGTTAAGTGATATTTTTAAATGTTAGATAGTTTACTGAAATTTTGGAGCAAAAGCTCTGATTTTACGTATTTTTGCTAATTTTAACTTCTCATTTACCCAATAATTATGTAAAACATGTCCAAATGAGAATAAAATAGGTACAAAGGCATGTAGAAATGATATCAGTATAGTTCCAACACAGAGCTTGACCAAGTCAATTGGTGCCCATTTAGAATTATGACCAGTGTAATTTATTTGGGTTGAAACGAATTCATATTGAAATTATTGGCATGCTTTAATTGACAAACCTTGAACAACTTTGCGTCATGCACATCAAATATCACTAAAGCTATGTAGCAGGTCAGATCGGTTTCGATTCTTGTTTGTGTCGAACTTAAACGGGTTGAAAATTTCTCGACCTAAACCTAACCCGTTTATTAAACAGGCTAGAAAACCTTGACCTATAACTATTTAGTTTTTGAACGTGTTGACCCATTTAATCAATTTAAAATAAACAAGTCACTTAATTACCCATTTACCCATTTAATGTTTTCAATTAATAATTAATTACATGACATTTAAAATTAACTTTACATTCCACATTAAGTAATTACTGCCTAAAGCTCCCCTGATTTATAATAATTCACAGTTTCATATTTATTTTTAATTTTTGTGATTTAATTATCAAATAAAAAGGTAAACAGGTAAATAATAAATGGGTTGACATGTTTTATCCATTTAACTAAATGAGTTAAGTAAGTATTTTTTTTCGTGTTGAGAACCTCGACCTAAATCGAACCAATTTAATTAAACTGGCTAAACATGTCAACCCATTTAATTAAACGGGTTAAAAATCTATATCCAAACCCACTTCATTTCGTGTCAATTTCTGATTGGCAATCGTGTCTGATGAGCTTTGCCCAATTCTAAATATCACCAAGTTTTAATCTGACAGTAAAATTGAAATCTAGAATACATCACATTTAATTCTCAAGTCGCCTTTCCCGTTCATACGGTATTGAACTTAACTTCCTGGAGTTGGAAGTTAAAACCATCAACAAGGTTATTTACAAATATCGGGTGCATGAACATCTAGAAAAGCAATGAAAAGAGTAGACAACTAATGCCCAACGAAATTGACAAAGGGGGTATTTGGTAATAACATCTGTTTGGGAAAAAATAGTTGTTTAGGAGGACTTTAGCTATCTTGACCAAGTCGAACAGCTAAGGGGTGTTTGGTAAAGAGCTGTTTGTAATAACTGTTTGGCTCCAAAAAGCTCTTTTGAAAATGCTATTCCCATTAGCCTTTTGAGAAGAGCTTTTTGTGAAAATTACATAGTTGTCCACATAGTTGTCCATAAGTTTGGAAAAATTACATGTATCTCATTAAAAATCAATTCATAAATAAGGCCATAAATGAAAATTTACCAACATATTTTTTAGAAACAGCTAGTTTTTACCAAATATTTTTTCTAAAAACAGCTAATTCAAACAGCTAATATAAACAGTTAATTCAAACAGCTAACGGCTAACAGCTAACAGTTTGCCAAATATGGCCTTAATGTTTTAAACAAGTTCAATGACATTTATGACCGAGAAAAAGTTAAGTGATATTTTTAAATATTAGATAGTTTACTGAAATTTTGGAGCAAAAGCTCTGATTTTATGTATTTTTGCTAATTTTAACTTCTCATTTACCCAATAATTATGTAAAACATGTCCAAACGAGACATTCTTAAAGATAAAATAGGTACAAAGGCATGTAGAAATGATATCAATATAGTTCCAACACAGAGCTTGGCCAAGTCAATTGGTGCCCATTTAGAATTATGACCAGTGTAATTTATTTGGGTTGAAATGAATTCATATTGAAATTATTGGCATGCTTTAATTGACAAACCTTGAACAACTTTGCGTCATGCAGATCAAATATCACTAAAGCTATGTAGCAGGTCAGATCAGTTTCGATTCTTGTTTGTGTCGAACTTAAACGGGTTGAAAATTTCTCGACCTAAGCCTAACTCGTTTATTAAACAGGCTAGAAAACCTTGACCTATAGCTATTTAGTTTTTGAACATGTTGACCCATTTAATCAATTTAAAATAAACAAGTCACTTAATTACCCATTTATCCATTTAATATTTTCAATTAATAATTAATTACATGACATTTAAAATTAACTTTACATTCCACATTAAGTAATTACTCCCTAAAGCTCCCTGATTTATAATAATTCACAGTTTCATATTTATTTTTAATTTTTGTGATTTAATTATCAAATAAAAGGGTAAACAGGTAAATAATAAATGGGTTGACATGTTTTATCCATTTAACTAAATGAGTTAAGTAAGTATTTTTTTTCGTGCTGAGAACCTCGACCTAAATCGAACCAATTTAATAAGCTGGCTAAAACATCTGTCAACCCAATGAATAAACGGGTTAAAAAATTATATCAAACCCACTTTATTTCGTCGTCAATTTCTGATTGTCCATAGTGTCTGATGAGCTTGCCCAATTATAAATATCACCAAGCTTTAATCTTGATAGTAAAATTGAAATCTAGTATACATCACATTTAATTTCTCAAGTCGCCTTTCCCGTCATACGGTATTGAACTTAACTTCCTGGAGTTGGAAGTTAAAACCATCAACAAGGTTATTTAAAATATCGGGGGCATGAACATCTAGAAACGCAATGAAAAGAGTAGGACAACTATGCCCAACGAAAATTGACAAAGGGGGTATTTGGTATAACATTCTGTTTGGTGAAAAAAAAGCTGTTTAGGAAGACTTAGATATTTTTGATCAAATCAAACAGTTAAAGGGTGTTCGGTAAAGAGCTGTTTGTAATTGCTATTTGGCTCCAAAAAGCTTTTTTTGAAAAAGCTATTTCCGCTAATCTTTTGAGAAGAGCCTTTTGCAGAAATGGCATAATTTTCATAAGTTTGGAGAAATTACAAACATCTCATTAAAAATAATTCATAAATAAGTGCATAAATGAAAATTTACCAACGTATTTTTTAGAAGTAGCTAGATTTTACCAAGCACTTTTTCTAAAAACAGTTAATTCAAACAGATAATATAAACAACTAATTCAAATAGCTAACGGCAAAGCTAATACAAACAGCTAACAGTAACAGCTAACAGCAGTTGCCAAAACATGGCCTATGTTTTTTAAAACAAGTTCAATGACATTGTATGACGGAAAAAAGTAAGTGATATTTTAAATGTTAGATAGTTGACTGAAATTTTGTAGGCAAAAGCTCTGATTTACGTAGTTTTGCTTAAATTTTAATTCTCATTTAACCCAATAAATTTTTACTTGGGTTAAAACTGCCAAAGAGAAAAAATAGGTACAAAGGCATGTAGAAATGAATATCAGTATAGTTCCAACACAGAGCTTGACAAAGTCAATTGGTGCCCATTTAGAATTATGACCAGTGTAATTTATTTGGGTTGAAATGAATTCATATTGAAATTATTGGCATGCTTTAATTGACAAACCTTGAACAACTTTGCGTCATGCACATCAAATATCACTAAAGCTATGTAGCAGGTCAGATCGGTTTCGATTCTTGTTTGTGTCGAACTTAAACGGGTTGAAAATTTCTCGACCTAAACCTAACCCGTTTATTAAACAGGCTAGAAAACCTTGACCTATAACTATTTAGTTTTTGAACGTGTTGACCCATTTAATCAATTTAAAATAAACAAGTCACTTAATTACCCATTTACTCATTTAATATTTTCAATTAATAATTAATTACATGACATTTGAAATTAACTTTACATTCCACATTAAGTAATTACTGCCTAAAGCTCCCCTGATTTATAATAATTCATAGTTTCAGATTTATTTTTAATTTTTGTGATTTAATTATCAAATAAAAGGGTAAGCAGGTAAATAATAAATGGGTTGATATGTTTTATCCATTTAAGTAAATGAGTCAAGTAAGTATTTTTTTTCGTGTTGAGAACCTCGACCTAAATCGAACCAATTTAATTAAGCTGGCTAAACATGCCAACCCATTTAATTAAACGGGTTAAAAATCTATATCCAAACCCACTTTATTTCGTGTCAATTTCTGATTGTCAATCGTGTCTGATGAGCTTTGCCCAATTCTAAATATCACCAAGCTTTAATCTGATCGTAAAATTGAAATCTAGAATACATCACATTTAATTCTCAAGTCGCCTTTCCCGTTCATACGGTATTGAACTTAACTTCCTGGAGTTGGAAGTTAAAACCATCAACAAGGTTATTTACAAATATCGGGTGCATGAACATCTAGAAAAGCAATGAAAAGAGTAGACAACTAATGCCCAACGAAATTGAGAAAGGGGGTATTTGGTAATAACATCTGTTTGGGAAAAAATAGCTGTTTAGGAGGACTTTAGCTATTTTGACCAAGTCGAACAGCTAAGGGGTGTTTGGCAAAGAGCTGTTTGTAATAACTGTTTGGCTCCAAAAAGCTCTTTTGAAAATGCTATTCCCATTAGCCTTTTGAGAAGAGCTTTTTGTGAAAATTACATAGTTGTCCATAAGTTTGGGAAAATTACATATATCTCATTAAAAATTAATTCACAAATAAGGGCATAAATGAAAATTTACCAACGTATTTTTTAGAAACAGCTAGTTTTTACCAAACACTTTTTCTAAAAACAGCTAATTCAAACAGCTAATATAAACAGTTAATTCAAACAGCTAACGGCTAACAGCTAATACAAACAGCTAACAGTTAACAGCTAACAGCAGTTTGCCAAACATGGCCTTAATGTTTTAAACAAGTTCAATGACATTTATGACCGAGAAAAAGTTAAGTGATATTTTTAAATATTAGATAGTTTACTGAAATTTTGGAGCAAAAGCTCTGATTTTACGTATTTTTGCTAATTTTAACTTCTCATTTACCCAATAATTATGTAAAACATGTCCAAATGAGAATAAAATAGGTACAAAGGCATGTAGAAATGATATCAGTATAGTTCCAACACAGAGCTTGACCAAGTCAATTGGTGCCCATTTAGAATTATGACCAGTGTAATTTATTTGGGTTGAAACGAATTCATATTGAAATTATTGGCATGCTTTAATTGACAAACCTTGAACAACTTTGCGTCATGCACATCAAATATCACTAAAGCTATGTAGCAGGTCAGATCGGTTTCGATTCTTGTTTGTGTCGAACTTAAACGGGTTGAAAATTTTTCGACCTAAACCTAACCCGTTTATTAAACAGGCTAGAAAACCTTGACCTATAACTATTTAGTTTTTGAACGTGTTGACCCATTTAATCAATTTAAAATAAACAAGTCACTTAATTACCCATTTACTCATTTAATATTTTCAATTAATAATTAATTACATGACATTTGAAATTAACTTTACATTCCACATTAAGTAATTACTGCCTAAAGCTCCCCTGATTTATAATAATTCATAGTTTCAGATTTATTTTTAATTTTTGTGATTTAATTATCAAATAAAAGGGTAAACAGGTAAATAATAAATGGGTTGATATGTTTTATCCATTTAAGTAAATGAGTTAAGTAAGTATTTTTTTTCGTGTTGAGAACCTCGACCTAAATCGAACCAATTTAATTAAGCTGGCTAAACATGTCAACCCATTTAATTAAACGGGTTAAAAATCTATATCCAAACCCACTTTATTTCGTGTCAATTTCTGATTGGCAATCGTGTCTGATGAGCTTTGCCCAATTCTAAATATCACCAAGCTTTAATCTGATCGTAAAATTGAAATCTAGAATACATCACATTTAATTCTCAAGTCGCCTTTCCCGTTCATACGGTATTGAACTTAACTTCCTGGAGTTGGAAGTTAAAACCATCAACAAGGTTATTTACAAATATCGGGTGCATGAACATCTAGAAAAGCAATGAAAAGAGTAGACAACTAATGCCCAACGAAATTGACAAAGGGGGTATTTGGTAATAACATCTGTTTGGAAAAAAATAGCTGTTTAGGAGGACTTTAGCTATTTTGACCAAGTCGAACAGCTAAGGGGTGTTTGGTAAAGAGCTGTTTATAATAACTGTTTGGCTCCAAAAAGCTCTTTTGAAAATGCTATTCCCATTAGCCTTTTGAGAAGAGCTTTTTGTGAAAATTACATAGTTGTCCATAAGTTTGGAAAAATTACATATATCTCATTAAAAATTAATTCATAAATAAGGGCATAAATGAAAATTTACCAACGTATTTTTTAGAAACAGCTAGTTTTTACCAAACACTTTTTCTAAAAACAGCTAATTCAAACAGTTAATATAAACAGTTAATTCAAACAGCTAACGGCTAACAGCTAATACAAACAGCTAACAGTTAACAGCTAACAGCAGTTTGCCAAACATGGCCTTAATGTTTTAAACAAGTTCAATGACATTTATGACCGAGAAAAAGTTAAGTGATATTTTTAAATATTAGATAGTTTACTGAAATTTTGGAGCAAAAGCTCTGATTTTACGTATTTTTGCTAATTTTAACTTCTCATTTACCCAATAATTATGTAAAACATGTCCAAATGAGAATAAAATAGGTACAAAGGCATGTAGAAATGATATCAGTATAGTTCCAACACAGAGCTTGACCAAGTCAATTGGTGCCCATTTAGAATTATGACCAGTGTAATTTATTTGGGTTGAAACGAATTCATATTGAAATTATTGGCATGCTTTAATTGACAAACCTTGAACAACTTTGCGTCATGCACATCAAATATCACTAAAGCTATGTAGCAGGTCAGATCGAGTTTCGATTCGTGTTGTGTCGAACGTTTAAAACGGAGTTGGAAAAATTTACGACCTAAACCTAACCGTTTATTAACAGCTAGAAAACCTTGACCTATACTATTTAGTTTGAACGTTGTTGAACCATTTAATCAATTTAAAATAAAAACGTCACTTAATACCCATCGACTCATTTAATTATTTTCAATTAATAATTTAATTACAGGACATTGAAAATTAACTTTACATTCCACATAAGTAATTACTGCCTAAAGCTCCCCTGATTATAATAATTCATAGTTGCAGACTTTATTTGTAATTTTTGTGATTTATATCAAAATAAAAGGGGTAAGCAGGTAAATAATAAATGGGTTGATATGTTTTATCCATTTAAGTAAATGAGTCAAGTAAGTATTTTTTTTCGTGTTGAGAACCTCGACCTAAATCGAACCAATTTAATTAAGCTGGCTAAACATGCCAACCCATTTAATTAAACGGGTTAAAAATCTATATCCAAACCCACTTTATTTCGTGTCAATTTCTGATTGTCAATCGTGTCTGATGAGCTTTGCCCAATTCTAAATATCACCAAGCTTTAATCTGATAGTAAAATTGAAATCTAGAATACATCACATTTAATTCTCAAGTCGCCTTTCCCGTTCATACGGTATTGAACTTAACTTCCTGGAGTTGGAAGTTAAAACCATCAACAAGGTTATTTACAAATATCGGGTGCATGAACATCTAGAAACGCAATGAAAAGAGTAGACAACTAATGCCCAACGAAATTGACAAAGGGGGTATTTGGTAATAACATCTGTTTGGGAAAAAATAGCTGTTTAGGAGGACTTTAGCTATTTTGACCAAGTCGAACAGCTAAGGGGTGTTTGGTAAAGAGCTGTTTGTAATAACTGTTTGGCTCCAAAAAGCTCTTTTGAAAATGCTATTCCCATTAGCCTTTTGAGAAGAGCTTTTTGTGAAAATTACATAGTTGTCCATAAGTTTGGAAAAATTACATATATCTCATTAAAAATTAATTCATAAATAAGGGCATAAATGAAAATTTACCAACGTATTTTTTAGAAACAGCTAGTTTTTACCAAACACTTTTTCTAAAAACAGCTAATTCAAACAGCTAATATAAACAGTTAATTCAAACAGCTAACGGCTAACAGCTAATACAAACAGCTAACAGTTAACAGCTAACAGCAGTTTGCCAAACATGGCCTTAATGTTTTAAACAAGTTCAATGACATTTATGACCGAGAAAAAGTTAAGTGATATTTTTAAATGTTAGATAGTTTACTGAAATTTTGGAGCAAAAGCTCTGATTTTACGTATTTTTGCTAATTTTAACTTCTCATTTACCCAATAATTATGTAAAACATGTCCAAATGAGAATAAAATAGGTACAAAGGCATGTAGAAATGATATCAGTATAGTTCCAACACAGAGCTTGACCAAGTCAATTGGTGCCCATTTAGAATTATGACCAGTGTAATTTATTTGGGTTGAAATGAATTCATATTGAAATTATTGGCATGCTTTAATTGACAAACCTTGAACAACTTTGCGCCATGCACATCAAATATCACTAAAGCTATGTAGCAGGTCAGATCGGTTTCGATTCTTGTTTGTGTCGAACTTAAACGGGTTGAAAATTTCTCGACCTAAACCTAACCCGTTTATTAAACAGGCTAGAAAACCTTGACCTATAACTATTTAGTTTTTGAACGTGTTGACCCATTTAATCAATTTAAAATAAACAAGTCACTTAATTACCCATTTACTCATTTAATATTTTCAATTAATAATTAATTACATGACATTTGAAATTAACTTTACATTCCACATTAAGTAATTACTGCCTAAAGCTCCCCTGATTTATAATAATTCATAGTTTCAGATTTATTTTTAATTTTTGTGATTTAATTATCAAATAAAAGGGTAAGCAGGTAAATAATAAATGGGTTGATATGTTTTATCCATTTAAGTAAATGAGTCAAGTAAGTATTTTTTTTCGTGTTGAGAACCTCGACCTAAATCGAACCAATTTAATTAAGCTGGCTAAACATGTCAACCCATTTAATTAAACGGGTTAAAAATCTATATCCAAACCCACTTTATTTCGTGTCAATTTCTGATTGTCAATCGTGTCTGATGAGCTTTGCCCAATTCTAAATATCACCAAGCTTTAATCTGATAGTAAAATTGAAATCTAGAATACATCACATTTAATTCTCAAGTCGCCTTTCCCGTTCATACGGTATTGAACTTAACTTCCTGGAGTTGGAAGTTAAAACCATCAACAAGGTTATTTACAAATATCGGGTGCATGAACATCTAGAAAGCAATGAAAAGAGTAGACAACTAATGCCCAACGAAATTGACAAAGGGGGTATTTGGTAATAACATCTGTTTGGGAAAAAATAGCTGTTTAGGAGGACTTTAGCTATTTTGACCAAGTCGAACAGCTAAGGGGTGTTTGGCAAAGAGCTGTTTGTAATAACTGTTTGGCTCCAAAAAGCTCTTTTGAAAATGCTATTCCCATTAGCCTTTTGAGAAGAGCTTTTTGTGAAAATTACATAGTTGTCCATAAGTTTGGGAAAATTACATATATCTCATTAAAAATTAATTCACAAATAAGGGCATAAATGAAAATTTACCAACGTATTTTTTAGAAACAGCTAGTTTTTACCAAACACTTTTTCTAAAAACAGCTAATTCAAACAGCTAATATAAACAGTTAATTCAAACAGCTAACGGCTAACAGCTAATACAAACAGCTAACAGTTAACAGCTAACAGCAGTTTGCCAAACATGGCCTTAATGTTTTAAACAAGTTCAATGACATTTATGACCGAGAAAAAGTTAAGTGATATTTTTAAATATTAGATAGTTTACTGAAATTTTGGAGCAAAAGCTCTGATTTTACGTATTTTTGCTAATTTTAACTTCTCATTTACCCAATAATTATGTAAAACATGTCCAAATGAGAATAAAATAGGTACAAAGGCATGTAGAAATGATATCAGTATAGTTCCAACACAGAGCTTGACCAAGTCAATTGGTGCCCATTTAGAATTATGACCAGTGTAATTTATTTGGGTTGAAACGAATTCATATTGAAATTATTGGCATGCTTTAATTGACAAACCTTGAACAACTTTGCGTCATGCACATCAAATATCACTAAAGCTATGTAGCAGGTCAGATCGGTTTCGATTCTTGTTTGTGTCGAACTTAAACGGGTTGAAAATTTCCCGACCTAAACCTAACCCGTTTATTAAACAGGCTAGAAAACCTTGACCTATAACCATTTAGTTTTTGAACGTGTTGACCCATTTAATCAATTTAAAATAAACAAGTCACTTAATTACCCATTTACTCATTTAATATTTTCAATTAATAATTAATTACATGACATTTGAAATTAACTTTACATTCCACATTAAGTAATTACTGCCTAAAGCTCCCGTGATTTATAATAATTCATAGTTTCAGATTTATTTTTAATTTTTGTGATTTAATTATCAAATAAAATGGTAAACAGGTAAATAATAAATGGGTTGATATGTTTTATCCATTTAAGTAAATGAGTTAAGTAAGTATTTTTTTTCGTGTTGAGAACCTCGACCTAAATCGAACCAATTTAATTAAGCTGGCTAAACATGTCAACCCATTTAATTAAACGGGTTAAAAATCTATATCCAAACCCACTTTATTTCGTGTCAATTTCTGATTGTCAATCGTGTCTGATGAGCTTTGCCCAATTCTAAATATCACCAAGCTTTAATCTGATAGTAAAATTGAAATCTAGAATACATCACATTTAATTCTCAAGTCGCCTTTCCCGTTCATACGGTATTGAACTTAACTTCCTGGAGTTGGAAGTTAAAACCATCAACAAGGTTATTTACAAATATCGGGTGCATGAACATCTAGAAAAGCAATGAAAAGAGTAGACAACTAATGCCCAACGAAATTGACAAAGGGGGTATTTGGTAATAACATCTGTTTGGAAAAAAATAGCTGTTTAGGAGGACTTTAGCTATTTTGACCAAGTCGAACAGCTAAGGGGTGTTTGGTAAAGAGCTGTTTGTAATAACTGTTTGGTTTCAAAAAGCTCTTTTGAAAATGCTATTCCCATTAGCCTTTTGAGAATAGCTTTTTGTGAAAATTACATAGTTGTCCATAAGTTTGGAAAAATTACATGTATCTCATTAAAAATCAATTCATAAATAAGGCCATAAATGAAAATTTACCAACATATTTTTTAGAAACAGCTAGTTTTTACCAAATATTTTTTCTAAAAACAGCTAATTCAAACAGCTAATATAAACAGTTAATTCAAACAGCTAACGGCTAACAGCTAACAGTTTGCCAAATATGGCCTTAATGTTTTAAACAAGTTCAATGACATTTATGACCGAGAAAAAGTTAAGTGATATTTTTAAATATTAGATAGTTTACTGAAATTTTGGAGCAAAAGCTCTGATTTTATGTATTTTTGCTAATTTTAACTTCTCATTTACCCAATAATTATGTAAAACATGTCCAAACGAGACATTCTTAAAGATAAAATAGGTACAAAGGCATGTAGAAATGATATCAATATAGTTCCAACACAGAGCTTGGCCAAGTCAATTGGTGCCCATTTAGAATTATGACCAGTGTAATTTATTTGGGTTGAAATGAATTCATATTGAAATTATTGGCATGCTTTAATTGACAAACCTTGAACAACTTTGCGTCATGCAGATCAAATATCACTAAAGCTATGTAGCAGGTCAGATCAGTTTCGATTCTTGTTTGTGTCGAACTTAAACGGGTTGAAAATTTCTCGACCTAAGCCTAACTCGTTTATTAAACAGGCTAGAAAACCTTGACCTATAGCTATTTAGTTTTTGAACATGTTGACCCATTTAATCAATTTAAAATAAACAAGTCACTTAATTACCCATTTATCCATTTAATATTTTCAATTAATAATTAATTACATGACATTTAAAATTAACTTTACATTCCACATTAAGTAATTACTCCCTAAAGCTCCCTGATTTATAATAATTCACAGTTTCATATTTATTTTTAATTTTTGTGATTTAATTATCAAATAAAAGGGTAAACAGGTAAATAATAAATGGGTTGACATGTTTTATCCATTTAACTAAATGAGTTAAGTAAGTATTTTTTTTCGTGCTGAGAACCTCGACCTAAATCGAACCAATTTAATAACTGTTTAGCTCCAAAAAACTCTTTTTGAAAAAGCTATTCCCATTAGCCTTTTGAGAAGAGTTTTTTGTGAAAATTACATAATTGTCCATAAGTTTGGAAAAATTACATACATCTCATTAAAAATTAATTCATAAATAAGGGCATAAATGAAAATTACCAATATATTTTTTAAAAACAGCTAGTTTTTACCAAACACTTTTTCTAAAAACAGCTAATTCAAACAGCTAATATAAACAGTTAATTCAAACAGCTAACGGCTAACAGCAGTTTGCCAAACATGGCCAAAGTTTGTGTCCAACCCACCTTTCCTAACATCACCCACTTTTCACAGTTTCCAATAAATCAAGCTGAAATAGTCAAAAAGCGGTGCTTCCCAAGTAGTCAAGTTTAGCCTGCGTTATTAATTAGTATTATTGTCCACATGATATCTGTATTCTCCATGACTCATCTTTTAAAATCGGGAGCGGGTTTAGTGATATATACACTACCATTGCATGTTTCTTGTAAATTAGATGAACAAAATACGAAAATAGACATTATATTTGAGTTCTCACTTAAAAATGTCATTAAAATATGACAAATATTCAAAAATGACACTAAGCTCTTTTGTAGTCACAAATTCCGCTGAGCTGTTCAAAATATTTAAAAAAAGTCGTTACGAGAGTGACATTTTTGGTAATTTTTGAAAAGTTAAGTGATATGTTTTTATATTTTAAGTTTGCTCACTAGCATTTTTGACCTCAAAAAAACTACAGTGACATTTTTAAATATTTTAAATAGTTTAGTAATATTTTTGAACAAAAACTCCATTATATTTACCATCTCACAGACCTTAAGCACAGTCATACAATAATAGACATTATATTTACCATCTCACAAACCTCAAACACAGTCAAACCACAGTCTGTATGATTAGGGAATGCGACCATCGGCATTCAGGGAATGTGACTACCAATGTTTGGTTTCCCAACTCGGTGTTAAATATGAGTGCAAGACAGCCTCGCCTATCTTTCTAAGCGACAGCCGCAATATTAACAGGAGTGTCTTCGTAGGTGCTAATCTACCCCACGGTCATTTTGTTTTTAAAGGATGCTGTTAAAATTACTGGCTGCCCTTTAAGTTTAATAAAACTCAAAAACAAAAACCTATAAATAAAATTTCTAAAGGTTGAAATCCTCTGTATATTATGCCTCAAATGCGATTCCCCCTCTTCCCACTATATTGTACTGCCTTCATAGCTCATTTAAACCCAAAAAAAAAAAAAAAAACAGAAGAAAAATTTCTAGAGATGATAATTACTTATAATCTGAATTGCCTTTTAAGTTGAGCCGACTAGTACCTACCAAGAGGCAACTCGATAAATGAGTGTTTACTTGACAGAATAGACTTTCATGTTGAACGGATCAATCAATTATAACTATAAATAATTGCGAATGTCAGCTAACACAGTGGACTAGGTGATTTAGTTCAAGCCTCGGGCAAAGCCAACCTCATACCCAGTTGTCCGGCTAGCTCTCCCAAGTCCCCAGTAAAGGATCAAACCCCTGTTCCCCTTTGATTGAGTGATCACGCAAGAACAAGGTTTTGGAAGGGCCATTAAATAGAGCTACTTCACATAAAGGACTTCAGGCTCCTAGTCTTTGATTTACACATGGGTAGAGGTAGAGCTCGCACCAGGCCGAAGGCGGTGGTGGTCAAGATGGCCAAACACGTACAAAGACGTTGAGCTAACCGCCCAATATTTCCCAGCATCTCCTTTTCAATGACAATTGTCACCAAGATAGACCCGAGAATTGGCAGGACGGATGTCTAACATTGAGAGTACGTGCTCATGCTCTGTTTTTGTATCATCTAAAATCCCCTAGACTTCCACACCGTGAGGCAGACCCCAGACTAAGGTCCAACAAATAAGAATCGTCCCCCATCTCCTCGTCCTTCCCAGAACCCTTTGCATTTCCAAATGCTGTAGCCAGAATTATAGGTCCCTGGACAACGTATAACGTTGACACCTGCTTTCAAGCGGAGTCACCAACAAACTTACCACAAGCAAACAGCACATAATTCACTCTTAATTTTGGCGAACACCTAAGACAAAGAAGACACCCAAAACACATCAAAACAAGGAAATCAGCAGCATGTGATGCCACCATACCATGCTGTCATGCAGGGAGAAGCAGAAGCAACAAACACTATCTCAGCAACCACCAGTCATACTCGCTGATAATTACCAGCAAATTCACCAATCAGCACATTAAAAAAGGGGAAACAGCTTTCTTATTCACTCCAAAATAATCCCCAATGCATGCTCACAGTTACAGATAAATCAGTTCGACCTGGCAGGAAAAGAGACAGGCAATTGTAATTCACGACTTGAACATGTTTTATCTACCGCCAAGCCAAGTTTTCAGGCTTACCACGAGAAACGACCTGCCCGCCCCCCCCCCCCCCAAAAAAAACGGCAAAAAAAGGTCTACTAGGAGAGGGAAATTAGAGAAAATGACTAAAAAATGCCAACCATGTAAGCATCCCCCATGATGGAGCCACAAGCTTCAGCTCCATGGTGCTCTTGACAGCATGACCTAACAAATTAAAAAAAAAAAAGTACAAAGCACGGGCAAAGAAGACGGGTACGAAAAGTAGAAGAAAATAAAGGGAAACATAAGACCGTCAAAACAAACAGAATGCCATGCAGAGGGTGGGGAGGAATAAAAAATGGATGACTAGAACAAGCTGACCCAACACATGAAACGGACACAAAGTTAAGTGAATTTGGGTACAAATTTTCAACCCGTTTAATTAAATGGGTTGACACGTTCGACGCGTTTAATTAAATGGGTTAGATTTAGGTCAAGATTCCCCACACGAAAAAGTAACTATTTAACCCGTTTAGCTAAATAGGTTAAACAAGTAAACTCTTTTTCCCATCTATCGTTCATCCATTTACATTTTTATTAGATAATTAAAACTACAAAACTTTAAAACAAATATTAAAATGTGAATTATGATGAATTGGAGGAGTTTTACAGAGTACTTACTTAATGTAATATGTAAACTTAATTTTTAATGCTATGTAATTACATATTAGCTGAAAATGTTAAATAGATAGATGGGTAATTAGGTGACTGAACTCGATTTTCTTATCTTAAATAGGTTACACGAGCCAACCCATTTAAAAGTTAAATGGGTACAGGTCAAGTTTTTCCAAACCGTTCAGTAAATAGGTTCGGTTCAAATCGAGGGATTTTCAACCCGTTTAAGTCTGACACGAACACAAACCCAACCTGACCTATTTCCCAGCTCTATGCCTCCATGGATGAGTAACACGACTGCAATTACAATTCCTATGATTAAAGCAAAACAATTTTCCACCCACGAGTCAGCTACAATTGCTACGACAATCAACAGCCAATAATGGATATCTACAGCCGGGCGACATCCCATATAATGTCCATTGATCATTACATTGGGGAGGGAGGGAGATCTCTTACGGATGAGTGGTATCCCTAATCCAAACTATCTGTCTCATTCCTTTTTTCTTTTTTTGGTTTTTGTTTTTGGGGGGGGGGGGGTTGGATGAAGAGCCTCCTAACAATAGGCAATAGCAAAACTCAAACAGAATTAGGAATCGAACAATTCTGAACAAACAAAAACCATGCCAGTATGAACAGTACTATGGCATTTCTCACTTTTTTCTTTAATTTTGTCATGAACATCCCATAAATTGACAGAGTAACTACCTGCAATAGCCAGACCTAACTCAATGGCTGCACAGAAAATTACCTGGAAGATAAATATTGAGTAAGCCACGGATATTTACAGTCTACCAGCCAGGCTGCTTTGCTTGCTCAACATAATCCTTTTTATTTCATGCTTTTCATTCAGCACATATAAATCTGTGTGGCTTTAATTGCTTGCATAATGCAAACAAGTTCTGGATATGGAAGAAAAGGACAAAATAGGGGGAAAAAAAAAACCAAAAGGGGTGAATGAGGAAAACAAGATAAGAAACCAAAGGGGAGAAAACAAAAATAAAGTAACAAAGGAATATTGCCATAAGCCAATAAGCATAACAAATTCAACAGCGAGAAAGATTGCTACAGACTCTAGAAAAAATATAAAAATGATTTATAGCAAAAGAATCTTCATCTCCACTTGGCACTTATTTTCGACAGTGCTGGACTACATAAGATCCCTAGCAGGAAAAGCAAAAAAGGAAAAAAAAAAAAAAATCTTGACTGCATACCTCAATACATAATCAAAGAAATACGTCCTTCCAATTTCATTTTGGAAAGACTCCCAACAGAAGCCTCCATGCGAAACCTGTACCTGTATAGCAAAATGACGGACCCAGCACCCGAAACTAGGAAGCAGGGGAAAAATAGAAAAAAAAGAACGGGGAAAAAGAAAAAGAAAAAGAAAAAGAAAGAGAAAAGGAAAAAATAGACCAAGGATCAGTGACACCAAATGGACAGGCCCAACAACCACGCCACAACTTTGATAAACAAAGAGAGAATGACAACTAAGAAAACAAATTCCAACAGATTATTTGACACAAAGCAGTTGAGGAAAGGTATTTTGGCAATCTCAAATGCCAGTCACAATTACTTTCCAATCTCAACACAATTGTAGAATATTTGTCAATAAAAGGCACTAAGAAACTTCACAACTCACTAAAATGCAAGCTATTACCAAGGATATAAAGAAGCTCTCATAGAACTCTTGACTTGCTTTTTTTTTGGCTTTTTTTCTTTTTCGGGAGGGGGTGTTAACAAATAGATTAAGGACACTGTAATCCTCAATCAAACACCATGAGACTTTTGTCCACATCCAGGCAAGAGAAAGTTCACATACATCTATAATAAAGAACCTTGCTACAAATACTGCTTGTTGAAAACTTGGCATTGAAAAAAGGAGAAAGTTCATAGTTTTTGATTGCAGGTCATCCTTTCTTCTTCACTGCCAATTTACCTGCAAAAAAATAACACGCAGCAATCCCAATTTGGGTGAAGATAAAAGTCGGTGGAGACTCCTTAGCACTAAAAGAAAACATAAGCACTTGTCAACTGGAGAAGCCACTGCTCATCAACTGAGAACCCAATGAGAATCCGGACAACTTCGATGCTCGGAAAGGTTCGTGAAGGCAACGCGACAGCCACTGTTAGGCAAACAACTCTCCTGAGAGCTCCTTAAGCTTCTTAGCCATTTTCTTGTACAAATGGCTCTAAGAATCGCAATTCAAAGACTATTCAGTGCGTGAAAACTGAAACTGAAATCTTAAATCCTGTCATGACCTTTAATTATTATCAACATAAACCTCATGGCTCTCATCCCGGTAGAGAGTTGGACGACTTAGACAATATGAATCAGCAGAACGTTTACCGGCATCAGGATTTTCGACTCCTATAAGACAATAAAGACAATAGGATCTTCAGGACGTTAGCATACATCTCAAAAGGTACTTTATTTCTAACCAGAGGTCTACTATTTTTATTTGTATATACGTTGGACAAACTATATCTTCGAATTCGCAACGGCTTTCCTAAACAAAGGAGGAACATAATGAGACGATATAAGCTGGCATAGCGTTACCTTCTCCATCATCTGAACCTTGAAGGTCACCACCATAGCGATTTTCAGCCAAATTCTCCGGATCACAAACTGTCCTCTTATAATTTTCTGTAGCTACGTTAGACCTATCGAAATCTGTTGCTGACTCGACAGTCTGGCCACCATCACGTTCAGACCATTCTTTTTTGTCAGAAGTGACAGTGACAGGTGTACCATCACCTCCGACTTGAGTTATATTCTTCTCACATCCACTGATGTCATCATCAGTCTTGGCTTGCTTTCTGTTGTCCTGATTTGATTTTTCCTTGTTCTTTCCATCAATATCATCTGTTGGTCGTTCTTTGCCTTCCAGAGATTTTGATCTTGAA
>JAKOGI010000040.1:1120000-1135000 GCA_029747015.1 Carnegiea gigantea
AATCTCAGTATCATCTTCAGGAGATTTTAAAGCATTCGTAGACCATATATAATATATTATACTACCTCTGAGCAATGATAAATACAAAATACCAAGATATGTTCCTGTTACACTGTTCAGAATCATGTTAAAATTTACAAACCACCTTAAGAGTAAGAAAAATTCATTGTTCCTTAACAAGAAACAGCAAACTGTTAATCCAAGTGAAAATATTGGCAATGAAAACTGTCAATTTCTAATGTCACTGAACACAGTGACAGTTTGCAACTCAAGATATTATTCAGTACATCTAGAAAAAAGGAAATCTTTTGAGCCATCCAAATCAAGCGATCAATGGTTACCAACAAAGCACCACTGCTGAGGCGGAAAAACAGTCACAAGAATCAAGTCACTTTAATAGATATTACTGAACAATCAGTTTAGAACCCAAATTTGCTTTATTTTCAATTTTTAATGTATTAGAATATGGGAAAAAGGTTATCCTATCAATAATAATTTCAGCCCATCCCCGACCAAATCAGAAAAGCGACAGATGCACACACACACACACACACACACACACACACACACACAGAGAGAGAGAGAGAGAGAGAGAGAGAGAGAGTACCTGCTGAATCCTTGGATGACCGAGTTTGAGCTTGCATTTGAGCCGCATGTGCTTGGAGAGCCTGAGCAGCCATAATTGCCTGAGCAGCAGCCATTGCAGCAGCAGACGGTGCCATAGGCACTTGACTCACTGTTCCCATGGTAGAGGTTGCAGCTATTGCAGTCATCAGCAAATTGTGTGCTGGATGGTTGAATTTGCAATCTGTTTTAAAGCATCGACCATTTAAAAATTCTCTGCATACTTCGCCCAAGGAGGCTCCAATGCCAGGCAAAATTACCCCTCCAGAAGGACCAGAAACAAGTCCAGGAATCATCCCAACCAAACCAGGAAATGCTCCTGAAACAGAACCTGCATAATTTGGCATGTTTGGCATGTTTGGGTTGACAAGGCTTGGAAA
Source organism: Carnegiea gigantea (assembly GCA_029747015.1). NCBI lineage: Eukaryota > Viridiplantae > Streptophyta > Magnoliopsida > Caryophyllales > Cactaceae > Carnegiea > Carnegiea gigantea. The sequence goes on from JAKOGI010000040.1 coordinate 1,121,005, forward strand.
TGATGTTGTTGGAGCTACACCAAGCAGTCCTCCAGTTGAACTTCCTACAAAATGGACAAAAGCCATTCAGCAAAAGGATATCCAAAAATGTTGATAGCTCGTACATTTCAATGTCAACAAAGCACACGTATTAACTACCTAGTTTTAGCAATAATCAAATTGTTAATCAAAGGCATATGGCCCATTATCAGCACTATGTCAATAATATATAACATAAGCAATTTTCATTAACGCGCTTTTCCTTCTAACTTCGACATCACATGAAAATTGGACAACTTTTCTAATTCTATAGTCCACCCGATTTTACTTGTCGATCAGAAATCACTCCTAGAGAAGGATCCAGTTTGAACAACCACCTCCAATAGGAACATGAGTGACGAAACAAAATCAGCCAGCAAGCATATTTGGACATTTACTTTTTTCCTTCTCAATCCAAGGGCAAGTGCATGTCCGTTTTCAGCCAGGTGAAAAGGACAATTTTGGGTGAATTTTTCAGCTAGATAACTGTGTAGTGTGGCCTAAAGCAAAATATTGAGCTATCATATGCTGTCCTTTTTTTTCCAGTAAGGAAAACAAAATAACATATATCATGATCAGTAATGACAAGTTTTTTGACATGTCATAGGGGAGCTTTACTAAGATCAAAGAGCTAAAGTGTCCATCAATACAACTGAGTCAATCTCTCTGGGATAAGTCCCAGCCATACTTGCTCCCCTCCTTCTCAAGGGCAATTTGGCTAGCTGTGCATCCAACCATTTGATGCTCATATTAATATATTACATCTTACTTATCCCCCCCCCCCAAAAAAAAAGAGAGCGTTGGATGCAAAGCTAGCATCCTACAAAATAACAAAATACATCAATATGGGAAGCTTGGGAAGTCCCACCTAACCGCGCCAATAGATGGAGAATAAAAAGACAAAAGCTTCAAATAGAAAGACTCGATAGTAAAACCCTTTTAGAGTTGAGATCCCATCTAACCACGCCAATAGAAGATTATCCAAGAGGAATCTCATTCAAGTTAAGAAAGCTAAGAAGAGTATCATCTCCTACAAAGGCATCGTCGAAACCGGTGAACAAACACAAATGCCAGACACTAATTCACAATAATCAGCAACCAGCATCCCTATTCAAGGCAAAAACACAAGCCTCTTACACTTTCTCTCTATGAAATATTAGCCAGTCAATGGTTTGATTGGTTTCTAATCCATAGTCTAAAAAAACTAGCGCCTATGATTTTGAGTAAGTCTGCGACAACCCCCCCCCCCAAAAAAAGGAATATTACCCCGTCTAGATGGGACTTTAAGAGTAAGGATTTGGATTTGGTTTTAGTCCATGTGTTGGTGCATTGCAATAGTTCTGAAAGGTATTTTTCTTCTTTTTTCTGTTTGAGGGTAAAACAAACACATTTCATATTTAAGAAACGAATTACAAAATTCCCCATAAGAAACAAAATAGGCCCCCAGAGGCCACACATCAGCGAACTGCAAGCTAACCATACCCTCCATGTTACTTTGACCCATCATTTACCCTATCGTACCCTTAGATTAAAAAAGCCCAAGGGGCAAGAAAACGCAAAGGGTCCTAGGGCCCCGGGCCCGGGCTTCGATGCGAAGGCACAGGCTTTTGGACGCGAGGCGCACTTTTACTAAAAAAATGCTTGAAAATAATTCCAAAACCATGTTTCTTCTAAAATCAGCTAGATAAAAGCACCAAATAAATGATTTTCACCAACCACCAGGAAAAAAAAAGAGAATCAATTAAACACGACGAAATACAAGTAAAGCACTAAACACAGCTCAATTAGATTACTACAAATTGAACCCAAAAACATAACAAATGCTGCCAGCATGCCAGAAAGAGAGAGAGAGAGAGAGAGAGAGAGAGAGAGAGAGAGTCCGATAATAGAGGCACTGGAGGAGGCACCATTTTCGACCTCCTTGAAGCCCAAAAATACAAAAGGAAACAAAGAAAAACCTTTTATGGCAGTCCAATAACAAACGAGGAGGATGAAGAAAGAAGTCTGAAAGAAGATAGGAGAACAAAGCATTTACTAGATTGTTGTCACCAGGGTTAGAGTTTCCAGTTCAGTAGTAGCTATATGCTTTGTTTACTTCTAGTAGCATCTTGATTCAAAGGCTTCCACAAACAAAAAGAGGGGTTGAGGCCCCTCAAAGTTTTTTTTTTCCCTTTTTTTTTCCCCAAATGGTCTGTTATGATCTATAAAGCGCAGGCTTGGTGGGCTTTGGGCCTCGATCAGAAGCCCAAAAAAGCCCAAAAAAGCGCGGGCTTTAAGAATGGGCTAAGCTTGACCCATTCCAAGGCGCAAAATGGTGGGCTTCGGGCTTTTGTGAGCCTAGGCGCGCTTTTTTGAACACATATCGTACCCATGTCAAATCCTCAATGCTTGGACAAGAGTACGACACTTGACAATTCTGTTACAATGAACATCTACAAATTTTCTTGAAAATCGCAGAGTCCAGCAAACTCAGACACATATCCGGATTGGACAGTACCCGTCCCACTAACATAGCTCCTTTCTAGGTCTAGAACAAATTATACATAAAGCAGAGGACAAAAGTGAGGCCAGGTTACACTCAAAATGACACACAGAGACACTCAAACAAAATCCTTAATCCTTGAAATTTTCTCTTCCTAACTTATAAACATAGCATGTCATATTTTCATTGGCTCAACAACACCCGCCAACCTTGACCAAGAATTGAAAAGGCAAGCCAAATCACATCATCCAACAAGGACGCTAAGGATGTGTAGGTCTGCTCATTTTCAAATTGCTTACAAAAAAGGCTACAGCATTAAATTGATGGACCATTGACGTTACATGGTTTCTTACAACCGAAACAGAAAGCAGAAAAGCTCCCAATTGTTCTCTCTTTCCCGCAATTTTGGCAGGGAGCTGCATTTTCTAGTCTTCTAAGGCTTTATAGAGCCTGATGCAAAGGATTGCTACCTGCTCGGCTACATATGCCATGATCTCTTAATTTAACATCAAAAAGACAACTTATTAAAAACACCAATGTAGAGATCAAACTAATAGTACAAACACGGGAATTACCTGCACTGAAGAACACAGGAAATGGGCTACCCATGATGGGTTTCCCATTGCACTCCACATTAACCATATAATTTCCTCGCTTTGGGACAACATAAGTAACTGAATAGGTCCCATCACCTTGGTCCTTCACTATCCCATCTATATCTGAACCCCCAACTCCTACTCCTGGGGTAACTTTCACCTTAATTTGGGCACCACCAGTCGGAATCTTCCTCCCATCAGAATCCTTGGTAGTCACGGTGAAAGTACACGGCGAGCAAGCCGATCCACCAGCAACTCCAGCCCCAGCAGCAGTGCACTTTGGTGGATCAACAGGACCAATAGGCTTGTCAGCCAAATCTTCCCCTTCATCATCATCGCTATCGGATGACAAGTCGGAAGGCTTGGACTTGTTCTTATCCACATCCTTGAACGTTGCCTCGAAAGCCGCTTTAGCAGCAGCAGCTTTCTCAGCCTCGCTCTTCAGCTTCGCTTCCTCCGCCTGCTTCATCCACACAGGCCGAGCAACCGCCGCATTTCGATCCGCCATGAAACCCTAATTACGAACAAATCAAAATGAAAACTATCTATCAGTTAACCAAATCAAACTAAGCCCAGAATAACATGAATCCCAAAAAAAAAATTAAAAAAATAAAGTTAACATCATTCAGCTCGACATGAAAATTATTCTTGGCCCCAATTTACTTACCTGCCCCGGGGGGTGGGGGGGATTGAACAATAGAAACCCTAATTGGAAATTTCCTGGGGCTAGAGCAAGAGTACAATTATGTGCCCTCGTATTTAGCAGATCAGAAGTAGATTGGTGTGGATGGTTACCTGAGACGCAGTCGACGAATGGCTGAAGGAAGAAGATAGCTGCTCTGGCTGCCCTGCGCAAACCTTGTTTGCTTGGAATTGGGTTATCCCGGCTATGCGGGTTGCATCCGGATTCCATATTATCAAATGGGTTACCTTTTCTTTTAGGTGAAAATTATTTGTGACAAGTCCTTTTTGGTAAATAATATTGTCAGTAAAAAAATACGAAGTAATGGATAACGATTGGAAAATAGTGGATTTTTTTGGATTATTGGTTTAAATAAGGATTGACAAGAATTGAATATTTGATAATTTTGTTGGGAATAATTGAGAAAGCTTAGAAATAACCAAAAAAAAAAAAAAAGATTGAATTTTTTGGGGATAACTAATAAGGACTAGGAAGGAATGGAAAGAATTGGAAACAGTTGCTGAATGCTTATTTACTAATGAAAACAACGAGGCTTTAGTTCGGTAGTAAAACAAGATTAAAAAATTCTTGTATGAGATGATCTGTAATGGTTCAACTCTAAATTGTGTTTATTTATTTAATTACCTCATGTTAATGATTTTTCACAAATTTATTTATCGCATTTATTCATCCTGGTGGAAAAAATTTATTTGGGCCCTCACTTGGCAATTCAGATTTTATTTATTTATTTAATTTATTAACGAAAATTTGAGAGAATTAATAGTAAGCCCTAACAATTATAATCTAAATAATTTATTTTGTTTTCCGTAACATTACAAAAATTTAAATTTTAGTATGCAAAAATGTTATCGTTATGAAATGTTTTATTTCCGAATCCAACTTTCTTCAGCGCAATTTGAAGCCCAGCAAGTTTGCTTTTCAACCTAGCTAATTTTGATGAGTTAACCTTAACCATTGTTAGCTAAAGCCACTTTTGAGGGGTATAAATTCAGCCAAGTCATGAGACAAGTCAAAAAAATACAACAACTCAACCCACATCTCTCTGTCCTCTCTCTCTACTACAGCCAACCCCCTTCCTTAAGCTACTGCTGTTGTTTGGTGTTTTCCGACTAGTTTCCGGTCAGTCCCGGTTGCTTCCGACCCCCTCGACACCCTAGTACCACTAGTCACCATTCTCCATAATCAAAACCACTAAACATTACCTCCATCAAACTTGAAGTGAGTAACCTTAATCTTGATTTTGTTGGTTTTGATTTTTATTTTTGTTTTAATTCTTTTTTGATTTTTTGATTAATGATCATGATGTTTTGATAAGAAGCAAGAGTTATTTTGGTGTTTAAATTGGGGAGAAGTTTGGAGCATGTTAGGGTTTTGGGGGGTATTCATAATCATGCAAGCTTTAAGTGGGAAGTTTGTTTTTCTTGAATTCTTGTATTTGATTTAGTGATTTTAATCCCTAATAATATTATGAGGATGTTTTTGATGATCTTGGATGAAGGGAAGAGGAAGTAAGTTGGCCAAAAGTTAGGGTTTAGTTGATTATGCAAGGTTTAACCTTCATTTAATAGCAAGCATGTTATTAGTGTATATTTGATTGAGAAATGATCTTTGATGTATATAATTTTGAAGTGAAATTGAGAGTGATGGTTTTGCATGGTGATGGGAAGGACCAAAGCCTTGTTACATGACTTTAAGGTGTGATTTTGGATGGGGAATTATGTGAAAAGAAAGGATAAAGCCTTGACGGTGAAGGCTGAAAAATTTCTAAAAATAGGGCAAGTTTTGTTATTAAATTGGTAATTATCAACCCATTGAAAAAAATATGCTTTTTGGTGGGTAGATAGTTCAGTGTGTTACCTTTCAAATGCCTTTTGAATCGCCTTAATTCGAGGTCTATGGAAAAAGTTATGGCTGTTTTACCAGAGCTGTGCAGGTTAGACTAAAACTAACATACTTGTGTTCTAACCCCATCTTGGGGACCCTATTATGAGAATCATACTTGGTGTTCCAAATGAAACTTTTTCGAGACTTCTTAAGCTTTCAATATTGGGGTTTTGGGTCTCAATCAGAGATCGGAAGACTAAGTTACTAGTCATTTATTTTATCCCTTGTTACGCTCGTACTTTCCTTTTACTAACTTATTATCTATGAAAACAAAAATATTTGCTAATTATATGTTCCTATCATGATATTTTGAACAGAGTCAGGGCCTAATCTATCATTTCCTTTCCTTTTTGTGCTTAATCCCAATTCACTGAATTTCATTAAAAATACCAGGTACGTTCATTGTCTGTATCTTTAGAAATCAACATGTATTTATCAAAATTATAATGTTTTGGTAAGTACATTAATGAATCAGTTTAATAAGTGATTTATCACATAATTAGTGACCCCATTAGTTATCAGTTACAGGGCATTGCCCTTCAGTTACCCGCGCGGTTTCAGGCCAGGTCCCCCGATCGACTTGGGAGGTGTACACCTATCACAGATCGTAACAGTTACTAGAGGTTTACTATTAGACAATAATTAGCAATGCAGTTCTATATTCATCTCATCCCCTGTTTTAAATTAAAATGAATTACAATGCGGGTCCAATCAGCTTTTCAATGATCATTTAACAATACAGGGATACATGTACTGAGTTTCGACTCACAGTTCGACATGTTTTCATATTTTGTTTCAGGAAAATATTCAGTTAATCGCCCTCAGTTGGGCAGGACGACTGAAGGTGATAAGTGAGCAAGAAAGTCAAAACAAAAGGAATAGTGGTGTGTTAGTGCTGAGATGTTTTTGAGCAATGTATTATGAAACATTTTGATGTTAAAGCTATATTCTCTACAAGAGTTATTATATTTTGATGTAAACCCTGGAATAGTTAAATGGTTTGACGTTAGAACTGTTTATATATGGGTTGATGGGTTGTGATTGTGTGAATTCCTTTTGATGGTAAACATTGATTAGCATTGCTAAATTTATTATTTATAAGCAAAACCTTACCCTTTTTGAACGACGGTAATGCCCTGATCATTTGGGATAATACCTCCAATTGGTGAATCTAATGAAGAGAATGAAATCGGCGAAATATGTACATTTGGGGCATGACAGATTTGGTATCAGACCCAGGTTTTGATTTTCCTGATGGGATACGGAGTATAGATTTTATAAGAAGGCGAGGAGTTATTAGTAGGAATATCGTATACTATTAGAGACTTGTGATATTAGAAATGCATGTTGCTTATCTTTTATATGCCCCTTATTTGTATTTTCCTTACTAGATGGATCCCAACGCAGTCAACATGATGCCTGGTACAGATGTAGCCACTCACATTTCACTATTGCATGTTAGTATTATAGCTCATGCACAGGACCCTTTCTCCAAGTTTCATAGCATACGGTCCGTGTACACAGATTGCTATGGTCCTTATCGACAGTTGGTCCGTGGGTAAAGTTCAGGCTCCGTTATCATCATTTCATGATGACGGGGAACCCAGGCTGGAACTGACCTATATTTTAGGTCCAGGGGGCTTGGGCTACCATCACTTCAGATTTGTTATTGAGGGAGGAGTTCGAGCATAGGGGGATTACTATGAAGACTCTTCAGCATGTTTTCCCGTTAAAGCAGGCCCATCCCTCGGCCGCATCACCTGCACCAGCATGGGGACCACCTTCACCACCTGCTCTGAGCACCCCACTGATGCCCGACAGTCTTGGGGAGGCTCACGTGGTAGTGGATCTCCCTGATACACCAGAGATTATGGTAGTCAGTTCTGAGGACGAGGCCATGGAGGGTTTTGAGGGCCATCTGGAGGAATAGGATGATCCCGAGGAGGATCAGGACATTGATGAAGTAGTGGTGGGGCAACAACTGGATCAGGAGATTGATGAGGCAGTAGTGGAGCAGCAGGTTAAGCAGGAGGTTGACGAGGTAGAGTCAGGAGTGTTGGACAGCAGTTTCGACTTAGGTAAGGAGTCAGAGGATGAGTACGATCTAGATTACAATCTGTCTAGGGATTGTTAGATTGTTTCAGGATTGTACCTGAGTGGGATACATTTTGAGCCCTATATGTATATATAGTATGGTTGGATTGGATGGTTGTATTTTGTGTAGCATATGATATTGTATATAGTTAGTCTAATCCTTTCTGACCGTGATGGCATGGTCTATTTCTTTTTTTGGTCATATGACGGATCTAGTATCTTGGGGCTAGTTAGTGTTTGGGGTTGGGGTAGGAGTCAAAGTTAACTTTGCCTAGTTTGTTAGATGTGATATGTTTTGCTGATCACGTATATAAACAGGCAGCTATGTATGTAAACAACCACTTATGAAATGATAAAATGAAGCTTTGGGTTTGTTTTCAATAATATTTGAGTTATATTAAATGTATATATTGGGCATGCTTATTTTATATATTTAGGTATTCTAGTGATTGAATTGTTTTGTTTAACGTATGATCAGAATGCCCAAATCAGTGCACAACAATGCAGAGGTTCATATAGAGGAAATATCGGATCATGGCTAGGAATCGGGTGATCAAGCCTCCCATTATATGCCATCAAATTTTGGCCAAATGCCACCAATCCCTCCCGCTTTAGCCAACAACATTGGGAATCTGAATTACTGGCCGGCCTCAGTAGCTAAATTGATGAAGTGGATTCCCCAAGTACCTACTGAAATCCCTCCTAAAGAGGATAAGTTAGCAGATAGGGTAGCACGATGCAACCCTAAAGTGTATGATGGAACTTATGATCCAGCAGTATTAGAGGAATGGGTAAGGGGAATGGAGAAAATTTTTACAGTGGTAGAGGTGCCAGAAGAAAAGAAAGTAAACATTGGGACATATTATTTGACTGGTGAAACTGATATTTGGTGGAACACCGTTAAAAATAAGCTCGTAGGGCCTGAATTCACCTAGAATAAATTCCTGGGTGAGTTGAAAGCAAAATTTTACCCAGTTGTGGTCCAAGGACAAAAGGAGAAAGAATTTATGGAGTTAAAGATGAGTGGCAATATGACTATGATGCAGTACACGAGTAAGTTCACAGGATTATCCAGGTTTATCCCTGAATTTGTATCATCTAAAAGGTTAAAGATGAGAAGGTTTGAAGAGGGATTGGCCTTCTACATTCGAAATCAGTTAGCTTGGCAATCAATCTTGACTTACTAAGAGCTATATGAGCGAGCTGCTAAAGTGGAGCAAGTAAAGGCAGAATTGAGAGCCTTAAACCCGATCAACCAAAAGAGAAAAGCGATTGAGCAAGGAACTCTGAGTAAGAGTGTGAACCAAAAGAAACCTTTTCCCGCTCCTCTCAAGAGTCGTCCTGCAGGCTCGACAAAGCCCTGTGCGAAGTGTGGAAGAACCAATCACACCACCCTTAAATGCCGAGTAGGAACCAACAAGTGTATGTGGTGCGGAAGCCCTGAACACATTATTACTGCATGCCCCCGAAGGTTGAAGGCTGTAGATAAGGGTACCGCAAAACCCTTGACTCCACCTCGCCAAGCGTTCCCACTACCAAGGCTTACAACAATAGAATGAGTGTATGTAATAAGCAAGAAGGAAGCTGCCACGATAGTCAACGAAACTATCTTTTTAAATTCAAAGTCACTTTGTGTATTATTTGATTTGGGTGCTACTCATTCATTTATATCAACTCGATCTGCCATGCAATTGAACCTGGAGGATAGGAGGATGGAAACCAATTATAGGATCAAGCTACCCAACGATTATGTGATTGAGTGCCCCATCTCCTATAAAGTTGCTCCTATTACCAGTGGTGGAATCACTTTTCCTATGGATCTGATTCAATTTGATTTGTCTGATTTTGATATCATTTTGGGAATGAATTGGTTACACACTTATGGAGTTAAGATTGACTGTGAAGATCTTGAGATAATTTTAAAGGATTAAAAAGAGAGGGAAGTATCTTTCTATGGGCAGAAAGAAGAAAAATCTTATCCCTTGATTTCTGCTATGAAAGCAAGTAAGCTGTTATGTCAAGGATGTATTTGATGTTGGTGTTATGCTATCAATACCCAAACAAAAGAAGAGAGAGCAGAAAATATTCCTATAGTTTGCGAGTTTGAAGATGTTTTCCTTGAGGAATTACCAGAACTACCCCCGCAAAGGGAAATTGATTTTGGAATTGAATTAACCCCTGGTGCCCAACCTATCTCCAAAGGCCCATATCGTATTACCCCAATTGAGCTTAAGAAACTGAAGATTCAGTTAGATGAGCTATTGCAGAAGGGCTTTATTAGGCTAAGTGTGTCACCATGGGGCGCCCCAATGTTGTTCATAAAGAAAAATGATGGAACCTTAAGGCTATGTATTGACTACAGGGAGTTGAACAAGATCACATAAAAAACAAATAGCCTTTGCCGCGAATAGATGGCTTGTTTGACCAACTGCAAGGAGCAGGAGTATTCTCTAAGATTGATTTGAAGCTATGGTACCATTAACTCAGGATTAAACCTGAAAGTATCCCTAAGACTGCATTTAGGACCAGGTATGATCATTATAAGTTTACAGTAATGTCATTTGGCCTCACCAATGCCCTACAACTTTCATGGATTTTATGAACAGAGTCTTCAAGCCCTACTTAGACAAGTTTGTAGTGGTGCTCATAGATGACATCCTAATCTATTATAAGGACAAGGAGGAACACGTTGATCATTTGAGGATTGTGTTACAAACCCTGAGGGAGCATCAACTTTACGAAAAATTAAAGAACTGTGAATTTTGGTTGGAAGAAGTGGTGTTCTTGGGTCATGTAGTTACAAAAGAAGGAATCAAAGTTGACCCTCAGAAGGTGAAGGCAATCACGGAATGGTAAAGACCTACTAATGTCACTGAGATTAGAAGCTTTCTGGTTTTAGCGGGCTATTATCAAAGGTTCGTCAAGGACTTTTCAAAAATAGTTCCCCCCTGACCAATCTACTGAAGAAAGCGAATAAATTTGAGTGGATAGAGAAGTGTGAAAAAGCCTTTCAGGAGTTAAGGCAACGATTAACTACCGCCTCAATTCTAACACTACCAGTGGAAGGTAAGGAGTATACCATCTATAGTGATGTTTCAAAGAACGGTTTGGGGTGTGTACTGATGCAGGAAGACAAGGTAGTAGCTTATGCCTCTCGACAGCTCAAATCTTGTAAGAAAATTATCCTACCCATGATCTGGAGTTAACAGCTGTGGTCTTTGCATTGAAAATTTGGAGACATTACTTATATGGGGTACCATGCAAGATCTGCACTAACCATCAAAGTCTAAAGTATATCTTCACCCAGAAGGAGCTCAATTTGAGACAACGGCGTTAGCTTGAGTTTGCTTAAAGACTATGATTTCTAGATTCAATATCATCCAGGAAAAGCGAATGTTGTAGCAGATGCCCTGAGTAGGAAGGTATAACATAGCCCAAGCATTGTGGCGATTACTCAATTGAGTCTCTTAAGAGAGCTTGAGGACTTGGGAATTCAACTAGTATCCCCTAGGTAAATACATGTTCAATTATCAGTACTTACCTTACAACCTTTCATAGTGGAGGAAATCCGAGTGAACCAGGAAAGTGATCCTGAACTCCAAAAAATAAAGCAAAATTTAGAGAAAGGGAAAATCTCCTGGGTTTGTAGTACATGAGGATTGGGTCTGCGATTCTAGAATCGCCTACGTGTACCCAAAAATGAGGAACTGAGGAAACAGATCCTACATGAGGCTCACAATACTCGCTACTCGGTGCATTCAGGAGGCACTAAGATGTACAGAGACTTAAGGCAATACTTCTGGTGGAATAATATGAAGAAAGAGGTTGCAGAATATGTAGAGAAGTGTCTAACCTGCCAAAAAGTTAAAGCAGAGCATCAGCGTCTTGTAGGGAAACTGTGACCCCTAGAAATTCCCACCTGAAAGTGAGATTCGATCTCCATGGACTTTGTTATGGGTTTTTACCCCTTTCTGCCTCGAAAAAGAATGCTATCTGGGTCATAGTTGATCGATTTACTAAGTCAGCCCATTTTCTGCCAATTAGGGATACTTGGGGAGTTGAAAAACTAGCTCAATTGTATGTTAAGGAGATAGTCCGTCTACACGAGATTCCCTTAGACACAGTATCAGATCTCTCAAAGATTCTAAGCCTGTTTTTGGAAAGCACTTCAAAAGGCCTTTGGGACCAAATTGAACTTTAGCAGCTCTTATCACCCTGAGACAAATGGGCAAACTGAAAGAGCGAATCAAATTCTAGAGGACATGTTAACAGCTTGTGTCTTAGAGTTCCAAGGGAAATAGAAAGATAATTTACCGTTGGTAGAGTTTTTTTATAATAATAGTTACCAATCCACCATCAAAATGGCCCGGTTTGAAGCTTTATATGGGAGAAAATATAGAACCCCACTGTGCTGGAGTGATTTGGATGAGGCATTGACCATAGATCCCGTTATGATCCAGGAAACCATTGAAATAATAAGAAAAATTTAGGAGCACATTAGGGTTGCCCAGAGTCGGCAAAAGAGTTATGCGGATAAAAGAAGAAGGCCTCCAGAGTTTCAAGTAGGCGATCAAGTCTTTCTAAAGGTTTTGCAAACTAAGGGTATCAAGAGCTTTAGAGTACGAGGCAAATTGAGTCCAAGATGTAATGACCCTTATGAAATCATTGAAAAATTCAATCCCATAGCATATCGACTAGATCTACCTGTAGAACTAGAACACGTGCATAATGTATTTCATATCTCTCAGCTCAGAAAGTATATCCCAGATCCAAACCGCACCATTGTATCTGAACCTCTTGAAATCACTGAAGATCTAGCATATGAGGAGCGTCCAGTCCAACTACTAGATCGCAGGATTAAGCAGCTGCGTAACAAGCAGATACCACTAGTCAAGGTGCTTTGGACAAATCATACCTCCCAAGAAGCCACTTGGGAGACCGAAAAAGAAATGAAAGCCAAGTACCCACACTTATTTGAGGTAATCTTGCATAACATGGTAAAGTTCATAAGTTTCGAGGACAAAACTCCTTAAGGAGGGAAGACTGTAATAACCAAATCCTAAATTATGTTTATTTATTTAATTACCACATGTTAATGATTTTTCGCATATTTATTTATCGCATTTATTCATCACGGTGGAAAAAATTTATTTGGGCCCTCACTTGGCAATTCGGATTTTATTTGTTTATTTAATTTATTAATGAAAATTTTAAGAGAATTGATAGTAGGCCCTAACAATTATAATTTAAGTAATTTATTTTGTTTTTCATAACATTACAAAGATTTAAATTTGAGTACGCAAAAACGTTATCGTTACGAAGTGTTTTATTCCTGAATCTAACTTTCTTCAGCCCAATTTGAAGCTCAACAAGTTTGTTTTTCAACCTAGCTAATTTCCATGAGTTAAGCTTAACCATGGTTAGCTAACTACTTTTGTGGGGGTATAAATTCAGCCAAGTCATGAGACAAGTAAAAGAATACAACAACTCAACCAACATCTCTCTCTCTCCTCTCTCACTACCATGGCCAGTCTCTCCCATGGCCAGTCTCTCCCTTAAGCTCCTAGTGCTGTTTGGTGTTTTTCGACCAGTTTTTGGCCAGCGCCGGTTGCCTCCGACCCCCCGATACCCTAGTACCACTAGCCACCATCCTCTATCATCAAAACCACTAAGTATCACCTCCATCTCTACTTTTATCAAGCTTGAAGTAAGTAACCTTAATCTTGATCTTGTTGGTTTTGATTTTTATTTTAGTTTTGATTCTTGTTTTGATGTTTTTGATTAATGATCATGATATTTTGATAAGAAGTAAGAGTTATTTTGGTATTTAAATTGGGGAGAAGTTTGGAGCATGTTAGGGGTTTGGGGGTTATTCATAATCATGCAAGCTTTAAGTATGAAGTTTGTTTTTCTTGAATTCTTGTATTTGATTTAGTGGTTTTAATCTCTAATAATGTTGTGAAAATATTTTTGGTGAGCTTGGATGAAGGGAAGAGGAAGTAGGTTGGCCAAAAGTTAGGGTTTAATTGATTATGCAAGGTTTAACCTTCCTTTAATAGCAAGCATATTATTAGTGTATATTTGATTGAGAAATGATCTTTGATGTACATGATTTTGAAGTGAAATTGAGGGTGATGGTTTTGCATGGTGATAGGAAGGACCAAACCCTTGTTACATGACTTTAAGGTGTGATTTTAGATGGGGAATTGTGTGAAAAGA
>JAKOGI010000040.1:1140000-1190000 GCA_029747015.1 Carnegiea gigantea
CACAAAGGAGGAAGGGGTTGAAGGACCCCTTCTCTGCCTCCTTCTCGATGGGGCAAAGCGAGAGGGGGAGAGAGAGAGACAGTCAAAGAGAGAGAGATAGGAAAGAAGGGAGGCCGAAGCGGCGGTGGACATGGTAGGGATCTGTGACAACCCGCGGGGAGATGGAAGGGGTGATGTGCGCTTCGCAGCGAGCAAAACCCTAACTTGCTCCACAGTATGACACCCACACCACTGCCACCATTGTTGTCGACGGTGGCTAGGGCTTGAGTTCGACTACCACTGGGGTCCAAGTGATAGAGCGTGCAAGGTGCGAAGGGTTCTGGGCAGCTCTGTTTGGAGCGAATTCGCAACTAGCAGTGGGAGAAGGGTGAGAACCTGGGCTCAGGCTAGCTAGAAATTGTCAAGGCAACCCATAAATCGGCTCCTTAAGCTTGGATTGAGGTGGGTGCTTTTTAATTCCTAAAACTATTAATAATTTGCAAATATTTATGAATTGTTTGTGATATGTGATTTGGTAATTAGATTGGAATTATAATGAATCGAGAACCTATGAGGAGCATGTGGATTGATTTGGATTGAAATTGAGATTTTTTGAGGTTGTTGTGGTTGGTGCCATGAGGACGATGTTCGGGTTGCGTGATAACCAATGACTTTGTGAAGTGTTTGGCTGCTATAAGCGTCTTTGCTTCTGTTAGTTTGGCTGTTGGCAGATTATATTAATGATGTTTCCAGTCTAAGTCGGGTCATTACTGTTGTTGCTTTCATGGTGTTGCGGTTATCCTTTTTCATGGTGTTGTGCTTTTCATTTAAACTACTGAGACTCCTTGAATTACTTTGTGACGAATGATTCATGTCTTACCGTTTCCAATTGAGCCTGAACTGATTCGAGGTGAACATAAATTGAACTGAAAGTTGTACCTGCAAATTATGCTGAATGTGGCGTGTGCTAAATTATAGTGAGCCTGGCTGTTATAAAACTAGTACGTGCCTAAATAAACCCCCTATGATTAATGATTAGTCAATCATGAAGTTGATCGAAGTGGACTTTTCCTTGTCTTGCTCTAAAATATACTCAAGCATATGTAAATATGTATTTGAAGTACGATTGCATCAGACTACTAGATTTCAAGACCCTTAAGTTACTTTGAGATAAGAGGGTCATCTATTCCAGTGAACCGAATCAATTGAAGTTGTGAGGGAAGGGTAACTGAGTTAGGTCATTCTCAAATTAACCCAATTAGAGGCACTTTTCGAGAGATGTGGGGTAACGGCAAGGTAATTTCGAACAAAACCTGAAATGCTTGCGCCTATCAAGAGTGAATTGTATTAAACATTATAAGCTCTTTGATAACTTATTTGGTGCTTCATGCGACCGTATAGAGTCTTGCGCTATGGTATGAACTGCTTTGCATCTGAAACATTGTGAAATCGATATGTTTATACATGATTGTAATTACTAGCTTCTAAAACAAGTTTTAATCTCACATCCCTTGATAGGTGAATGGTCATATGGTCGTTACATTGTTTGCAAGAATACTTTGCCAAAATGAGTGGTTTTATGCTTTAAAAAGTCGACTAGAATTCATTAAGGCTAAAAAGCCCTTTTGAGAATGAAAATGTTGTTTGTGATACAATAAGAATTTTGATACAAGTGTAGTTAATGTGAGACGCATCTAAAATGTTTTGGGCTAGGATAATGGTGTTATATACAAATGTTTAGGGAGTAAATCTGGTATGCGGGAACCTTAACTCCTAGATAGTAGACCAAGAAGTGGGAACCCTAGAAGATCCTGACGAGGGGAATGGTCCACTGATATAAGAGTCCCCAGGAATAATATGAAGGGTGAGTGTAGATCTCCTCTTAATAGCACAAATATAAGAATCCGATAGCCCATGAAATGATTTTGTACTTGCTATGTGATATGAACTGCTCATTTGAATGTGATATGAACTGCTCATTTGAGGATTATACTAGTGCAAAGATTTGGAAAAGTGCATGTACTCTTGAAAAGAGGATTTATTGAATTCCAAATGATTTTACAATGAATACCGATTGTTTTATAAATGCTTACTTTGATTTAAAGTGATGATGGTTTTCACCTTGATGGTATTCCCATTTTCTTGCTAGAAAGAACCCCAGTTGGTAATTTCAATTGACTTTTTGATGTTAAGTACTTATGTGCAAATTGTACGCTTTACTATTCTCAATGCCTGAGTTCCAACATGAGTCAAGTATGCCTGCTATATGATGTTAAGCAAGTGGGTGTCACTACTAAGCTACAAGGGACATAGTTGGACGAGTAGAGAACTCTTTTGCGTGGAATACAAGAAGGGTTGGGATACCATCAAAGGTTATTGAGGTAATAACGAATATGTTTATTATGTGATGTTAAATATCAAATTATGTGTGATTACTACCTAAAGTATTATGTGCAACCATTTTGTTTTTCTTGGAGTTAAGGATCATTCACTGAGCGTGTGATAGCTCATCCCCTCTCTATTTCCCTTTTCCCCAGGTTCTTGAAATGACAAATAGAAGTCGGTTGACAAGAGCTGAGTTGGAATCTTCCTTTTGCTTTGGGAAATAGAAACTATGTATGTATACGTAGATTCATGACTTGAATGACGTAACATGATGTATCCCTAGATTTTTAAGTATATGTAAGTAAAGTACTTTGGTTCATATATTGCATATTGAATAATAGTCGCTCTGAACAAACATGTGAATAGTCAGTCGTTTGGTTTAGTTGAAGTTAGTTATTTTTGGGATGTAAACTCTAGTGCTCCGGATGTGTGATTCTCTGAGCTGAATCTTTTATTTCTTTCTTTATTATTGAACTTTATTATTTGGTGTACGCCGGACGTGTGACCCTTAGAGTTGTGGTTTCCGGTATGTAGTTGTTGAGCTCATGATCATGTCTTTTATTCTTGAACATGTCTTTTATACTTTTACTTATTACTGGGACCTAATGTAAGACTTTAAGTCTGAGATATGGTCAATTTTTAGGCGGAACTCTGTCCATTTCATTCTAGAATTTAAGAAACCGTTAAAATCACTAGCCCTAGAGGGTAGGGGGTACTACAATAGTCCATTTACCTACTAACATAACCAATCATTACAAGCAATTTTAGTCATATCATGTTTCTCATATTAACTTTTCATCCGCCAAAACTTTTCACAATTAATAATTCAATGTCGATCATAAATTTTCATCTTCTTATTTTTTAGGAAGCTATTCACAAAAGACATTGGTTCTTAGAGATTTTAAGTTACATTTATATTATTACTTAAAGCAACAATAATAACAACAACTCCCAATATGGCTCCCGCTTACGTATGGTGTGGGCCTATAGGAAGATCTATATGTTAGTAGTCCTATCTATACGCACATGACTGCACGTACAGAGATGAAAAATTTTCACTTTAGTACCTCTAGTTTTACCGTATTCACACGTTAGGCCAGGTTTTGAAAATCTTTACACTTTGGTACCTTCAACTTTGGGATAAGTGACTTTCTGGTCCTTTTTATTATTATTTTAGCCCTTGAACTTTTAGAAATTGTAGAAAAGCCCCTAGAAAGAGTTAGCTATGCAAATAAGCTATTTTTATGGTTTTTTCATGAATTATTCTTGATTAAACTTCTTATAATGACTTTAATGGTACTAGTTATCATAACCTACTACTTATATGTTATATATTATATTTTCTGTGGTTATAGGCCCACTATGCTTAGCAAATATAATTAAAGCTTAATTAGAGAGTTTCGACTATTACCTAAACTTAGTCGGCGCTGGACCCTGACATTCCTTTAGCTTCTAGTTTACAGAGATTGCTAATCTCAACCACACGTTTTGTAGATCAGGCACAATACAGATCTGTTTTGTTTCCTACCTCAGGCCATAGTCACTAATCAAGTTTTATATTTTAAAGGATAGTGAGACTTTAATCAAGAAACTATAATATTTAAGGCATAAGGTTCGCTTGAATAACGTTTCCTACTGAAAAACTTCTTTAATTGAAAGCTTGAAAGTGGATATATTACAATGGAGATTTAAGAGGGACTTAAGCTGAAGTCATCAAAGATGCTTGCTCATAGAGAAATTGAGAATTCCGACTTCTCTTTTGCTCAAGAATGCTCAAATGACCGTATCCCTTTTCAGCAGTCTACCTCTCATGGGTTGGAGGTACATAGGATGCCTTAATGGTTACTGTACACAATGATTTTTCACATGGCTACAGTGTCCACTAATGGCTACAGTATACTGTTTTATTTTACAGACCATACACTTGTCAAAATAGTACAATAATGGGGCAGTTACTTTTCAGAGCTTTTTAATGATGACATGACTAGTCATCATTATTGAGATTCTGCATGCCTTTATCTCCAATTATATCTTCAGATCATCATTATCTGGATTATCATTAAAACCTTCATCTAATTGAAGATGCTCTAAATCCCATTTCTAAAATAACTCAAGAACATATTTCTTTTCTTTTTTCGATAAGAACTTTCAAGCTCCAACGTCAAAGAGTAATAAAAAATATCTTTAGACACTGCTCCTTCCACCTTCATGTACTCTTTAAACTCATTACCATAAGCGAAGATAGTGTTTCCACAATGCATTATCGTTTTTTCCGTTTTCAATTAATGCCCAACATTGATGATAAATAGTTAAAAATCCAGTGGCTCTTGCTAAAGCAAGATCAGTAACTAATTCTAGTCGTTCAGGAACCCATTCTCATCGTTGATAATCGAGATTGTCGTAATCAACGATCTGAATAAGGTAATGGGCTAGCTTGACTTTTCCATTTTCATATTCGATTAACGTGCTATACACTTTCAAATTTAGGCATCTTTGAACTGGAATTTTTGTTGGACCATCAGAAGATGTAAGAATTCGAAGGATTCTTCGGAACATGCATTGTTGAAATTTTGTTAGTCCTGAGAAAAATTGAAAATTTGGATCTGGGATTTCTATGAAGTAAAGTACCATCTCGTATTCCCAAACTTTAGTGATAGGGTCATTTGGAGATATTGAATTTGCTGAGAAACTAACACTACCAACTCCAAACTTATCGGGAAAGTAGATAGTTGTACCCTAAGACTCCTAAATATCATAGGAATAATGATGATAAAAGTCGATGCAGGCTGCATACCACTCATTGAATCATTTTTCTTGAACATGAGAACTTATTTTTTCTTGGATATCATGGGGACGTCTAAGTAATTAACTTGTAACTCTAAAAGGAAAAGTCTTTGCGCTATTAGGTAGACAGTAGATGGTAGGCCAAAACGTGGTCTACTTTTTATATGAAATTTTAGGTTATCAATAAGGACTCTACTAGAAGGCGAAACCCGTTCTAGCAGGAATGACATTTCATTAAGGATTTCCTCCTTTTCTGGCAGGTTGACTTTGATGATCATCATTGGCGAGTTCTATAGTTAAACTATCTGCCAGAGAATTGTTCGATCCCTGTATATGTTCTATAGAAAAGGAAATTTGGTTAAGCCATAATTGTCAACACAAGAGTCGCTCTTGCGCTTGCATATTTGAAAAATTCTTTTTCACAAAACCGAGTATCCCTTTCCAATCGGTTCGAATAAGAAAAGGTTTTGAGCTAAAAAAGATTAAGAACTTTTCAATTCCCCTTATGTCTGCAAGCATTTCTTTTTCATTGTGGGATAGCTACATTCTGCCTTATTAAAAACTTTCACTGCAATATTTACAAAGTTTTTTTCGTTCTTTGATTTTGAGTACCGCACTCCAGTGCTCATTGCTGGCATCTGTCTTAAAAATTAAGTCATCTCCCTCATTAGGTAACTTAACAACAGGAAGATTTTTACCCATCTTTTTAAAGTTCTGGGCAATCTTTGAATCGTTAGTGGTCCATGTCCACATCACATCTTTCTTGAGTTTTTATTGTAATGGCTTTCCTAGTTTAGCCAAATCTTTAATGAAATCTGATGTATAGGTAAGGCATCCAAGAAATCTTTCTAATTTCTTTCTATCTTCAATCTTTTTAGAAAAATTTTCTATTTTTTTTTCAAAATATACTTTTGTAGGATGACCTATCCAGTCTTTATTTCTAGACCTAAAAACTCGAACTTCTTATTCAGCATAAATGTACTTGTTTTTACCAAATATAATATGATGGTCAATGCATCTTTGGGTAATAGCCAAGACATCATCTTTGTGCTGTTATATGGTTTTGAAAAAGATAAGGATATCATCAATGTAAATTAAACAACAATAATAAAGGTCTTTAAAGATGTTATATATTCTTCTCTGGAATATTTGGGGTGCATTTTTAAGACCAAATGGCATTACTATCCACTCATAATGTCCTTGTGGGGCACTAAATGCAGTTAAAGGAATACTTTCCTCATCGATTTTTAACTGCCAATAACCGCTTTTGCCATCCATTTTCGAGAATCAAGAGGCTCCTTGAATTCTGTTGAAAATGACTGTTTTGTTAGGAATATAGTTGCCATCAAAGACAGTATTATCATTAGGTTTTTTGTAATTGATTACTATTCTACCTTTTCCTCTTTTTTCTTCAGCATGATTTCTTACCACAAAAGTAGGATTGGCGTGAGAACTCTTGCTATTCCTAATTAATCAATTATCCATAAGTTCTTTGATTTGTTTATTAAACTTTTAGATGTCCTGGTGTGTATACACCATTTGTTTAACTAGGATAATAGTGTTGGGATTTAATAAAGTGATTTTAGCGAATGTTTTATCTTTATCATAGAATTTTAGAGGATTATCAGAGTAAAGTTCTTTGCATAATCTTTCTTGTTATTCCACAATTTGTTCTTTAATAGATAACTCAAGCAATAAAATTATCAGTGCTACTTCTCGTTGTGCAGGCATTACCTTTTCACCACGCTGGCTACGTGTAAATTTAATTTTCTGATGAGTGTAAGTCTTACTTAATTTTTCTACAGCAACTAAGTGGCCATTAATTGTAGATATTATTTAGTTTATAGTTTGGGTTCATTGAGAATATAATCGTTGAAAGTTATTTACAACAATCATATCATGAGAGGGTTGATCTGTAGTCCATAGAACTGGTATAATGCGTTGAACTCCTCTTAATTCTATGGACAACCCTTCTATAGCTTCATTGTGGCTCATAATACAATTATCAGCTATCCTTACTTATAAAGAATTCTTGGCTTTTTTCCATATAAATTCTGGAAATAATGTTCTTTCTCCAAAGCATACAGAACAACCACTATCTATGTAGGCACATAACTCGTATTTATTATATCCCTTTAAACATACATTTATTGGGATATAGATGCTATTAGCATTTGTATTGGTAGCTTCATAGCATATCTCCATAGTTATGTTTTTGACTAACCCATCCTCATAGATGAGTTCATTAACAGTTCTAGTTTTGTACGTAATGACTGTTCACTCTAGACTTATACTTCGATCTATACTGGGTCTTGTAGCTTCAAAACTCATTATACTCATTTCACTGGTCATGCCAATTGCATCATCTTCTTTAATCTCTTCTTTAGTTGACGAAGATCCTTCTTCCCAATCCGATCTTGTACTCATGCTCCTTAATAGTTGGGGTTTAATGTTGATTTTACCATCCTCATTAATTTTTATTATATTTTTCTTATTGATCTTTGTAGGGTTGGCAAAGCTAGATATCCATGAACGATCGATTTTTATCTCTTGAAGACTGGACTTAATCCTCTAGATCTTTTGCATATTGGTAGGACTTTTAAATTTCTCTGCTTCTATCCTTGTTACATTAGTCTTTGGGTTTATTGTATTATCTAATTTATAGATAATTTTCTAAAATATCCTTAAAGGATATCCTCCTCTTTTCATGTCCATCCCAACCGTTTTTATCTTAAAGGATAGCAAGTTCTTAGCAAATTCATCATTTAGCCTCACATAATGTTTAGGTCGACAACTGAATCGTACCGATCCATTATATAAATTAGTCTTAATCTCTGTGATAATTTGATTATTAAATTTGGTATGCCTAATGTCACAGAGTAAAGTGTAAAGATCAATATCTTTACCATAATAATGCAATGGAGTAATTTGAACTTGGACACTTTCAACATGGATATAACAATACCTTCTATCTTTGTTATGCTTAAGAATATTTTCCTAATTAATTAGATTAACTTCTCCAATGTCATACTCACAATCCTTTATCTTAAGATCTCCTTCCATCATTTCACATTCTGTTCCCTCCAAAAATATGTTATTTTTACGATATTTTTATACCCGATTTATGTTCGTTATAATTGTTATTTTTAGATTTTGATTTGATTTTATTTGATTTTGTAGGCATTGAATAAATTGAGGAAAAGCTTTGTAAAAAAAGGCAAAAAAATGCACAAAATTGAAATAAAACCAAAGAGAGAAAAAACCCAGCCGTCACGTGCTGGGCACGTGACTCACTTGCCCCCTTAATATCCTCATTTTTCTCTCTCCTCTCTCGGTCCCGGAAACCCGAAATCCCCCCGTTCTTCACATCTATCTTCATCCTCCTCTCTCTCCATCTTCCCATCTCTCTCTCTCTAGAACCAGAACACCCCTACCATCTCCATCTCCATCTCCACCTTCTTCACTGCCAGCGCAGCACTGCCAGCACACCGCCGTTCTTACCCATCACCAGATTTCACGCAGCAACTGCCAGCAAATCCCCATCATCACCGTACACGGTACACATGAATCAAGGGTCGAGATTGAAGCCTGCTTAGGTATAAATTGAAGAATTCGACTCCAGAGTTAGGGTTAGAAAAGTATAATCGAGATTTTTAGCTTTAAGTTTTTGGGTTTTCTTTTTATGGTTTGCTTTTTATCCAAAAATTTTAGCATCTAGGGTTTGTTCTGTTATTTAAGATTTTGATTCGAATTTATAAGAGCCATTTTCAGGTTGAATTGGGGGTTGAATTTTGGGAATTTTCGAGTATCAGATGCAGTTTTGGTATCTTGCAATTTCAGGTTTTGTTCTAGGGTTCTAGGTTCGATTTCCCTATTTAGATTCAAATTCGTTTCTAGCTTGCAATTTTCATGTATTTGGAGCTTAATTTGAGCTTGCAATGGACATTTATTGGAACATTTAAATTCCTTTGCTCCTATTTCGGTACTGTTGAAACAAGGATGAATGTGAATCCGCCATGGTTAATGAGTTTTGAAACTTGTTCATCGCCTAGTTCTGAGTGGTTCTTATGCTAGTCATGAAAATTGAATGATGGAGTTGATTGGTCTCATGGGCAATGAGCATTCTGATTCTTCCTCTTCTCTTATTTGCGGCTCTATTTTCTGATTTAATTCGGTCCTGTTGCTCCCCCTCCCTTGCTTGCTCTGTCTTAGGGCCCTAATTTCCTCCCTTATTATCTGTTTTGTTCTGTCTGATTTCTGGCCTAATTTCGGTATGGGTGTGTGTTGAATCTGCTTGATTTGAGTCTGAGTACTGAGCTGTGCATCAAAATTGCTTCGACTAATTTCTTCCCTTTCCCTTTATCTGTTATTCTCCCTGCTTTCGATTAGCTAAATGGATCTGTTGCAGTTGTCTAGTGGTTAGGAACCTTCATCTGTTCTTTTCGCTGAAATGTAGCAAAGTTACATTTTCCCCTCCCCTATTTGGTTCTGTTTTGCTATTTTTAGCCTTGCTAGTTTTGGCTCTGTTTTGGTTTTGTTTGCTATTTTGCTATTTTGTTAACAATAGTAATTTCAATGAGTGATTGTTCATTTCTTTAGTCTCATTCTACCTCGTTATTATGTTTATCTATTTCATTGTTAGGATAATTTAATTCTGCTTAGGATAGTTTAGACGATTGTGACCTCAATCTCATCCTCATCTCTATAAAGACGACCCTCAAGTACTACAGCGAAAGCTGTACACTTGCAACACTTTATTTTTCATTCCAAATTATGGGACAAGTTTTTGACGCCGTTGTCGGAGACGACGGCATAAAATTACGTCGCATTTTCTTTTTCATAGCTACTTTATTATTAGGTTGCGTAGATCTTGTTTTATTTTGTTATTAAGTTGTCGCTTAATTTAATGCATTTCTTGAAATATTCAAAAATTCAAAAAAATTAGAAAAGCCTAAAATTGAAAAAAAATTAGAAAGACTTGAAAACCGCTAAAAAATTGAAAAATTTAAAAGCTTCAAAAACAAAATAGCAAGTTTCTATTTCCCTCAGTTTGAACATTTTTCTTTTTCTTAGTTACGTTCTTATTAGTTGCTTATACTTTGACTTACTTTGCGTATTTGTTATTAGTCGTGATTCATTTAGTTCTTTTCTTGAAAAATCCAAAAATCCAGAAAAATTCAGAAAACCTAAAACTCCCAAAAAAAAAAAAAATTGATTGGAAAACTCTAAAAACAAACGACTTAGAATTGACTTATGGTTTTAGATGCTTTATTTTATTGTTTTGTAGTTTTAGAATTGAGTTAGTAATTTGAATTTGGTTTTTGTTGGGATTTGTCTTATCTTTATTTTAGAGATTGATTAACTTTTTGATTTTGCTACCTTTTGTTTGTAAATTGTCTGTAGGGTTGAGTAATATTTTGATTTGATTTTGTGCTTGAAAGAAAAAGAAAAAAATTAGAAAAATTCAAAAATCCAAAGAAAAAATAGAAAGAGAAAAGACCAAAAATAAGAACTTTGGTGAGGGTGTGAGGTTTATATGACTAGTTGGGTTGGAGATTCTGAAAATCAGAGACTCGTTAGGAGTGAGTCCGACCCTGACCTAGAACCCGAACCTGAACCTAAACTTGAGTTAGAAAATATGACACAAGAAAGGGCTTTCGGATATATTTTCTATCCTCTTAGGACTACTTTTCCATCATGCTTCTTTATGCCTAATCTTGCACAAAATGCGATCTTCGAATTAAAACCCTATTATACTTAGATGCTCCCTAAATTTACAGGTTTAGAAGATGCTTATTTATTTTTGAGGAAATTCGAAGAGTTTGTTCTATGATGCATTTTGCTAATATTCCCGTTGATGTTGAGCAAATAAAATTGATTCCTTTTACTTTAAAAGATTCTGCTAAACGTTAGATGTATGGCTTGGCTGCTAATTCTGTTACGTATTGGAATAATTTTGTAAGATTGCTCTTAAGAAAATATTTCCCTAATGCCAAGACTATTAAGTTGAAGAATGAAATCGATTAGCTTATGCAACTAGATAGGGAATCATTTTAGAAATATTTTGATAGGTTCGAAAATTTGTTGGCCCAATGTCTCCATCATAGTTTAGACCAAGCCTACTTGTACCAGATTAACCAACAGACTAGAACCATGGTAGATTTCATGTGTTAGGGTGGCTTTCTTTCTAAAAGCGCCACAACTGCTTGGGAGTTTTTAGAGGACTTGGCTAAGAAAATCATGCAGTGGAAAACCGCTCGTGATGACAGCCTGAATTCTAGGATTGTAAGGGGTGGGTTGCATTTTGTCTCTAATGTAAGTCACTTAGAGTCTAAGATTGCTATTTTAGAAAACATGTTGAAGGGATTATCTCCCTAGATGTCCCAGCTGTCCCAAACTTCTACAGTGTCTTGTTCTCATTGCCAGGTCCTAGATCATTCTTTGAGTGTGTGTCCTTATTTTGCTCATCAGTTAGCAACTGAACAAGAGTAAGCGAGTATGGCCTTCTAGAGACCTAAGAATGATCCCTTCTCCTCTTATTACAACCCAGGGTGGAGAAATCACCCTAACTTTTCTTGGAATAATGGACCAAATGCTACAGTTCCTAGCTCTCAACCTGGGGTGTTTCCTGGAAATAACTCCCATCCCATTTCTGTAACACCCTGAGTTTCTATCCCCTTCGTTAAGCCGATTCATCTCGTTATAAATTACACTAATAGCGATGAAGTTTGCCCGAGTGCTGATTTTATTGAAAGGAATATTAGCATTTTCATTATTATCAGTTTTATGGGTATTAAAGATTATTATCGGGCACTATATTGAGCAGATTCCCGAATACGACTATCATGTCGAACCTTAGGAATCATCCTGCAATTTATCGAATCGAACCTTAATACAATCGAAAGATGACTAATCGACCGATGATTATATTAATGGTTACGGTTTAAGATTTGGAGGTCGGAAAATTCGATTTATGGTACAGTGGGTTGGTATTATTATCAGTGGACAAAACAAAAGAAAAAGGAAAAAGAAAAAAAAAGGAAAAAAAGATGTAAAAGGGGCCGAAGCCCCTTCTCTTCGGGCAGAGAGAAACATTGAGAGAGGGGGGTGGTCTTCGACCCTTGCCCGTGCCACCCACACACGCACACGCCGGGAGAGGGTGAGGGAGGCCCCAGCAGTGTTGCCAGCAACCGGCCTTCCCCACCCCGGTCGACGCCCCCGGTCGGGCCAGAGAGAAAGGCAGAGGAAGACGCAGGGGAGAGGGAAAACGGTTCCGCGGGGGAGGTCGCCGGCGGCGTCGACTCCTCTACGGCCGCCGGCGACGGCGGTTCGGCAGGAAGGAGGGAGACCAGCAGAAGGGGAGCAGAGGGGCGAACCGAGCCGCATTGAGCCACCCAAATCGAACCCTAAAACGGGTCCTTTAGCTTCGATTCGAGGTGGGTTTCCTCCTCCTATTCATTTGTAATTTCGATGCAAGTTTATCGATTATAGTTCATTTGGGTTGAATTGGAACTGATAAATTATGCCTAGTATACATATTAATCGCATTGAACAAGTTATCAGGCATATATATATATATATATATATATATATATATATATATATATATATATATATATATATATATATATATATATATATATATATATATATATATATATATATATATATATAGTTTGTCAATTATGCGAAACGTATTTGATTTTATAACGACTCATTGGTTGCGTAATTTAACTGTATTCGAATCAATGAAGGTAAATCATGATTGATGTGTTAATTTGACGTTAGTTTAACGTATTTAGCATCGATTTAAGTTAATTAGTTCATGTATAAAAAAGAATTAAAAACGAAGTTGTTTAACGTATTTAGCATCGATTCAAGTTAATTAGTTCATGCATGAAAAAGAATTAAAAACGCAGTTAGTTTAACGTGTTTAGCGCCGATTCAAATTACTTAATGAACCAAACGCGAAGTCATTTGTAGCATGTATCGTTCCCATTCGAGTCAGTTCACCAATGCTTGCAAGTGAGCTAATTTCGAGGCTATTGAAATGTGTTTAGCTTCGAAACAAGTAAAGTAGCTGGTCCTTTGAGATGCATTATATATGTTTAATTAAGACCAAGCTTTTGGTTAGACACATGCAATTAGGGTGGGAGAGCAAGAATACAGTTTAAGTTGATAGGTCCTGTTTGATTATTTTCCAAGCTATTTGAATCCATGCATGGTCTTGAGGTGTGAATTACAGTATATGTTCCATAATTCATAGCCGCTTTCGTGTAGCTTTGATACATAAGCACGCAGTATAGTTTTGTACGATTGCGCATACATTATAATTACAAAACTAATCATGATGAGTATAATACACCTCATATTAATTTATTGTGAGGATACACTTGATGTAACGCACCGCTGAATGGTGCTATTTGCTCAGGTAAGGGCAATTCAGTGACCAACTATACTTTATCGATCATAGGAAGTTTAGTAAATCTATACACAGCTAACCGACTATGATTGCTATCATTGTGAAGGATATCGATCAGAAGCTTATTGAACCTATCCATATAGGAGTTCTATTGACTAGTTAGAAACGACGAGGGAATGGATGTCAATGACCCAATACGTACACGGCCTGTGCTCGTCGAAAATTCATGCATTTCTCAGCAAAGCAAAGTAACACAAGATTCATTCAATGAACCAAGTTTCTCAGTGTTTTGTCAAATAAACAAGTGACCCCGACCAGTGACCAAGCATTGGGGCTTATGCCCATCAATATACCCGCGCGCGGCGTCAACTCAGGCTTCTCGATCGGCCTGGGAGGTGAGCACCCAAAGTATGATCGTTTCAAGACCAATGTCCAAGCATTGGGGCTTATGCCCATCAATATACCCGCGCGCGGCGTCAACTCAGGCTTCTCGATCGGCCTGGGGGGTGAGCACCCAAAGTATGATCGTTTCAAGATGTACATCGACCAAGGGGTTCACTTTCAGATAATAATCGGCAATTCAATTGTACTTACATATTTTCTCTCTCCTGTTTGCAAAGCAAAATGTTTCTAATGTGGCCGCCCCAACGGATTTCACATAAGACTTATTTTACTGCATGAGATTGTACGTATTGGGCTTTGGCTCACCATTCCAAGGCTTTATCTCGTGAAGCAACGTGCCTTGAGAGCCTCCCACTTGAGTTTCCTTGTCTTACCAGTAGCTGGTCAAGGTTTTCATAGCTCTGCCAATAGGCAGTAGAATCAAAACCATACGTGGCGAAATCTCGTCAATTAGTAGCGACCCAAGGGTAAGGAAACTCTCAGATCCTATAAGAGTTTATTATAAATGTATCAGACCAAGGGGACTCCGAGTGCATATGATGGTTGATACAACATTATACTTTTAATAAACAAACATGTTATATTGCTATATTGCTATATTATTGGTTTACTGCCCACATGACGGGATGATATGTTAGTGAAACCAATAAATTTTCAGCGTCCATTGGGTATTGTTCATAGGTTTATGAATTCATAGCTCACGCGAATTTAATGTTCAGTGGCCAATGTTCAATGTGCGATGTCAATGTCTAATGTTCATTGTTTATTGTTCAATGTGCAAAGTGGAATATTCAGTGCACTCTGTTTATTACTCAATGTGCAATGTTAATATTCAATGAGTTTTCATGACTCTTTACGTAATAAGCCTTAGGGTCGTAACAAGCCATATATATATATAAAAAGTTTAGCGGTTGGTCCAAATACGATTACTCTTGCACTGTGGTTTGAATAGCATTGCAAGATAAGTGATACTCTTCTAAGGGAAGGAACTATGCACGACTTTTGTAGGTATTATTGCACTTTAAAGTATTGTTTTGGGAGAGGGGGTTATCCACTGAGCAATTGTTGTTCCCTTCCCAGGTTTATGAAATATCAGGTAAAGGTCGGTCCAAGTAAGCCGAGACGGATTGCTGCTGTCCCAGGAATAAAGCTGCATGCCCTTCATGTGAACTGCAAGTTGTATTGTGACATATAGTTTATTGTTATATAACTTAAGTCCTTGTGTGCATGTGTTACATATCATCTAGAGTCGTCCCGTATGGCCATGTGAGCCGATCATCGTTTAGCTAAGGTTGTTCATAGTTGGGATGTAACCCCAGTACTCCGGTCGTGTGGACCCTGGAGTTGTACCTTTATTGTTCCATTGTTTTAGTATTGAGCTGCGCTGGTTGGTATGCTCCGGGCGGGTGGCCCGTAGAGCCGTGAACTCCGGTGGGTAGCCGTTGAGTCAGTTTTGTTATTGCGTTTAATTGCAGGGAATTTAATGTAAGGCTTTAGGCCTGAAAAACGGTCAGTTTTTAGGGAAAACTCTGTCCGTTTCGCCCCAGGATTTAAAGACAAACGCTAACACTCCTAGCCTTAGGGTTGGGGGCGTTACAATCTCTCATCCTTCAAATTCCTTTCAGAGACGGGCTTTTTCAGGTGTGCCTAATGCACCTAGACCTCTACCTTCTATAGCTCAAGTTCAATGTCCTCCTGGTTATATTGATATTGATAAATTGGAAAGGAGAATCAATAACCATGTGGTGAGAATGATTAATGCTAATATGGAAAGAATGATGAGAGTGATGACCGAATAGTTTTCCCAGTTAGCATCATCTTCTAGGAAACCAGGTACTTTTTCGAGTCAACCTGAGATGAACCCTAAGGGTTACGCCTCCCCTTCTTCTGGCAACCCTAATGAGCCTGTGAGAAAAGTGAATGCAGTTATATCTCTCCATTCTGGTTGAGAGATTGATAACCAAGTAAGAAACCCTAATGAACCCTGCAGGTATCCTCACCAATTCTTCCAAAATTCTTCTTCCTCTTCTCTTTCAAAGACTGGTTCATCCAGTCAGTCAGGGGATGCTACTGATGGTGTCCTCAATGATTTAGATAGCCCTTCCCT
This sequence comes from Carnegiea gigantea, assembly GCA_029747015.1. Classification (NCBI taxonomy): domain Eukaryota; kingdom Viridiplantae; phylum Streptophyta; class Magnoliopsida; order Caryophyllales; family Cactaceae; genus Carnegiea; species Carnegiea gigantea. The sequence continues at coordinate 1,156,080 of JAKOGI010000040.1, forward strand.
TCCTGAGTCACCTTCTAAGAAAGAGGAGTTTAAAGAGAAAGACTCCTCTGACTCGGTAAATTTTTCACCTTCTAAGGATTCTTCCTCCCCTTCTTCTTCTGAGAAAATCCAAATGCCTTTACCTCCTTTTCTCCATAGGATAAAGAAGAAAGATCAAGATCATATAGAAAAGATGAGAGAGATTTTCTCTCAAGTAAAGATCAACATTCTCTTACTCGATGCTATTCAGCAGGTGCCTCCATATGCTAGATTGTTAAAGGATTTATGTACGACCAAGAGAGAAATTGGTGTACCTAAGAAGACTTTTTTGACCTCTGGTGCTAATTCTATCCCTTCTCATCAGATCCCGATGAAGTATAAGGACTCAAGTTGCCCTACTATGTCTATAGCCATAGGGGACCAACTGATTCACAGAGCATTGCTTGACTTAGGGGTCAGTGTTAACTTGATACCCTTCACAGAGTATGAGAGGCTAGAGTTAGGTGAGCTAAAATCTACCAAGATGGTCATGCAACTGGCTGATAGATCGACTAGAGTGCCGAGAGGGATAGTCGAGGATGTGCTAATTAGAGTGGGTGAACTTATTTACCCAGTAGACTTAGTTATGATTGAAACTGAGAAGGTACCCAATTAGTAAGGCAAGTCCCTGTGATTCTAGGGCATCCTTTCTTGGCCACTGCCAATGCCCTCATTAATTATAGGAATGGTATGATGAGACTGTCTTTTGGCAACATGACTTCAGAATTGGACAACTTTAACATGCAAAGATAGCCTTCTGGATTTGATGATATGAAATTTTCTACTCTTAACTGGATAGGAGATTCTGTATTCAATGATGTCTTTGATGATATATTTGCTACTGAGTATGAGTCATTTCTTATAGATGATGAGCCTGAATATGATGTGTTTGAGTTTGATAACTTGTGCTCTACTGATAATTGTTTGCTCTATGCTGTTTCTGAATCTGTTATGGAGTCTGTTTTTCTTGTTACTCTTGAATTGAAACATCTTTCTGACTCTCTTAAGTATACATTTCTAGGACCCGATGAATCCTTACCTGTCATTATTGCTTCTGATCTGGATCGGGACTAAGAGGACAAACTGATTACATTACTTAGAGAGAATAAGGAAGCTTTAGGATGGACCCTAGGGGATATCAAGGGTATTAGTCCTTCTATTGTATAACATAGAATTCATTTAGAGGACAATGCTAAGCCCTATCGTGACCGCCAAAGGCGTTTGAACCCCACTTTGCAGGAAGTAGTTAAAAAGGAAGTGTTGAAATGGTTAGACCGTGGGATTATCTATCCCATTTTTGATAGTGAGTGGGTTAGCCCTGTTTAAGTTGTTCCTAATAAGACCGGTATTATCGTGATTAGGAATGATAAGAACGAGTTAGTCCCTACTCGAGTTCAATATGGGTAGCGTGTGTGTATAGATTATAGGAAATTGAATGCTGCCACTAAGAAAGATAATTTTTCCTCCCCTTCTTGGATTAAATGCTAGAAAGGTTGGTTGGACATTCCTTCTATTGCTTTTTAGATGGATATTCTGGTTAAACCTAGATCTCTATTACTCCTGAGGATCAGGAGAAGACTACTTTCACCTGTCCATTTGGGACATATGCCTTTAGAAGAATGTCATTTGGACTATGCAATACCCCTGCTACCTTTCAAAGATGCATGATTTCTATTTTCTCAGATCTAGTTGAGCAATGTATAGAAATTTTCATGAATGACTTTTCTGTGTTTGGATCTTCTTTTGATGATTACTTGTCTAATCTGAGAAAAGTGTTGGAGAGAAGTAGGGAGAAAAGCATAACTTTAAATTAGGAGAAATGTCAATTCATGGTTAAAAATGGCACATTATTTCTCGAGATGGAATTGAGTTAGATAAAGCTAAAACTGACCTGATTGTTAATCCTCCCCCTCCTACTTGTGTGAAAGAGGTACGGTCTTTCCTTAGACATGCTGGCTTTTATCGTAGTTTCATTAAGAATTTTAGTAAGATCGCAAAGCCTTTGTCTAATCTACTAGCTAAGGATGTGCCATTTTACTTCTCTAAGGAGTGTCTTGAGGCATTTTCTAAGCTTAAGGAGGCCTTAACTTTTGCTCCTGTTCTTCATCCTCCAATCTGGGTAGATCCATTTAAGTTGATGTGTGACGCATCTGATTATGCTATTGGGGTTGTTCTAGAACGGCGTATTAATAAGAAATCCCATGTTATTTACTATACTGGTCACACACTGAATGTTGCCCAGCTGAATTACACTGTTACCGAAAAAGAATTTTTGGCTGTGATATTTGGTTTTGAAAAGTTGATACCCTATCTGATTGGATCTCATGTGATTGTTTATACTGACCACTCTGCTGTTAAGCACCTTTTTTCTAAGCAGGATGCTAAGTCTAAACTTGTGAGATGGATTTTGCTTTTGCAAGAATTTGACTGTGAAATTAAGGATAACAAAGGGTCTGAGAACCTTATAGCTGATCATCTGTCTAGGATTCTCTATGATAGAGAGAGTGAGTCTAGTGTTTCTGAGTGCTTCCCTAATGAGCAATTGTATGCTATTGACCCGAATCCTTGGTATGCTAACATTGTGAACTATTTAATTGCTGGTAGGATCCTTGAGGATTGGACTAAGAATGACAGGGATAGATTCTTCTACCTTATGAAATTCTTTATTTGGGATGACCCTTATTTGTATAAGTACTGCTCTGACCAAGTCTTTAGGAGGTGTATTCCCGACCATCAGGTGAGAAGTGTCCTTTCTTTTTTGTCATGACCAGGCGTGTGGGGGCATTTTAGTGGTAGGAAGACTGCAGCCAAGGCTTTTTAATGTAGTTTTTACTGGCCTACTCTATTTAAGGATGCATTTGAGTACTGCAAGAGTTACCCTAGATGCTAACAGTTAGGTAGAATAAGCAGGAGAGATATGATGCCACTGAACCCCATCATTTTGGTGGAGATTTTTGATGTGTCGCATATTGATTTTATGAGACTATTTCCATCTTCTTTTGGGAATGACTACATTTTGTTAGCCGTGGATTATGTTTCTAAATGGGTTGAGGTCATCTCTTCTAGGACCAATGAAGCTAAGATCGTTGTGAAATTCCTTAGGGAGAATATTTTTGCTTGATTTGGTATGCCCCGTACTGTCATTAGTGATCAGGGCACCCATTTTACTAATAGATCTTTTGATGCCTTACTGAAGAGGTATTCCATAGTCCATAGGCTTGCTACTCCCTATGATCCCCAAACCAATGGCCAGGTTAAAGTGTCCAATCAGCAGATCAAACAAATTTTAGAGAAGACAGTGAGTAGGAATAGGAAAGACTAGGCTGACAAGCTAGTGGATGCTCTCTGGGCGTATAGGACGGCTTTCAAAACTCCGTTAGGTATGTCACCTTATAGGACAGTTTATGGTAAGCCTTGTCATTTACCTGTGGAAGTAGAGCATAAAGCTTGGTGGGCATTAAGAAGCTTAATTATGACTTGACTGAGGCAGGTGAGGAGAGACAACTGTAGTTGAGTGAGCTTAATGAGATTAGAGTTAAGGCTTATGAGAGTGCTCAATCTTACAAAGAGAGGGTGAAGTTGTTTCACGATCGACATGTTTTTAGAAAAGAGTTTATCCCTGGAATAAAAGTACTCTTATATGACTCTAAGCACCATCTGTTTCTAGGAAAATTGAGGTCCCGATGAACGGGTCCTTATATTGTCTCACATATTTTTCCCTACAGTGCAGTTGAAATTCAGGACCCTGAGAGTGGTGCCACCTTCAAAGTGAATGGCTAGCAGTTGAGATAATTTCTAGAGCTGCCAAGCCCAGAAGATGTGGAGTGTCTGATATTCCATGAACCGAGCCCTAATCGGTGATTGTGGTGTGAGATAGCTTGGGTGTACTTAGCACCCGACCTGGTTTGCTAGAAATTTCTTCTCTTTTTCTCTCTTATTCTCTCTCTTTTCTTCTCCCTTTGTCTTCTTTGTCTCATTCCAGTTTCTTTTTTGTATAGTTGATTACTTTTCTTTTTATATGTTGGTTGCTTTGTTTGAAGTCATGTCCCTTTTGTTTTTAAGTCTTGTTTTTATTTTTGAACATGTGTTTTCTTTTTAGATTTTTTTTCGGTCTTTATGTTTCTTTCCCACTCCCAATGAGGACATTGTGATATTTTGGTGTGGGGTGAGGCGCCCATTTGTACATACTTTTTGAAATTTTTGAAAAATCCAAAAAAAGATTTTCGTTTTATTTTTGGGGTTGATTGTACTATTTCTGATTAGCTTGAGTCCCCTGTGCTTTGGTTATTAGCTTGTATGTGAGTAGGATGTGCATGAAAGGTCTCCGACCTCAATGTGTCATTTTAAGCCCTAATTCTAACTCTAATTGTTCATTATAGATGTATAATCCAATCCTTGTTTATCCCTTCATCATTTTCTTTAGGTCTTAGGCTTCCATGAACGATTCTCCCACTTGCTTGTGAAATGATTACTCTGCATAAAAATAATAATGAATGAAAATAATGAATAAAGAAAAGAAAAAAAGAGAGATGAATAAAATTTGGAATGACAAGTATCCATTTGAGGCATGTGCTACTGGGAAGTTACCCTTTGAGGCATATGCTACTGGCTGTTACCCTTTGAGGCAATACTACTATTGGAAAAGCTTGCTTCCAATATTAATATGTCAATAATGTAGTTGTGTCAGTCAAGTGAGATTAAGTCTGATTCTGGTAAATCTAAGCCTTGGGATGATGATGCACTTACACACGAGCATTGGGATGGATTCAAAATCTTGTTGTACAATAGGGTGAAAAATTAGTGCTTTGATGTCATTTATGGGGTAGAAGGCTTTGAAGTACATTCTGTTTATATACAGGTCGATATCTTAGTTATATAGGTGATTTTGTTGATTAGAATATGTACATATCTTTTCCCAAATTTTGTACATAGTAACTCTGAGAAAGACCAAAAAGATTTTCTTTCTGAAATAATTTTTATGGGTATTTCACTTGAAAGCCCTTACGAGGCCTCACTCGTACACTTGGGAAACCGAGGGGTTTAAAGGGCTTATTGCATATGCTAAATGCAACCGTGATTCCTACGACAGTGAGTTAGGATTTTCTTTTTCTTATTTTCTATTTCTTTTTAGTTAGTTTAGTTGTTTTACTCAAGGACGAGAAAAATCTTGGTGTGTGAGTGTTTGTTCGTACCAAAAATATGTTATTTTTAGGATACTTTTATACCCGATTTATGCTCGTTATAATTGTTATTTTTATATTTTGATTTGATTTTATTTGATTTTGTAGGTATTGAATAAATTGAAGAAAAGCTTTGCAAAAAAAGGCAAAAAAATACACAAAATCAAAATAAAACCAAAGGGAAAAAAAAACTCAGTCGTCACGTGCTAAGCACGTGACTCACTTCCCCGCCTTAATACCCTCATTTTTCTCTCTCCTCTCTTGGTCCCAGAAACCCAAAATCCCCCTTCTTCACATCTGTCTTCATCCTTCTCTCTCTCCATCTTGGCATCTCTCTCTCTAGAACCAGAACACCACTACCATCTCCATCTTCACCTTCTTCACTGCCAGCGCAGCACTGGTAGCACACCACCGTTCTCACCCATCACCGAATTTCACGCAGCAAGTGCCAGCAAATCCCCATCATCACTGTCCACAGCACACTTGAATCAAGGGTCGAGATTGAAGCCTGTTCAGGTATAAATTGAAGAATTCGGCTTGAGAGCTAGGGCTAGAAAGGTATAATCTAGATTTTTAGTTATAAGCTTTTGGGTTTTCATTTTATAGTTTGGTTTTTAGTCAGAAAATTTTAGCATCTAGGATTTGTTCTGTTATTCAAGATTTTAATTCGAATTTGTAACAGCCCAGGCTGAATTTGGGGTTGAATTTTGGGAAATTTCGAGTACGAGATTCGCTTTTGGTATCTTGCAATTTCAGGTTTTGTTCTAGGGTTCTAAGTTCGATTTCCCTGTTTAGATTCAGATTCATTTCTAGCTTGTAATTTTCATGCATTTGGAGCTTAATTTGAGCTTGTAATGGACGTTTATTAGGACATTTAAATTCCTTTGCTCCTATTTCGGTACTGTTGAAACAAGGATGAATGTGAATCCGCCATGGTTAATGAGTTTTGAAGCTTGTTCATCACCTGGTTCTGAGTGGTTCTTATGCTAGTTATGAAAATTGAATGATGGATTGATTGGTCTCATGGGCAGTAAGCATTCTGATTCTTCCTCTTCTCTTGTTTGTTGCTCTATTTTCTGATTCAATTCGGTCCTGTTACTCCCCCTCCCCTGCTTGCTCTGTCTTAGAGCCCTAATTTTCCCCCTTATTATTGGTTTTGTTCCCTCTAATTTCTGGCCTAATTTCGGTATGGGTGTGTGTTGAATCTGCTTGATTTGAGTCTGAGTACTGAGCTGTGCACCGAAATTGCTTCGACTAATTTCTTCCCTTTCCCTTTATCTGTTATTCCCCCTGCTTTTGATTAGCTAAATGGATCTGTTGTGGTTGTCTGGTGGTTAGGAACCTTCATCTGTTCTTTTCCCTAAAATGTAGCAAGGTTATATTTCCCCCTCCCCTGTTTGGTTCTGTTTCGCTATTTTTAGCCTTGCTAGTTTTGGCTCTGTTTTGGTTTTGTTTCCTATTTTGCTATTTTGTTAACAATAGTAATTTCAATGAGTGAATGTTCATTCCTTTAGTCTCATTCTACCTTGTTATTATGTTTATCTATTTCATTGTTAGGATAATTTAATTCTGCTTAGGATGGTTTAGACGATTGTGACCTCGATTTTATCCTCGTCCCTATGGAGATGACCCTCGAGTTCTACCGCGAAAGTTGTATGCGTGCGACACTTCATTTTTCATTCCAACTTATCGAACACATACGTACTTGTTTTTTAATTGAAAAATTGATTTTTTTATAGATCACGTCTTTTTGGATTAGGGGAAGAACTCAATCTCCTTTGACTTCTTCATGATCATTGTCTACAACAAATTCTTCTCCTTGAAGAATACTAAGACTAATTGAACTACTTTACATCATATGACTTGTTTCTTCATAATCACTGTCTTCATATTCATTGTCCAATATAATTTCAACAATTCCTTTGTTATTACTTAAGGCTAGGTCTAATGCCTCATCTTCATTAAGTTCAACATAATTTAGACTTCCCAAGGTTTCAATAAGTTTATTATTCTTCCGATTTTTACATTCATTAGTGTAATGCCCTGCTTCTCCGTATACCCAACATTTGCAGTTGTTTTTCCCTGCAGGGCAATAAGCAGCTTTTCTAAAAAATCTACGTTTTTTAGGACTTGGTTTATTATAATATTTTCTTCTACATTTCTTACCCGTTTGGTTGTTAAAGCTCTTTTTCTTATAAAATTTTCTTTTCTTTCTTTTTTCAGGTTCATTTTCCCATTGATGAGGTGAATCCCATCAAGTTAGGAATTGCTTCTTAATTTTCTTTTATTTTTGAAGATCAAGACACTGATCATTAATTCATTTTCTTAAATAAGAAACTCTTGAACCAAAGGTATCAACAACATCTGTTCGTTCAAGCCATGCGATGTATTTTTCATTAATTATAGAGTTTATCAGATATGACAGTTTATCATAGAACATATCAAGATTAGTTACATTATGCCTAATTTGTAATAATATTGACTAAATTCAGCAATATAATTTTCTAGGTATCTCATATCCTATAATTTTATATTGTTAATCTTTCTTTGTGATTCTCTTGCTTTTTCTTTATAATCAAGTTTAGATTCGATGAATTTGGTTTCGATTTCTTTGCACAAATTTCTGAACATAACAGCCGATGTTTCCATCATTCTTAATGCATTTTTAATGTCTTCACTTAATGAATCATACCAATCAGTTACCGTGCCAGAAAAACTATATTTGATATACTTAGGAAGTTTGCTACAGTCCAGGTAGTGTTTAGGTTCAAGACACTATTCATTCCTCTTTTTTAATGCTTAAATATTTCTTCTCTATTACGGGCTCCATCAATGTTTAAGATGTATTCTGTTTGGCTAATTGGGGTAAGTCTAATTTCTTCAAAAGTTGTGATTTTTCTTGGGATAAACCCGAAGGAAAAATTGCTTATACATCCCACTGGAACGTATATAAGTCTTAAGAAATGAGTATTTCTTCTAGAAGGTTCACTAAATTCTTCAGGCTTGAGAACGACATTGTTAACTAGATTATTCTCTGTTTCATATAAGTCGATCTCTTCTCCGGTCACATTGATCTCATTTTTCAATAGTCATTTTACCATATTTCTTATCCAGTTTTCTCCTAACTTCTTTTAATGGTAATACATTGAGATCTTTAATTTAATCAGATTCATCTGCTGATATATTTCTTCTTCTACTTGGACATTATTGGTCTCTTCATTATCATCAGACCAAACGTCATATATATCACTTATTGCGCCCATGATCTTGTTTAATTCTTCTGGGTTTTATTCTTTTTCAAACATATTATGTAGTTCATTAAGAGTATATTACTTATACTCCAACTTCTTCTTCTTTTTTTGCTTTTTCAGATGATTTTTCATATGATTTTTCACCTTCTTCTTTTTAAATTTTTATCGCGTGCAAAGAAAATAGAATCTTGTTTTTTGGATTTTGAAAAGGATATTTATGCTGGAAAGGGGTGCTAATATTAGAAGTAGATTTTTCGCGATGTCTAACTTTGTTAACCAAAGAAATGTGAATTACAGATATTTGTTTTTTAAGCTCATTGACTTCAGTCTTAATTTTAGCTAGTTCAGCATTTAATTCTAAAACTATATCAGTTATATAGTTAATTGAGGTGCTATTGGAGAAAGACCTTCCGATGAGTGAACAATATGCGAATAACTAGGACCAGGGCAAGCAGGTGATGATTTAAGCATTAATCACATTTAAGTAGCTTAATTAATCATTAATTAGCTTAATTATCTTAATTATTTTTGATTATGTGGCTCTAATACCAGATGAAAGAGGACGTTAAGTTCTACTAGTGAGTAAAAAACCACATATGCAATTTTAAATTTTTCGAAAGTAAGTTTTTAAGGATTTGAGCTAAATTGCAAATATGAAAAATTTCGGGATTTAAAAATAAATGTGAACAGTGATTTGTCCCCCAAATGTAAATGGTTCAACAACTCAATGGACTTGGTTGTGACTTTTTTAAAAAGTTGGTCCAACAAATAAATACACCAAACTTCGATGTACCCAAATGTAAATTACCCTAGGGAAACCGTTTCGAATAGACCCATATAAAAAGTTTTAAAAAGATATTATTACTAAAACAAGTACTATCATTTACCCCGTAAAGGCCTTAGTAAATTTATTTTAAACCGTTGATATTTTTAAATTATTATTTACCCCTTCACTTTGGGGTTAGAATGTATTTAACGTAAAGGTAAAGGGATAAATAATAATTCATAAAGGACATGCTGTAAAAAAAAAACATTCACTAAAACTTTGAATGGGGTAAATGATAACAATTATTATTTAAAAACTCTCTCATATCTAGTATTCTACAATATCAAATATTCTAAGGGTCTGTTTGGATGGGGAGGATTCTAGAGGATGAGAATGTAAAGCTCATTGCTCTTAGGCTTAGAAAGTATGCCTCTCTTTGGTGAACTAACTTGTGTGCCAAAAAAGTTAGAAAAAGAAAAGCCAAGATTCAAACTTGCGAGAAAATGAAGTCTAAGCTTAAAGACCGTTTCCTACCCTTTCTTACCTTCAAGATAGTTACTCCCAAATACACAACTTAACTCAAGGAACCATGAGTGCAGAGGAGTATACAAGGGAATTTGAGAAGCTTTTGATCAAATGTGACCTTCAAGAGGCCGAGGTCCAAACTATTGTGAGGTACTTGGGAGGACTTGACCCTAGGTATACTCATGTAGTTGAATTGCAACAACACTCGACCTTTGATGAAGTATGCGTCCTAGCCCACAAAGTTGAACAATAAAAGAAAGCTAAGAACCTCAAAAGAGACTATCCAAAACCCCCACCCGAGAGCCAACCTTTTTAAAAAGAGGAGCTCATTTCCACCCTCTAAACCCATGATTCCAACCTCTTCCACCCCACAAAAGAACCAAACTCCACATAAAAAACCAAGCCTCTCAAAATAGGCCAAATCCTGGCCCTTTGAACACTAGAAGGTGTTTTAAGTGCCAAGACCTCGGTCACATAGCTTCGGACTGTCCAAATAGGAGAATAATCTCGCTGGCCGAATGGGAGGCAACTAAGGAGGAAGAAACAGAGGAGGAAAAGGAGGTGTACTTAAAACGATGTACTTTTTGAAGGAGGGAGAATAAAAGCTTAATACTAAGGTGATCTTGATTCAACATTTAAGTCTAAGCATGGGAATGGAATGATTTATACCCATTTTTTATATTTAATTTGGCCTTTTTAACCTCTAATTAGATTCTAAAGGGTTTACTCAACCCATGAGGTATTGGTCTACTCTATTCCCTGATTTACCTAAACCCAAACCTTTAAGAATGAGGTTTTAAAATCTTCTTTTTTTTTGGTAAGAAAAATAACCCTATTTTTATTTTTTGTATTTTTAAAAAATTCATGTTTGAAATTTTAGAGTAACCAAACAAAGGTATAGAAATTTGCATGCATTGAATTCATTTCTAAGTTGAACTAACCAACAGAATTAGAGATTAGAAACCATTCTTGTATCCTTTGGTTTCATTCCTAATTCCATTCCATTTCAACTTAATTGAACCAACAAACGCTAATCTGTTTATAGCAATTGAAGACAACCATGGAAAAAAGGTAGGTGGACAACAGGAAGGAGAACAAAAATAAAGAATGCCTAAACTCATCAAATAGTACATTTATTTATAGTCTATATAATTAACTCCCCTTCATTAATTAACTTTAGTTTAATAACTCGAATTGTAACTACCAAGTAGATGAGTGGGGTTTACTAAATGTTTTATAAAAATATTAAGATTTATAATTCATATAGTAATTTTTAAAACACATGGATCAATAACATTTATAACTTTTCATAATTCATGTAGACATTTTATAAAATGCATGTATAAATAATATGTATAATCTTTTCCAAATTGTTTGGAAGAGATGATAATAGAAGGTCATCATCTGCAATATATAATAAGACAACATACTCTATGGTCATAGCCATAGATGAACGTTGGATGCTAATAGACCTGACAAATGGGTCATTCGATTTTGGGTATGGGTTACGTTAAGTTTGGATCGGGTTATGTTTCGGGTTAAGTGATATTTCGGGTCAGTTCGGTTTGGGTCGGGTGAACTTTGGTTTGGATTAACTAATTTCTGGTCCAATATGCTTATCATGCAAAAATAAGCAACTTTGTAAAAATTTCGGGTCCGGTATAGTTCAGTTCAGATCAATTCAGGTAGGGCTGTTCATTTATTGGTCCAGAACCAGACTAGACTGAAGACTGGCTTGGACTAGACCGGACCGGTTGAATTTGATCCGATCTTCAGTCCTTGGGCTGGCCTTGTTCTATCTTCAGTCCAGTCCAGTCCCGGTCTGGATTGGGAGGACTAGTGGACTGGACTATGGACCGAGAACCAATCATGGCCTTTTCAGGTTCGGCTTTTTTTTTTTTTTTGGGCCAGACCTAGACTAGCAAGACTAGGCGCCCCTTGCCCAGTTTGGCACTTCGGCAGTTCCAACTTCCAGACTTGAGACTTTCAGTTGCCCCCATTCCTAATCCCTAGTTCCCTTCTCCAAACTGCTGGACGCCACGGCCACTCACACTCAGGTGTAGCCGCTGTTAGGGCTATTCATCGGTCACCTGACTCACTGGCCCCTAATCGCGGTCAACAACAGCCGTCACTATCAGCCGCTTGTTCGGTGTTCCCTTTCTTCCTTCTCTCCCTCAGACAGTCCCTTTCTCTCTATCGCTGAGTCTGCCGTTGATAGTCGCACCGATAGTTCCACCGGCAGGCCATCTCGTGATGCCGTAAGGCCAATTCGCACTCTCCATCAATTTAAAGTACTCGCACTAGTCACTCTCTCTGATATCATTATTTGCTTTGCTGCTTTGCTAGTTTTCTGGGTAATGATAGATAAATGATAATGATGGTATGATGATGATAATGATATCAGATTGAGCATTTGAACTAATGATGATAATGACATGATAAATTAATGATGATAATGATGATATGATGATGATATCAATTACTGATGATGATGATATCAAATTATCAATTATGGCTTGTTCTCAAAATATGATGACAGTGATGTTGTATTCCTATTTTACATTAGCAGTTGTGGCAATTTTTTTTCTTGTTGACTTGGAGCTCATTCTTAAAATTCTTTTTTATTTCCAATTTTTAACCAAGGGAAGAAGAATGTTGCATTGTTTTTGCTTTTTAACAAGATGGGGTGTCCAATGAGAATGGGTTGTCACATTGTTCTCTCATAGAGACATAATCATTAAAGATACTCTAAACTTTGTGGTTCAATTAAATTTTATTATTCAATTTTTGACCATGATTGGTGATGATATGATAGATTAATCATGATGAGGGATAACTATGATGTTGATATGATATTGATGATGACTTATGAACATTGAACCTTTCCTTTTTCTAGTGGTGATATATAAGCTCAATTTTCAATTTGATTAGTCATCACAGATTCTCTTACAGCTTCTCGAAAGTCTACTCAAAGAATAGACTGTTGGGATCATTTCGAAGAGATCAAAGAGAATGGCAAAAGAGTCACTGGTTAGTGAATAATGTGGTAAAATATATAAGGCCGAGTCTACTAAGAATGGAACGAAGAACTTGAAAAATAATTTTTCAAAGTGCCCTGAAAACCCGAACAATAAAAGCAAACAAACACAAAGTCAGTTAGTTTTTGAAAAGGATCTAAACTATGAGGGAGAAGCTAGATTGAAGTCATGGGTATCAAATCCTTATGCGGCAATGGAGTCTACAGCCAAAATGATCATAATTGATGAGTTGCCCTGTAGATTTGTTGAAAATGTGGGATTTAGGCTAATGATGTCTGTTTGTTGTCCTTCACTTAACATGTCTTCACGCATTACCATTGCAAGAGACATTTTGTAACACCCCCAGCCCCTAGAGCCGAAAGCGTTACATTTTCTTAACTTTCTATTTGAATCCTGGGGCAAAACGGACAGAGTTTTCCCTGAAAACTGACCGTTTCTAGGCTAAAAGTCTTACAATAAACTCCTGCAAATCAACAGAAGCGTAAAACATTTAAAAGAAGCTTGACGGCCACACACCGGAGTTCATAACTCAATGAGCAACTCGTTAGAATACACCAAACAGAATAGTTCATTAATACAGGAAAAGATACAACTTAACGGTCTACACAATCAGAGTACTGGGGTTTACATCCCAAAACGCAGCTAATTTCAAGTAAAGACATCTAACTAATCAGATGGTTGGCTCACACGGCCATACAGAGTGACTCATAAACAATATGCATTATATGAGTTAGAAAACTTAGTTTACAACAATTACAAACTAGGAATACGTTATATTATATCGTTAAACTCGTGAACCTACTTCTATATGGTACACATAACTCTTTTTCAACCAGGGGTAAACTTCAACTTCGCATAAGTAACTTGACTTTCACCTGTCACAAAGAAAACCTAGGAAAAAGGGGAAAAGAGTAGTGGGATGAGCAACCACACGCTCAGTGAGTGTCCCTCAACCCCCTTAAAACCAAAACTGTTGCAGGAAATAATATCTTTAATAGTCACATATCACATATTTATATTTTACTATCATATTAGGCATTCACGAAATTCTTATGGAAATATCACTAACCATAAACTCCACTTTAACCACGCAAACACATTTCTAGGTCTCTATATGGCCAACTTCTTTACTAACAGACAGTCAAACACATAAGCAAGCAACAAGGCTAAGCACAGAACTTTCTTTCATAGACTATGTGTTATGATTCGTGATTTATGCGTTATCTATCTAATTTACTCATATGAGATGCTAAACATATGAAGCAGAGATTATGCCACAACCTTTCATTAGCTAAACATGCACATTCAAACTCATATGCTCGATGCATTACAAGGGTATGACCATGTTGTACTTGGAATTTCATTTATATTGCACTAGATTCTTATTCACATGATGTGCATGAAAATCTTTCTTTTCTTTTTCTGAAAACACTTTACTTAGCCTCTTTAGGCTCATATTCTTCATAGAATCTCTTTCATATTGGTCTCATAATGACCCTTAAAAACTTTCTTTCTGAAATACTTAAAAAGGTAAAACGCCGACTACTTTTCTTACTTGTTAGGAAACTACTATGGGCATAAGATCATCATAAAGCGCTGGTTGGGAGAGCTCTACAGTCAATCCCAGTGAGGTTGACTCACACTAAGCTCTTAATCCCGGGATGACAACTAACTTTTGGACCTTAACCTTCATCAGGATCTCTAGGGATTACTCCCTAGGCTAGGGATTTCCCCGTTCACGCAGGTTCACTCCTATCTATTGTCCCTAAGCATTTATCTTAGCCATTTAAACTGGTCATAATGACTAATAAGTTTGCTGCATCTCACAGCGAAATCTTTTATCATGCAACTCATGCCTTTATAAAACTCTTTAGGGATTCCCCCGTTCAAGTAGGTTCACTCCCAAAACTGTATTGATTTAGTTAAAATAGGCCATCATGCACTAATAATTATGGCTACTATCATTTCAAAATATGAAATCCTTCTTTTTCAAAACTCACCCTTATGCAAGTAATCAAACTTAATGACATAGAAAGGGTAGGGGTGCACATGTACATATTCAAACAATTCATAATTCAACTTAGCAACATGAACCACATATGGCCTCGCAATCCACACGATTACGGTAATCACAACTCAGACTCCCTCCTCACATAACAACCGACCACAGGACCTCGAACTACTCATAATTCTACCTCAAACCGTCCAACTACCATCTCGATTTCGATTTCACAATTTAGTACTCTAATCATCATGATATACTGAAAGGCGATATATAAACTTACGTAACTTACAAATGCTTAACTTACTGAATATACAAATAACAATTAGCAGTGCGCTGTAACCAACGATTATAACCATACATATATACATATACACACACACACACACACACACACACACACACACACACACTTTTATAGACATTCATGCGACCTTAACTTGAAATGAACGCTTAGTAAGCTGAGTTAAACTAACTAAGCATGAAACACGATTACATTCATGTATTGCAGTTAAGGGGGGTAAACATGCTCATTTCGTCATTCAAATATTGTTTCCCGAGCTACTTCACAAGCATAATTCAATCAAATAGACAAGCATTGATTCGAGGCATTCATTCATTGTTTCGAGGTTACATTTCAAGCCTAATTAAGCCATTTAAACATAATACGATTCAAGGCATTCGTTTAGTACATCGAAGTTACTATTCAAACCTAATTCAAGCCATTTTGAGCATAATATGATTCAAGGTGTTCGTTTAGTACATCGAAGTTACTGTTCAAGCCTGGTTCAAGCCATTTAAGCATAATACGATTCAAGACGTTCATTTAGTACGTCGAAGTTACTATTCAAGTCTAATTAAGGCACTTAAGCATAATACAATTCAAGGAGTTCGTTCATTATATCAAAGTTACTATTGAAGCCTAATTAAGCCACTTAAGCATAATACGATTCTAAACGTTCGTTTATTACATCAAAGTCATTATTCGAATCCAAATAAGCCTCTTAAACATAATGCGATTCAATTCATTCGTTTATTACATCGAAGTTACTAATCCACTCAAATTTTCAGACATGTATTAACTGAATATACTTGAATCGATTCTAAACATGCATAACTCATTTCGAAGCTAGTTTTCAGGCATGTATTAACTGAAAACACTTGAATCGATTCTAAACATGCATAACTCATTTTGAAGCTATTTTTCAAGCATGAGCTAACTAAACTAACATGTATCGATTCAAAGCCACTTTTGAGTATTAATCAACTAAACTAACATTTAACGATTCAAAGTCATGTTCAGGCATAAACTAACTAAACTTAGCACGTATTGCAACTTAAAGTATTAAAACGCTTTCAAAACTACTAATACTTAGGAAGCGAAAAACACCCACCTCGACTCCAAGCTACGGGCCCGTTCTAAGAGCTTCTCGGCTGATTTGAGTACTCATGAACCCGAAAACTCCCCCTTTGCACCGCTAGACCTAGACCTGAAGCAACCACGCAGATCCGATTTTTGCCCCATTTTCGTTGCTATTGACGTTGCAGCGCCGGAGTCGGCCTAGCTGCCGGAATCGAGCCCCACTGGAACTTTCACTGTCAACCTCCGCCGTCACCGTATCTGGCCTGATCTCGGTGCCTCCCCCTTTCAGTTCGCTCGATCTCTCTCCCCCACTCTCTATTTTTGGGTGCGCCAGGGCAGTCGCGGAGGGGAGAGCTGCGGTCGACCCTTGCTGACAGTAGCACCACCGCCTCCCTCTCTCTCTTTCCGCTCCTCCCCTGTGTGGGGTGTCGGGGCTGGAGTTTTGAGAAACCCCCCTGCTCGCGATTTTGCTGAAGAAAGGGGCTTCAGCCCTCTTTTTGTTATATTATTTTTTTTGTGTTGTTTTGGCTTGGTCCCACTTGCTAAATCTAGCTCGTTCTGGTCTTGCTAATCTCAATACTTTGTATTCTAAACCCCAAATTAGTAAAGGTTCAATTTATTAAACCTCAAAACTAATTCTAAGGTTGACAACCTAATCGCATTCGGGTTCTCACTCGATTTAGTACTTGTTAATAATCTATATTAACGCATGCTAACAATCATCAGAGATTTTCAAAACTAATAATAACAATAATATTAATAGCGACGAAAATATTCTTTTTAATAAAATTATCGTTCACATAAGCACATCAATAATAATTTAACTTGTATAGTTAATAAAAATACAAATTTTTATAACGTAGTACGTAAGACAGTCAGGTCAACTTAAAATAGAGAAGGCGGGTCTTCCATATTTATCACATATATGTGGATGAAAGGGTGAAGTTGAGAGAATCTTACACATTCATATCAAAAGATATGTCTAACAATAGACACATGGACTTCACTTCAGAGGATTAACTACATGGTTATAAATACCCACTTTATAGATAATGATTGGAAATTGCATAAGAAAATTGAATTTTTGTACAATTTCAAGTCATAAAGGTGATAATATTGCTCTTATTCTTGAAAAATGTTTGAAGGATTAGGGCTTAGCATCTAAGTTGTACACTATTACTATTGACAATGCTAGGAGCAATAACACTGCTTGTACTACACTTATTGCTGAGTTTTAGCGACACGGCCATTTTCTTTTCTCTGGTGGGGAATTCTTACATGTTAGGTGTGTTGCTCACATACTTAATTTGGTCATATGGGATGGGTTGAAGGTTGTTGGGAAGTCAGTAAAGCTGTTTGAGCTGCTATAAGGTTTATTAGGCAATCTCCTAGTAGGTTGCAAAGATTTCAAGAACATGTAATTGTCCAAAAAATTGAGAGCAAGGCTTCTTTGTCTCTTGATGTTCCCACTAGATCGAACTCTGCTTATAAGATGCTTAGCACTGCTTTAGTGCATGAGTATGCATTCAACAAGTATAGCAAAAGAGACCCTTATTATAATGTGGAGTTGAAAAAAGATTATGATGCAAGCAGACTTCCTAACTCTAGTGATTAGAAACAAGTTAAACACTTGTTAGTTTTTTTGTAGGTTTTTTGTAATGCTACTTTGCATTTGTCTAGTACTTCATATGTGACATTCAACCTACTTTGCTTTGAGATTGTGGCTATTCATACTTTGTTAAAACACTTGGAAGAAGTTGTTGAGACCATTGATGCTAGTAATGAAGAAAGTGAGAAAACTAAGGAGATTAGATCTAGGGTCACAAACTTTAAAGAAATAGCTAAGAGGATGAGGATGTACTATGTCACACTTGAGAATGTATATTGCTCCCATCTTTGATCCTAGGTACAAGTTGGCCGGTCTTAAGGTCTCTCGTTGTGATTTGTTTGGTGAAGCACAAGGAAGTGCTACAGTTTTGAAAGTGAGAGAAATTAGAAACTTTGTTTGATGAGTGTTGGCAATTATACAAGCCATTGGCTCCTCAAAGTAGGCAAAGTAGTGGGGCACAACTTGAAGTTAAAAAGGTAGTGCATCTAGTGGAGCTGCCTGTTATGCACTACAATTAAGAAAGAAGTTAAAGGGGCTACATGGAGGAAGAGGAATCATCAAAACAGAGTTACAAAAGTATCTACGTGAGGGACTTGAAGAGGATGAAATAGGGGATGATGTGTTGGGATGGGGGAAAATACATTGCCCTCGATATCCTGTGGCTGCTCGTATGGCAAGTGATGTATTGGTCATGCCTGCTTTATAGTTACATCAGAATTAGCATTCAGTGCAGGCGGACGTACTCTTGATTTATTTAGAACTTCGTTAACCCCAAAGGTAATTGAGTAATTCATTTAATTAGTATACTTCTTCATATTGTATTATAAATTTATACTTTATTTATCTTTTGCTAACTTATGAATTTTGTTTGGTTTGTTGTGCAAAAGATGGTCCAAGCTCTTATATGTGCACAAGATTGGCTAAGGCCAAGCAATAGAATAGATAGGGATGATTACTTCGATGAATTATGGGACCTTGATAAGGGTATTGTTCAATTTTTCATTTCTTTTTTAATTTTGTTTCTTTACTTTATATGATTACATGTTCTAACTTTAAATTTTTGTTCTTTTGGTTGTGTTTATTTTAGATCTTGGTAAATTGAGCTTTAAGGACAATGTGATTGATTGGGTAATACTTTGAACGTTTAATATTGATGTAACTTTTCTTCTTCTTATTGTGTTTATTTTACATTATATTATTGTTACCGTTATTATTTAACTTTAGTAAATTAGTTGTTGGTTTTTGTATTTATTGACTTGATCTTGTATTTATTTCATATACTACTTGAACAATTAGTTGAATACCCAAGAGAAGACCAAATTGTTGTGAGGAAAGAAATCCCTCTCTAAATCCAAGACATTGGTTTTAACTTCAAGTTTGGGAGTCTCTTTCGGTTGAAGATTGAGGCCCTTTGAACATTTCATTAAACATTTAAAACTTTGGTTATGTAATTAAATTTCTTCCCTAAATGGTTATGTATTAAACTTTTTGCTTTGGGAGTTTCTTTAGATTTATGTTGTTATGTAATTAACTTCTAATACCAATTCTGAAATCATTAAATGATATAATTGTCTAAGAAATGGTCTAAGCAAATAAGTGAAAATGTGAAATAACAGTGGCCCAAGAATAGGCCCAACTAAAAAAACCGCAACCGACCTACTCAAAGCCCGCAACCGCGAGGACCTTGGACTCGGTCCAAATCGGCCCGGTCCAGGTCCGCTTCGGTTTTAACTGGTTCGATCTCGGTCTAGATCTGTTTTGGACCGGTCCGGTCCACGGTCCACCTCGTTGCCAATTTTTGGTCTTCGATCCAGGCCGGTTCACTCCGGTCCGGGCCTGGACCGATGAACAACCCTAAATTCTAGTTTCGGGTCCATCTTCAAGTTAGCATATTTCAGATGTAGGGTCAGGTATGAGTTCGGGTCGTTCAACTTGGGTTTCAAATCTTGTGTCAGTTTTGCCAGATCTAAATGCTAATAATATAAAGATGCAACTTCTTTAGATGTTTAAAAAAAAAAAAATTCAAAGCTTCATCAATTGATATCAATATAGTTGTTTCCTGATATTGACCTTTTCACATCATGTACAATGTATCGACACCTATTCTCCTAATACATCTTGAGAGGATGAAATAACATCTTAAGAATAAGAAATTAGCAGCTATATGTGCCTTGTCACTATATATGTGTGTGTGTGTACACACATATATATATATATATATATGTATAGACACATACACCAAAGTTATTTTCTTTTACTTAACCGTTATAATAGTGGGCTTTGCATTGTTAAATTGAACAAGTAAATATTTCTATAGTATGGCACACGGACAATTGTTTTATTGCTTAGTGCAAAATAGGGTGTTTCAACAATTCCTAAACATTTCTGGAGAAAACATGCCTCTATCTACCGGCCCCTTGTGTCTCAGTGAGCCTCATGCCGTTAAAAATTAAGCTTTATACTATGAAATTCTAACGTCGACCACCATGAACATATAAATTCCTTCTTCAGCACCAACATTTTTTTAATGAATATCCAAAAATTTTAATAACTGCCAACTTGTAATCCAAAAGAGAATAAATTTCTCCTTCACGGTTTAGAATAATCTCAGTATTATCTTTAGGATATTTTAAAACATTCATAGACCATATATAATATATTATACTGTCTCCTAGCAATGATAAATTCAAAATAGCAAGATATGTTCGTCGTTTAGTATCATGTTATACTTTATAAACTGCCTTAAGGGTAAGAAAAATTCATTGTTCCTTAACAAGATACAGTAAATTGTTAATCCAAATGAAAATATTAGCAATGAAAACTATCAATTTTTAATGTCACTAGACATATTGACACTTTGCAACTCAAGATATTATTTAGTACATTTAGAAAAAAGGAGATCTTTTGAGCCATGCCAAACAAGTGATCACACAGCACAACACAACACCTCCTAGTATGGGTCCTGTTTTTGCGCAATCTAAGGAGATCCAGATGTAGGCAACCTTACCTCTACCGACATTCCTGCCCAAAGAGATGTTGATTCCAAGAGCAAAACAAGCGATCGATGTTTGTCAGTAAAGCACCATTGCTCAGACGGAAAAACAATCACAAGATTAAAGTGACTTTAATAGATATTACTGAATAATCAGTTTAGAACCCAAATTTGTTTTATTTTCAATTTTTTAACGCATTACAATATGGAAAAAAAAGGCTATCCTATCAACAATACTTTTAGCCCATCCTCGATTAAGTTAGAAAAGCAATTGATGCACGCGCACGCACACGCACACGCATACGCACACGCACACACATGTGCGCTCGTACATACACACACACACACAGAGTACCAGCTAAATCTTTAGATGATCGAGTGTGAGCTTGCATTGGAGTTGTATGTGCTTGGAGAGCCTAAACAGCAGCCATTACAGCAACAGATGGTGCTATAAGCACTTGACTCACTGTTAGGAGTGGCAATGGGGCGGGTACGGGGCGAATTTAGCTATACCCTCACCCATATCCATTTTTCAAATTAATACCCATACTCATACCAATACCCATCGGGTACTGTAAAGTCATACCTATACACATACCCACTGGGTATAGCAAGTATGCAGATTTTATTCGGGTACTTATAGACAAAAAAGAATTAAACCCATTTTGTACCCATATTCAACATCAAATAGCCAATATGTCACATTGACACTAAGCTTCCAACAACATATCATATGACTTCAAATACAACTAAAAGTTTGCCAATCAAAATAATAATTTAGCACTTGACAATTACAGTTTTAAACAAAATATTCCGCCGAAGTCTTGAATATCATACAACTCAAAGCAACTAGCAAAATATTCAAGTACAACTAACGAATTAGAACTTTAAATAAATAGGTATGGGTTTTATATGGGGTGGATATGAGATGGGTATGTGGCGGGTATGGGGCGGGTAAGACCTATACCCATACACATATCTATAATGCCCCCAATACTTAATGCCTTATTATTCTAACTTAATTACTCATTTATTATTGATAGGCAGTGGAAGTCTGTTGATTGGAGGAATTACCGCCGGTCTGTAACAGAACAAGGCTAGCTGAATTTACACGTATCATTGAGTTACCCGTTTAATCACCTGATTCACCAAATAATTCAAACAACACACATTCAACCATTTATAAAATTTATGATACATATGCAAGCTCAATGTATGATTGCCAAATATTAGCAACTGCAACATCCAAAAGAATATACAACCATCAGATTCTTAGGGTGCTAGCCTATAAATCACTGTGAGCGTTTGGCTAGCGAATCTTCAACAAAAGGAATTGTAACGCCCTTTCATTTCTTGCTACCTCCTGATTTGTCAGTGGATGGATTGTTCATCGATCCCTTGCCTAAAACTGAAAACACGGAAACAATCGAAATATGAGCCAAAGCTCAGCATGCACATCCTTATGCAGTAAAATAAGCTTTGAGTTTAATTAGTTAGGCACCCGCATTTCAAAACATTTTGGTTTATAAATAGGAGAGAGAGAATGTGTAATCAAAGTTGATTTGCCGGTTATTATCTGAAAGTGGACCTCTGTTGACGTCTGCAGCGATCTCGAGATAGGTGCACACCTCCCAAGCCGATCGAAAAACCTGAGTTGTAGCTGCGCGGGTAAATTGAAGGGCATAAGCCCTGATGATTGATAATTGATGGGGTCACTTGCTTAGGTGACAAACCATTGCATAAAATAATTCATTATATGAATATCATATTGATTTTACATAGTTTGATAAATATGTGAGTTTTCGGAGAGCATAGGCAATGTACGTACCTGATTTTTGAGAATCTCTCTCCATTTTATTGAACATTGCTTGCTAGCAGCTTGAAGCGATAGCAGTGGCCTCACTTCTGTTCCAAAGATGTTATTTTCTCGATTAGTGCGAGATTAAGAAATTTTTATTAAATTTCTTGACTTAATAAATGATTTAGATTCCTTCAACCTCTCTTTTCATGATTATCGTGATTATTATTACTTAATTTGGTTCTATTTTATTTTGTTTTTGTTGCACTTTCGTAACGTTGCTGATGTTCATTTCATGAGTATTGTAAAAGTGAATTAGGGTGACTTGTCATGTGTGTATTAATAATGACATTATCACAATCACTATCCGAATCATTGCCATAGGTTCATTACATTATTAGTATTAACGTCATTAGAAATTATTAATCCTCATTACCCTTATTATTATTATTATTATTATTATTATTATTATTATTATTATTATTATTATTATTATTATTATTATTATTATTATTATTATTAGGAGGATTGCGGCTATCCTTGCCATGATTTTTAATGATGTTATTATGGCTATTGTTTTTCTCTTTAACGAATCATCGTTAGCCATCAAACTTTGGCTTGTGATATGGTTCAAAGCGGCTTCATGAACTTGGTATCCCAATCATACAATTATCATTAGTGAAATAAAACCACTTAAGCATGTTATGTTAGTAATTCTAAATCCACAAAACTAATTGTTGCTTTCCATGTTCTTTAATAACCAAATCCTAAAATCTCCCTAACCCCATACGTGGTTCATGATTTTCAAACATTCAAACCGCTATATCTTCCTCCATTCTCTTCTCCACCATCCTCACTTGGAAAATAAATCTTGCCATAAACTTATGCGATAATATAATACATATACTTATATCTCTTTATTTTTGTTCAATTATCGCCAAAGATTTGTTCAAACACTACTAAAGCAAGCCAATTGAAATTTAACTCCATTCAACATCTAAACCCCAATCACTCACTCATGACAAACACACATACCCAATATACAAAATTATAACACCAAATTTTCATTACTTCTGTTCAAAGATTCATTATAATTTATTTAAACCACCAAGTATTCCACACTCAGGCTTGTTTCTTCATTTGAACCACAAACCCTAATCACCAAGTCATGATCCAAACATAATACAACCATTAACCTCATACATATATACATATATTTCTCTATTTAGTCATCAATTAACTCACTTAAACACTAATAATTCATATAATTAACTTGAATATCATTCATGCCATAAACCGTAATTTCTCAAGTTCATAGCCGCAACTTATCCATCCAACATGGTTTTTACTTTGATCTCATTCTATTATGCACTAAAATCATCCCAACATCATCCTAAACAACCTATGATTCAAATATAACTTCCAACCTTTACTTATCACACTCGTCCTAATCCTCCTAATTCACATCTCAATCCAAACATCCACAATAAACCAAGAAATTTACAAATAAATACTCATCAAGGTTAATTACACCATTCACTACCAAAATTCAAGCATAAAAGATCAAAAATTGAATTAAGTGGGAGTTAAGGTTCTCACCTCTCAACGCACTAGAACCACTCAAACACACACGAGAGAGTGCAGAAAGAGGCCGGTTGGATGGCGGAGGGGACTGGCAGTGATGGGCGGTGGCAGCGTAGGCATTGGACGGCCAGTGGCCGATGTGAAAATGAGCAGAAGGGGGCGAAACAGAGCAGCGAGAAGGAGGGGGAGGGGGAGGGTTTGGGAAAACAGGGAAGGGGTTGGGGTTTTTGGGTCTTCTCTCTTTTTTTGTTTTTGTTGTGTTTATTTTAATTTGAGTTATTTAGTTTAAGTTTTAATTAATTTGTTTTCCCTTTTTTTTGTATCATCTTATTTGATGACCCCAAAATTTTTCTAGAATTATCTCATAATTATCCAACCCTCCTTTTATTTTATTTCATTCATTATATATATAAAAACTATATATACATATGTATATATGTAATTGAAGTAGTAGTTTTAGCTAGAATTAAGAACTTTAAATTTTACATCCTTTAGATATAAACTTGAGAAAAGACATTCTCATTTTCGTTTTATTATTATTATTATTACATTATTACTATATTTGTTTATTTATTATTATTATTATTATTATTATTATTATTATTATTATCATCATCATCATCATCATCATTATCATTTTTTAAATTAGCCCTTTGATAATTAGGCTTATTTTTATTCAATGGGCATTTAAAATATTTATTAGCGCTTGAATGAATTGTTTAGGAGCATAACGAGATCCATTTTGATGCCACATCGTCATTTCAACCTGCAATGCACAAATATATATACATATACATAGGCCATGTTTGGCAAACTGCTGTTAGCTATTAGCTGTTAGCTGTTAGCTGTTTGAATTAACTGTTTATAGTAGCTGTTTGAATTAACTGTTTTTAGAAAAAGTGTTTGGTAAAAACAAGCTGTTTCTAAAAAATATGTTGGTAAATTTTCATTTATGCCTTTATTTATGAATTAATCTTTAATGAGATGTATGTAATTTTTCCAAACTTATGGACAATTATGTAATTTTCACAAAAAGCTCTTCTCAAAAGGCTAATGGGAATAGTTTTTTCAAAAAGAGCTTTTTGGAGCCAAACAATTATTACAAACAACTCTTTACCAAATACTCCTTAACTGTTTGACTTGGTTAAAATAGCTAAAATTCTTCTAAACAGCTATTTTTTCTCAAACAGCTGTTGTTACCAAACACCCCCTAAAAGTCCCACTTACTTTTCTAAAAAAAATTGAAAATACTACTGCTATAAGGTATTTTTGATATTTTTGAAAAGTTTAATAGCGTTTATGACTAAAAAAAGTTAGGTGATATTTTTGAATATTTTAGATAATTTAGTGACATTTTTGAGCAACGACAATGTAAAATTAAGACAGAATGCCTATGACAATGGATAGCGATGAGGTACCTTAGCCTTCAATTGAATGTTAAGCAACTCAAACGTAGGATCACTTATTCCTTTCTCTTCTTGCATATGGTTTTTATTTTACTACTGAAGTCTAAATAAAGCTAAGCTTTACAGAGGAAAAGAGTTTCAAATTTGGACAGCATCATATCAAGTTTAGTTTTAAAACTGCAAGTTTGTGTTTTGCCTGACCTCATTTTTTTGTTCTTGCTTTCTTTCAAACTCGAAGTAGAAATTTTTTCTTGGGGGAAGGGGGGGGGGGGGGGGGGGGGGGGGAGGAGACGAGAGGAAAGAAAACGCATGCATCAGAGCCATAACTCAATTTGGATTTGGGGTTATTTGGTTCAACTAAATTGGTGTGAAATGGATGAAATCTCAGATATAAAATCCAAGGATCTGAAAAAAGCTTTCTTTTTTTTGATTCTATTTATTTGATCTAATTTAGGAATGAGTTTGAAGTGAAGCGCAAACATATCTATTAGTATAGACTTAATGTGTAAGACATGTTTATTAAAAGTATCTAGGGATGGCAACGAACCGGATTTGGATCGAATGTTGGAACATTCGAATCCGAATTCAATTATGCTTCAGATCCAAAAATCTAATCCAAATCCGATTCAACGGATCAGAGAGAACCTCCAAATCCTATCTGAGTCGGATCGAATCAAAGTCGGATGGAAAACACAATAAAAAATTATCGTGGGGAAAGAAATCCATTCGGATCAGGTTAAATCCGGATTTAATCCGATCCAAATGGATTTTTTTTCCCCACGATAATTTTTTATTGTGTTTTTTCGTCCAAACTTATTCTGTCTGTCTAACAATACGATTGCACACTCCTTTCGATCATGTCAATCAAACATTTGAATATTTAATACTGAATTAGGGGAGATTAACAATGAGATGCAATGATATGGAGTCCAGCGGCTCCCAGCTGGACGACGGCGAAGTTAGACTAGGAGAGAGATATAGAGAGAGGGGGGGCTAAGCGACTATTGGGAATTGATGTTAGGGACTTACGATTAAAATTAGAGGGTAGACTTTAGAGTTTAGATTTGTAAAATAAAAAAATTAAAATCAAAAATTGGGGGTTTGGCTCAGAGGTTGAACTTGAAGGGTAGGCTTTGGATTTATAAAGTTTTAGATTTGAATTTTAATTATTTAATAAAATAACTAGATCGGATTAGAATATAGGATTGGATGTTATCTTTCCTGCTAATCCAATCCGTGCCCGACTCAAACTCGAATTATTTTTGACAGATTCGAACTCGAATATTTTTTGTCGGATCCGAATCAAATTATTTGGTCTCAGATAGTGTTATTGTTGTTGATCCCTTGCATATTTTAATCAGCTAAACCACTTCCATTTCCATATGATCATCCTCTTCGCCCGCCCCTCCCCCCTCTCTCTCTCCCCCCCTCCCCCCTCCCAAACCTTGACCAGATTCCTCCCATCAGACCGCGGCACCGCGCGGAATCAAAAAATGCAGTGCGATAGATTCATGTCAGGGGGAACCTCAACCCTCCCTCTCCCTAAGAAACCCACGTGTTCTTCATTCCCATCCCCATCTTCAAATCCCAATCGCATTTCCTTTGCCGCCCACTTCGCGACCCGGACCCGTTTCGGGTCGCTGAAGGCCCGGGCCGCCGTTAACGATGGGTTCGTAAGACCCCTCTCAGAGATGAGCTTCTACGAGCTACTGGGCATCCCGGAAACGGTTACTTTGCCCGAAATCAAGCAGGCTTACAAGCAGTTGGCTCGCAAATACCACCCTGATGTTTCGCCCCCTGACCGCGTCAAGGAGTATACGGAGCGGTTTATTCGGGTTCAGGAGGCGTACGAGACTCTTTCGGATCCGCGGAGGAGGGCTATGTATGATTGGGATATGGCCCGTGGCCTCCACCTCGCTTTATCTGCCCGGAAAAAGATGTCCCAATTTGATGAGGTATGTTGTTTTTCTGATGCAAGTATTTCTGGGTACAAAATTATATGTTTAGGGTTTGTTTTCACCTTTTGGTAGGATTTTGGTTCGATATTTGGCATGGGTTTCTGTCTTTTTGATATGGGTAGCTTTTGTTTGGGTTGGAATTGATTGGGATTGGTGGGTATTTGACGCATTCTTGATGAACTTGTATAGGGAAAGGTTACATTTGATTTCGCATTATCATTATTTTCTGTTCTGGGTTGTGTTGTTCTTCATCAAGTTTGTTGAATTTCTGGGAGCTCGCTCTCTCGGTTGTCTCTGTTTACTTGACCTGATTTTGGAAACAAGCTTAATTTTTGGTGCTATGGAAACAGGCTTAATTGCTTTCGTTAATTTGTTGCATAGGTTTCAAATTGTGTATTGTTTAGAAATTATAGTTGCATCATGTGACATATCAAAATCTGTTTTCAATTTTACTTAGAGATTCAGGACTTAGAGATTCAGGGCATGTTCTTTTCAACTTATCATAAGTAACTTAATACTGATTAGTACTAATGAGTGCTGATCTAAGATTGTGAGTAAGAAATATGACTATGTGCTGATCGGCGCTGATTGATGCCTGATCATTGTTGAATGCTGATGATACGTCCTTATGATAAGTTGAGAAGAACAGGCCCTCAATGGATGGCATTTGGATTCATTAGGCACATACAAATACACAATTCTAGTAAGATATACAATGAACTTCAAGGGGAGTAGGGATATTACATTCTTTTTCGAACCCATGCTTATGGTCTGTCCAGATTCCCCAAACGATCTGAACCTTAATTTCTGACCAGCACAGCTGAAAATAACTTATGAACAATCTGAAAATACCTAATGAACATATGGCTGTTCAAACGATGGTTGTATTCTTGTGGTCGGGAGGATAGAAGGGGCTGCGAGTCTAGGGGAGAGTATGTGGTATGATTGTATGAAGCCTTTTCCCCTACAATTGAACTGTTGAGGCTTGTGAGGTTGTTTTGCATTAGCCCAATGTAAAGCCAATGCTAGCACCAGTTATAGAAGTCAGTTGTTCGAGACAAGATTTTAACATAAGCTATTGTTTGCTTCAGATGTGTACTAGATCTCACTCATTACTTGAATTTCTGATCCTTATGCTTTGGGCGTTCTGAGTGAAATCTTCTGTGAACTTGTTCCTTCCTTTTTCCAAGTTTTAATCCAGCCTATGCTGTTTTCTTAGCATTTTCTATGTTGTGGAATAAAATAATTATGTGACTATTGCGCTTTGTCTGATAACTATGGGTTCACACACTGGCAGAAAATTTGTGTCCCCGCCTCTGTTTTGACTATTAGCATTCGGTGGTTTTCTTGTGGGACCTTTTGTTGTACATGAGAGATAACATAATCATTGCTCTCTCACTGTTGCTCTCACTCTCACTTATAGCAAGTTGGACTGAACCCATGTATTGTGCACTAGGCCTGGAAGACCGTCCAAAACTAATGAGTCTTGGATCAAACCATGGTAGGTTAAGTGGAACCTGTAAAAAGATTAATCTTGTAGGGTACTGGTTGTGACTACCTAAGAAATAGAAGTCAGTTTAAGTTTGGCTGTCGATGTGTTGACTTGTTCAAAACTATCATACACATCCTGTTCCTTCTAATGGTGTTCTATTTGTAACCTGTTATTAAGCTTTTGAATGAGATATTGAATCATGATGTCGGTGTACTTTTACCTGTTATAAAACATACCACTAATTTTTCTTTTGTTCATTTATACTATTGCAAAACAAGTTTTGTCACGAGTGCCACTCTTTCCTACAGTGACAGGCTATAGGCAGGCGGTAACATGATTATTTTATTTTTCTTCTTTATTTTTTTTTGTAGCACTGAATTAATTAATGATGTAAAAAGGGAAATTGATCAAAAAGAATGTTTAAACCGTTACTTTTCCATCAATATATAGCCGATCAACTTCATCATGAAAAAAGTACTCTTTAATGGAAATTCAAGGGGGGGAAAAGCTTAAATTAAGTGAAACTACGGGAAAATATGGGAGGACATGACTTGTGGAGTGCCATTGATAAGCATCTCCAAACTTTGATAGAAATGCTACTATAATTGGAGTATTTGTTAGATTATCAACATACATAGTCTTGAGATAAAGTTTGAAATCCCCCTCTCAAAAAAAAAAAAGGAAAAAGAAGAAGAAGAAGAAGAAGGATTTGAAATTGTTAAAGAAAGAACCGACCTCCTTGAAGGAAGAGGTAAGAAGAGATTCAATGCAAAAAAAAGGCTGAAATAGAAGGGAAAAAAAGGCCAAAATCTCTTCATTTTCCATTTTGCATTTGATTCCCAAAAACTTGGGCTCTACTTGGAGTGTCAAACAACCCGATTATCAACCCTTGCTGGTGCTTCCCTTCGATCCACGTGTTGAGGCCCATCAACCTTTCGACAAAATCTCCAAGAGAAGCAAGTATTGGTAGGGGGGAAATCATGCGTAGAGGATGAACGAATTTAGGTGCAAGATAGAAATTTCAAGTCAGTTTTGAGCTTTAATTGAAATTGAAGGGTCAATTTCAACATCCCACTTTCAATCAAAGAAGCTTTAAATTAGAGAACTTTGTTAAAATCATAATTTTGAAGAGAGGGATGTTTGCAAATGGTGGGTGAGCAAGCTCTGTGATTTTGATTTATAGTGGGCAAGCAAGGTTTTTCTTGGTCGAGCAACTTTTCATTAAGCCTTGAATGGAACTGGACTTTAACTCTTTTTAAATTTTCATTTATTACTATTTAATGCCCAAAGAAAACGGAAAAACACTATCCTCATGCCCATACTGCCTATAGCTGGTCACTATGGGTTAAGGGTGGAAATTTTAACCAAAAACTATTTTGCAATAGCATAAATGATAAAAAAGAAATGTTAGTGTAAAAGTATAGTGGCATCATGATCCAATGACTCGCTTTTCAACACATTGCTTTGGTCATGTGAGAGTAGTAATAATGAACATTATCACCTCCTCATCATTCCCCCACTTTTTACTGCTTTGCTTGACATTTTGGTTAATTGGTGGAGTGATGTCTTCTTCAAGTGCTACCAATTGCAATTTTGGCTGTGCAGCATTGCCATTTGTTTATTTTTATTCCTGAAAAGTTGCATAAAGCCAAAAGATGAAGAGATGTGTGAAAGTCACTTTTTCAATGTTTCTAGAATGCAGTATCAGTGAGGCATAGTTGAGCATCCCTCTTTCATTGTGCCATGGTTGTAGTTTAAGTACAAATGCTTTAGAGACTGGGATTTATTATGCTAGAGATAAATGTTGAATGCACCTAATCACATAGAACTTTCAGTAGTTAAAATATTGGACTTAAACTCCATCACTTCCCCCACTTCCCCCAGTTGTTTCATTTGTTGTATCATATTTTCTGGACAGTTTATTCTTGTGATTTTTAACACTGGAGTTTAATCTATTCAGATTTGGCCTCATATATCTGGGTTCTCCTCCTTTTCTATCAGGAAACGGAAGACAAAAGTGAATGGAAGATCCGTTGGCAAGGGCAGCTGTCAGAGCTGAAAAAGAGAAGCATGAACAGAGATGCAAGGGGGAATATGTCATGGGGAGCTCGAATGCGCCGGCAAAGGAATTAAGCTTCTTCATAATCACGAGAACTTATTCCTCGTATGTATATATTTCTTTTTTAACCCTTTGTTTCCCTGGTAAATTGAGGAAATGAGGAACTAGCCATGTGCTTAAGGCTTTGATTGAACTTAGGCTCAAGCAAATGATGTTTTAGGTTAAGCTTCTTTATGCCATGTCCTCGATAGGCGTATGAGAAACATGTTGTAGATAGTAACGCATCTAAATGCCTGTTTATCTTATCCCCTATTTTGTATATAGTGGCAAAACTGATGCTGACCAATTCAAGCGCGTTTCTCTGATTGATGTCGAATATGGACTGGTGAATTAGGGAGGTTCAAATCAATTTGCGGATGTGGTGGTGGAATATGGACTGATGTGGAATAATCAAAGGGACAGCAAGGAGGTAGGGGACTCACCGTTTTCTGCTTGTTTTGTTTGGAATTGGTGGTGAGAAATGACGCTTCTTCCTCCTTGATTGGATATCATGACAAGGAGTAGGAGCAGCTTTCTTTCATAATGAGCAACCCTACCATGTTTGTGTTATTCTGTACGTGCCTGAAAAATAGATTTTTGCTGTTCAAGTGAAGGCTGCGGCTGCCCTGTTACGATCATTAAGTTCCGCCAAAGTTTCTCGTTTACATTTCTCTCAAAGTGTCACATCTCATCACAAGTAGCAATAGATAATATTAGGAGAAGCGACCAAATAATCAAACCAGTTAGCAAAGCAGGTCAATAGGTATATGGGTTAGGCTGTTTGAAACTTGGATTGGACCTGTTGGCCTGGTTCGCAGTCAAACCGAGTTACCTAGAATTTGGACTAAGCACAATTACGTTGCTAGCAACTTACGAAAACCAAAGTTCGAAATGAACGCGTATATAACCTTGGGAGGTGAGGAACAACAAAATCTTAGAAGACTGCATAATTTTCGCCATTGTACCCGTCACAGATCACACCTACTAACAGCGGGATCCATCTCCTTATTTGTTCTGTCGATCTCCATCAACAGCTGCGGTTGGATCCTCCGTTGGGTAGTGGTTGTGGAGAATACACTTTCTTGGGAGTATAGGTGGATCTGAAACTTAGATAATATGTCTAAGTTAAAATTATTTCCACGGCGACTTTTCCATGAGTCTCTCGCCACATGGGGTGCTTTGTTCACGAGGGGTATGAATATTAATCCGTTTTGTCATCTCTGTTAGATGGAGATAGAGGATGTTGACCATCTTTTGTGTAAAATGCATGTAGTATGCGTGCTTCCATCTGGTGCACATGATAGTTGTTGAGTTTTTGTCTTTAGTAAATGTATATACAAAATAGTAAAGCATCCAGTATTTCATGATGTACAGAAAATTTTGAAGGTTTTTTTTTTTTAAAAAAAATTTAATAGTTTTCAACCTTAAAATATAACTATTAGGTTGTATGAATTATGAGAAATCATTAAATTGATATTTTGTATGTAGCAAAATAAACTATAATTAACTTAATTGAATATGTACACATATGCCATATATTAATGAACTTTGATGCATGGTTCCTCATATATTATCACAATTTGTAGTTTGATAATAAGACATAATACAAAATTATCACAAACTTCTACAGTTTTAGAAAACTTTCACATATCACAATAAGATAAAAATATGTACTATAGGGAAGATAATCTTACCCCCTAAAAAATTGTTGATACTGACTTGAACTCTTGTACTCTGAAAATTGAAAGTAATTTGGTAAGTTTTGACATATCACAATAGGAATCTACATTACAAGGAAGATAATCTTAACACAATTAATTGTCAATACTGACTTGGGCTCCTCTGTTCCGAAAATTGGAAATAATTTGGCACCTTATGGTATTAATCTATTGGTGGTATTATGTTCTATATGTACGATTTATAATTGCATTATACCAAGGATCTGTAATATTCCATATTTCATATTTATATTTATATTTACTTAAAAAGATAGGTAAAAAATTATGCATTTATTTTATTATAATATAATAAATTACCTTCGGGTATATCAGCAGTGGTACGTAACAATAATAATATAACATAATAGGATGTGTAACTATAGTTTACAATTAAAGTCTTTACGCATTAATCTTGGAAATTTAATACAATGTGTTGTTGTAATGTTTACAATATAATGTAGACAAACATTATTTTTAATTATGTGAATATCTTCCGAATCACATTGTACCTAAACACAAATGGAAAAAAAAAAAAAAATCCCAAATTATGTTGCACAATAAGTTTAGATCATAGCCATATTCCCTTCATATGATTTGAATATCTTTATTATACCAGAATCTTTATTAAATGAATACCTACTGGAGCAGTACAATGCCACGCATTCTTATTCCTTTTAATAAATATCTATTATACGCTAATTGCTTACAATTGATTTATTTGGACAATATAATTATAGACTCTTTCGAACATAATGCATGGCTTTTTTTTTTTTTTGGGTCGAAAATATAATGCCTGATTTATGTATAATGCATAACCAAAAATTAAAATATAATGAATTGCCATCTAGTATCTTCTAATAATAAGTATGCAAATTTCTTTAAAAACGGAAAATTATGCAAGAGTAACATGTGTTAAAAATTAGAAACTTTTGTTTTGATCTCCTATTCCCATGTGATGCATGGAGAAATTTTGATTTTTCCTCATTGTAATATACAAGTACAAAGTATAGTGAATTATATTCGAAATCCATGTAATTTGTGGACAATTATCTGGACTTGTGGAAAAAAAAGCACAATAATTTTTTTTAAAGTTAAGGGGAAAACCAGACTCCCAAAATTATTT
>JAKOGI010000040.1:1197500-1200000 GCA_029747015.1 Carnegiea gigantea
GTCTTGAATATATGATAGTTTCTTGCACGCCATATATGATAAATACTTGCAGAAAATATGGCATAGGATGCCTTTTTGTAACTCTGTGTCCCCTTCAGCTTAAGCAGAGATGCTATGCATTGATTAAAGCTGGTAGCATTCAGCTTCATGCCCCATCATTTTAGCACATGGTTCCATACCTCTTTTGCCAGGTCACAACTAAAAACAGGTGGTCCTCATCCTCCTCATGACTCTGGCACAGACTACATATATAATCTTATATCAAAGTGTATTTCTTCAGCCTTGCTTTCGCTGGGAGTCTCTGCAGCATAAATAGCCACACAATAAAAGCATGGCTATGGATGGAGCTCCTTACCCACACACATCTTCCCCATTCTGGTTTTCTAGGATCATCTCTAAACCATTCATAACCAATTTTTACAGTATAATGCTTATGTGACTGTGACAAGAGGAGCAGCTGTTTTGGTTTTAGGCTATCTTTGATTGCACACAATTTTTTCTAGTACCAACTGCTGTCAAGAGGGGGTATAGTCCCACCAATATTTTCTTTTTAATATATCTCTCATGTGCCCATTTCACCCATATAATGTCCTGTTTCTTTGCTATTGCCCAGACCAACTTGCCAATGCATGCTTTATTCTAGGCAGAGAAGTCTTTGATGCCTAGCCCTCCTCTACTCTTTGAGTTACAAACATTCCTCCATGCAACATGGGGTGTTCTCTAGTGATCAACAGTCCCATTCCACAAGAAGTTTCTACTAATCTGTGTTACCCGGTTAACTACTTCTTGGGGAAGAATAAAAATGGATGCCCAGTAGTTGAACATACCAAAGAGGACCGAGTTAATAACTCTTGTTTTGCCTACGTATAATAGATGTCTTGATGACCAGGTCTTAATCTTTGCTGATATTTTCTCAATGAGGGTTTTGTATTCTAATTTGCTGAGCTTGCTTGCTATGATGGGCACACCTAGATATATGAGAGGCAATTTTTCTTTCTTGAACCCAGTGATCTGTAAGCATCTCTCTGTCAATTGAGAGGTACACGCCCCTAGGGCTATACTTGATTTGGAGATGTTAGCTTTTAGCCCTGAAACCTGAGTGAAAGAGTGCATGACTTGGATTAGCAATTCCAGGGAGGAAGGATTAGCTTTGTACAAAACAAGGAGATCATCAGCAAACATTAAATGACATAAATTCAGAGCCTTGTAGTGTGGGTGAAATTTGAATACAGGAGATGTAGCTGCTTTCTTCAATAAATGAGATAAGTACTCCATTGAGAGAACAAAGAGGAGGGGTGAAAGGGGGTCTCCTTGTCTCAAACCCCTCTCCCCTTTAAACTCCCCTTGTTTTTGCCCATTCATATGAAGGTGGAAGGTGACTGAGGTCACACATGCATTGCCCATGTTCTAAATTAAGTGGGAAATTTAAAGTATGTTAGGGGATCACACAAGAACTCCCATGTGATAGAGTCAAAAGCTTTATACAGATCTATCTTCATGATGCATCTGGATGAGATGTTCTGCCTAGTGTATCCCCTTGCAAGGTCCTGGCATAAGAGTACATTGTGGAGAAGTTCTCTTTGTTTGGTGAAGGCCCCTTAACTTGGGTTTATTAGATGAGGTAGCACTTGTTTGAGTCTCTGGCATAGTAGCTTAGTAACACATTTATAAAAGACATTACAGCAGGATATTGGTCTGAATTGGGATGCATTCTGAGGGTGCCTGACTTTTGGGATAATCACAAGTTTTGTAGCTCCAAAGAACCTAGGCATGTGACCAGTAGAGAAGAACTCTTGGACTGCTTCACATATCAAATGGCTAAATTTCCCCCATGTGGCCTTATAGAAACCATTGTTATAACCATCTGATCCTGGGGATTTCATGTTGGGAATGGAGAAAGTGGCATCTTTGATGTCATGACTTGAAAAGGGGGCTGTAAGTGCCAGCTGCTGCACAATAGATAAGGTATTGCCTAGTGCAATGATGTCAGGATCAATGGGGTCTCTGGTGACATGTTGCCTGCCTAACAGCCTTGTGTAGAACGGTAGCATCTCATTAGCAACTGCTTCAAATCCTTCTAGAAGCTCATCATTTTGATCATGTAATGCATAGATGTAAGTGGCAAGCTTTCTTTACTTTACTTTGGAAAAGAAGTATCTATTGCATTGATTCCCAAACTTAATCCAGTCTATCTTGCATTGTTGTTTGATAAGGGATAGCATAGAGGTAAGTACCTTGATGTACTGATCCCTATAGCCCTCCTCTTCCTGTTTTAGTTACAAGTTAGTAGGATCCACAGCTAGTTGAGTCTGTATCTACTCCAATCTCTCTCTAGCATAGGCCTGCTGAGCATGTAAATCATTGTATTTGTCCCTGTTAACTTTTCTTAGGGCAGGCCTAAGCTGAATCAGGTGAGACCTCAATTAAGAGAGCTTGCCTCCATGATTCAGTCTCAGACTTTGCTCATGGATGATTTTTGGGAATGAGGGGTCATTACACC
>JAKOGI010000040.1:1205000-1310000 GCA_029747015.1 Carnegiea gigantea
CAGAACACCGCAGACCTGACTTATCAGAACTGTTCTGAGGCAGTGTTCTGAAGTACTTAAAAACATTTCAAAGCAAATGCTAGGTCAAGACCTTCTAATTGGCATATTAACAAGAATCTAAAAAATAAAACCAATACTAAGCCTAAGACTCTTGTTATCAGCTGGACTCCTTGCACATGTATCGACTTTGATACTCCACGTTTATTCGAACTGCTCCAAGTATTTTTCAGATCCTGCCTCAACACATAATTCAAGCACAGCATATTGACTAGTGCATTCGAATTTTTATCATCAAAACTGTACACATTAATTGGGTCAACAAAGGTGATAATTTTTTAGGGATACTTATTTGTGGGGTTGAGAGGACGGTTAGCCGGTTGGGAGCCTTTTAGCCAACGAGAGTCGGGTTTGGGTTTCTTCACTTGATTCTTATGCATTTGTATAGCGTGTCATAGAGTTATAAATTACGCCACTACTAAGGCTTTTAAATAGGAATATAGCACATAGAAGTACGGATCGATCCCGCGAGAAAAGATATAAGCACAAGTTAGTTTCAATCCAATTAAATTTACTACTCTAATATTTTTTTACTTTTTTCTTTTAATTGCTAAAATAGATCAAATTAAACAAATAAAAATCTGAAAAATGATTTGGTATTACTCTAAAATATGCTAATCCTAATTTTGCAAATAAAACCGTAAATACTCAACCTAATTATTAGGGAAAACATAAAAACACAAATATTCCCACAATATAAAACTAAAAATTAAAACAGAAAATATCAAACAGAAAACTTATGTCATAATTCACAGAAATGACCTCAATTAGTAATCTAAAAATACTTAAATTCATATTCCCATAATTATATCAAATTAATTTTAGAAATGTAAAACAGAAAATAATTACAGAAAATAAAAACAGAAAATAAAATCTAAAATCAAATAACCAATAAAATGCACTTAAAAAATACAAAAATAAATAACAAAATTACTCAGATTGTAAAACCTAATTTTATAGACCTAATCAAACCCTAAAAATGCAACAGGAAAAATAAAAACATAATTTTCAGATTTATTAAGGTAAAAACTTGCAAGCATCCAACTCACAAAATAATTCTGAAAAATTATAAAATAATTTCTAAAAATTAATAAATTAACTACTAGAAGATTAGGACTCTATATAGACCCTAAAATGGAATAAAATAAGTAAAAACACAAAAGAATCCATTTTTCACCCGATCTCTCTGAAACCGACAAATAATAGCAAAAATAGAACAGAAATTGAAGCTAAAAACTAAACCACACTAAAAATTAAAATATATTAATCTAAAATCACTAAGACACACCTAAAATACTACTCTTTTGGGGGTAAATAAAATTTATTAAAGTCTATAAAATTAAGAATAAAAATTAACAAACTAAATAGATCAACTAAAAAGCAAACAAATAATTATCAAAGACACTAAATTTAAGGAAAAATTAGCATAATCTATATGCACCATGCAAACGTTTATCGTCAACATACAAATTTGTTTTTTTATGACTTAGACTATAGAAGACACCTAGTAGCGAGATTATAGTCGAACCCTAATATAAAGCCTACTAGTTTTGATAACCCTAGAACCAAGACGAGAATCTAATCAAACTAGAGCATTAAGCATTACAATAACATTATCTAATACCTTGTAACCAATTTACCAGCAAGTTGAATTAACAAATATCTATAATGATTTTCTAAGTAAAAGAGATAATTTTGAGTTGTCCATGATTAATTAGGGTGATACTTATGCTCGAAAGACTAAAAATTTTATGTACTTAAGTCCTTTAAACTATCATATGAATTCGCATTAAACTAGGTAGAATGCATTTTAATTAATCTAACATAAATATCATGAGCAATTTACACAAACCATTATAGAATCATGGAATAAAAATTAATTAGACAACAAAGCACAAATTGTTTCAAAATAATTAATTTAGCATGGTTTCAAAGAGATTATGCTACATATGTAAAAACTACTCACATATATTCAAAATAATAACCCATAAAATATCCAAGTAATTCATGTTTAATAACAAGCTAAACTAAAACCACAATTAAAAAAATAATGCTATGATTAATATTGTAAATATGATGAAGATGAAGATGACCTGGAAGGATGTAGGCGTGATGATGATATGATGAGTATGGATAGTGATGTTGGCATCAATATGTTTTTTTTGTTTGTGAAGAGATGATTAGCAGAAGGTAGGGGTGGTGGTTATGATGAGAATTGATAATGACATACTGAGGATTGATAGGGGTGGCGAAAATATCGTAATATGGTGGAGGGGTGAAGTATTAGGTGAGAGAAGGTGATGTGGAGATGAGCTGATGACAATAGGAGGATTATAATGGTGAAGAGGTGGTGTTAGGAGATGGTGAATTTATAGTATGAATAATGTTATTAGGGATTTGTAGGATTTCTTCTCTTCCAAGTCTTTTAATTCTTCTTCAATTAGGAGTAGTAATCCTAGTCTAAATAAATCATTATAAAAATTAATATTTTTCATAAATCATCATTTTCGGACTGGCTTGATAAATCTTTTTGTAAAATCCTTCAATAAATAAAGCCTGCATTTCGACGTCTTTTTTTTTCCTTTTCACTTTATTAATCCTTAACCTAAAAAATCGATAAAATAAGTAAATTAGAGAAAAGAGTAAAAATAACATAACCTAAATAATTGTTGAGAACATACATGAATTATGATTTAACAAATTTCCCCACATTTAGACTTTAGACCTCCTTGTGCAAAGAAATCTAAGACTCGACTTAAAACCTACCCTTCTTTCTCATAAATTCATACATGAAATATGAAATTTACACTAGGAGTTGACTTGCTTTAAAAACAGTGCCATTCAAAAATTAATTAGTTTTTTCTCCAACAATTGAACAACTACTAAACATTCAACTGTCTTCAAAGAGTTTCTTCAACAACCTCACAACATCTTTTCAACAAAGCAACAAGAACAACAATCATCCATCTCTTTTAAGCATACATATATCGATCAAAAGGTCTAAAAGAATTTAAGATATGAAAACTCGAGGTACGGTAAGGTTATATAGACAATTGAACCAGAAAAAATAACTCATTGAAATTGATTCTAAACTTGCGTTATATCATTTTTTTTGACCATTACTGTGGTTTGAGTTATTGATCGGCCCAAAAGGTGCATGACTCTCCCAACACTAGTTACCCCG
This sequence comes from Carnegiea gigantea, assembly GCA_029747015.1. NCBI lineage: Eukaryota > Viridiplantae > Streptophyta > Magnoliopsida > Caryophyllales > Cactaceae > Carnegiea > Carnegiea gigantea. The sequence goes on from JAKOGI010000040.1 coordinate 1,208,242, forward strand.
TACATGAGGCTCAATTTGAGACCTAAACTTACGGGAAAAAGGTGTCGAGCCACCTACTCCTACCTATGTTGGTAATCTAATAGTTTTTGCCTTTTTTTTATAAACTATTGTTGGCATGTTTTGAGTTGTAGACGACCCTAAATGGGGCTAACTCTTTTAGCACAGGTATTATTCGTACACAAGCTGCTTAAAGGAAACAACTGTCATATCCCTTGAACCAACCTATGTTGGTAAACTAACATTTTTCTTTTTTTTCCTCTTCTCTCTTTTTTTTGGGGTTTTTTTTAACAAGATAAGAAAAGTCAAAATTTTGATGAGTTATTCTACTAATTCAATAGTCTAGAAGAACATATTAGGTTCTTTTATTGCCTCTGAAGTTGCCATATAACATGATCAAAGAAGGTAGATAATCTTGACTGTTACTCATTAAAGAGATGTATGAGGATCAACTCAAACAACTCTTGAATGACATTTAGCATGCTGAGAAGTTTCACTTGGAAACAAATAAACTAAACATGGTAAAACAGAAAAATTTTAAGCAAAAAAGCCTAGGATAAACTCACGCTGATGCATTATTTTATAAAAAAGACACAAAAGACTATTTTTTTTAAAAAATTTTTGGGTTTTTTCTCTTAATTCATGCATTGTCCCACACTTAATTCATGCACAGTCTCGAATGCATGCAAAATGATAAAAATAATGAAGATAAAGCATAATTAAATGTATACTTCCCTGAAAATGTTGGGTTACCTCCTAACCAGCGCCTTTGTTTATGGTCTTTGGCTCAACACAAATGAAGCTCACGAATCTTCTAGTCGGATCTCCTCCACTAAGCATACCTAATCTCTTTCATAAAAGTGTTTTAGCCTATGTCATTTACCTTCAAAATCTTGTTAATAGAAAAAGATTTAGGCCCTGTTTAGCAAACAACTATTAGCTATTTGTGTTAACTATTTGAATTAGCTGCTTACATTAACTATTTAAATTAGCTATTTTTAGAAAAAAGTGTTTGGTAAAAACTTGTTGTTTCTAAAAAATATGTTCATAAATTTTCATTTATACCCTTATTTATGAATTAATTTTTAATGAGATGTGTGTAATTTTTTCAAACTAATGGACAATTATGTCATTTCTATAAAAAGTTCTTCTCAAAAGGTTAATGGGAATACTTTTTCAAAAAGAGCTTTTTGGAGCAAAACAGCTATTACAAATAGCTTTTTACCAAACATCCTTTACCTGTTTGACTTGGTTAAAATAGTTAAAGTCCTCCCAAATAGCTATTTTTTCGCTAACAACTGTTGTTACCAAACACCCCCTTAATTTTGAGAGCATCAAGTGGATAAGTCTTTACTATCTCAAAAGGTGCTAGCTATCTAGAGTTTAACTTATCAGGAAAGAGTCTAAATTTTGAATTGAATAACAAAAACTTTTCACCCACTTGAAATTCTCTCCTAATAAGCTTGGCATCATGAAAAGCTTTGGCTTTACATTTGTAGATTACTGAATTATCATAGGCTTCTAGACGAATCTCTTCCAATTCTTGCAATTGCAATTTACGCTCCTTCCCTACTAGGTCATAATCTAAATTACACTTGTTCATAGTCCAATAGGATTTATACTCTAACTATACAGGGAGATGACATGCTTTACCAAAAACTAATGACATACCTATAGGTGTCTTGTATGTAGTTCTATAGGCCCTAAGAGCTTTATCTAACCTAGGACTCCAATCTTTTTTATATGGCTTTACAACTTTTTCTCATATGCCTTTGATCTCTTTATTAGAGATTTCAATTTGGCCATTTATTTGGGGATGATAACTAATAGACACATTATGAGTTACATGATATTTAGCTAACAAGTCACCTAAGGTTTTATTACAAAAATGTGTTCCCTTATCGCTAATGATTGCTTTAGGCACCCATATCTATGCAAAATAAGAGATTTAACATGCTTCACCATAGTTTTAGCATCATCAACTCTAGTAGCCACAACTTTAATACACTTAATTAGTACATAATCAATGAGCATAAGAATGTAACCAAAACCAAAAGAAGAGGGAAAATTTTCAATGAAATCAACACCTCATACATAAAAAATCTCACAAGCATACATATTATGCAGAGACATTTGATTCCTTCTAGATATACTTCTCTTCTAGCATGCTTCATATTTTTTAGAAAGTTCATAGGCATCTCTAAAAATAGTAGACCAATAAAATCCACATTTAAGAACTATGTGTGCTGCTCTTTTGGGTCTAAAATTTCCCCCACTTTCAGAAGAGTGATACAAAGTTAAAGTAGAATGAAATTCACTGTCATCTACACACTAGCTTATGATATGATCTCTGCAAACTTTCTATAGAAATGGCTTATCCCAAACATAATATTTAAACTGGGCTCTTATCTTCTCCTTTGGGCGCTAGACAAGTCTTTACAAAAGATTTTGGTACCTATGTAATTAATTATATCAGCAGACCAAGCCAACCTATCGGTAGCATCATATAATATCTCATCAGGAAAACAATCACTCAATAAATTACCACTCTCCCTATTTTCTAGCCTACTTAGATAGTCAGCTACTAAATTTTCAGCTCCTGGCTTATGTTTAATTTCCAATTGAAATTCTTGCCATAGTAAGACCCATCTAATTAATCTAGATTTTGAGTCATTCTTACTCAACAGATGTTCAATAATAAAATGATTAGCATAAATAGTAACTTTAAAATCTAGTAGATAAGGACGGAACTTTTCTAGAGCAAAAACAATAGCATATATTTTCTTTTCTGTAGTAGTGTAGTTACACTGTGTTGGGTCTACAGTTTTAGAAGCATAATAAATCACATGAGATACATTCTCTATTATTTGATCTAAGACTTTTCCTACTGCCTTATCAGTAGCATCACACATCAATTTGAAAGGTAAGACCCAATTAGGGGGTTGTATATTGGAGTGGTGGTCAATTTCACTTTTGATTGGTCGGAAGCTCTCTTACAGTCCTCATTAAAATCAAACAGAGCATCTTTTGCAAGTAAAGCATATAAAGGAGAGGTAATCTTAGAAAAATCTTTGATAAATCTTCTACAAAACCCAACATGACCTAAACATGGCCTCACCTCCTTGACACACTTTGGATAAGGCAATGATTGAATGATGTCTACCTTAGCCTTGTCAACTTCTAATCTCTTAGATGACACTACATGACCTAGTATTAACCTATGCTCCACCATAAAATGACACTTTTTAAAATTAAAAACTAAATTAGTCTTAATACAACACTCAAGCACTAAAGTGAGATGATGTAAGTATTCATCAAATGAATCACCATGTACAGTAAAATCATCCATGAAAACTTCCATAATTTTGGTGATAAAATCAGAGAAAATACTCAACATACATATCTAAAATGTAGGAGGAGCATTACACAGACCAAACGGCATCCTTATAAAAGCACAAGTGCCAAAGAACAGGAAAAGATCATCTTTTCCTGATCCTCAGGAGCTATAGGGACCTGAATATCCATCAAGAAAGTAATAGTGTGACCTCTTAGCTAATCTTTCTAACATTTGATCCATAAAGGATAACGAAAAATGATCTCTCTTTGTGTTTTTATTTAGCTTTTTATAATCAATGCACACTCTCTAACTACTCTGAACTCTAGTAGGTATTAATTCATCTTTCTTATTTTGAACTACTATTGTCCCCCCTTTAGGAACCACATGAATAAGACTAACCCACTCAGAATCAGATATGGGATATATCACTCCTGCATCTCACCACTTAAGAGTTTCTTTTTGAACTACCCCTATCATAGGTGGATTTAGGCTAAGGATCTCTCTTAGGCCTAGCATCTGATTCTAATGTCATTTGATGTGAACATAAAGTAGGGCTAAGTCCTTTAGGTTTACTAAGTACTCCTAGCGGTTACTAAAGTACTCCCTAGCGGTTCACTGTGTTCTCTAAGCACCCTAATAAGCCTATCCTCTTGTTCAAATGTAAGTGCATTAGAGATGATACCAGGTAAGGTCTTATCATCCCCTAAATAAGCATGCTTAAGATTTTTAGGCGATGGTTTCAATTTTGGTTTAGGGGGTGAAATGCGATAGAGTAGCAACTTTATGTGATTTTCAAATAGTTGTAGCTTCTTAGATCTGTTAATTACGTGCAGTTCCAACATAGACTCTATGCTATCTACCCCATCATCATCAACATGGTAGGGCACCTTTTGAAACACGAATTGATCCAAACCCTGAGTAAGCACTGTTAATAATTCATCTTCATGAGACAATTCATAAACATCCTAGGATAATTCATAGATCACATCAAGTGCACAAAGATAGTTCACATTAGTAGGAAATCTCATGGCATCAAAAGCATTGAACTTGATAACTTCACCATCAAATTCCACAGTCAATGTTCCTCTATGTACATCTATTTTTGTCCTAAATGTTTTAAGAAATAGCATGCTAACCAATATCAGAATTTCATGGCATGCATCACCCATGTCAAATACATAAAAATCAGTAGGAAAAATGAGCTCATTAACTTGGACCAAGACATCCTCTAAGACTCTATCTAGGTATGCATTGCTCCTATCAGCTAATTGAATGATTAGACTAGTTTTCTTTAACTCCCCTAAGTTCAGTTTAGCATAAATAAACCTAGGCATTACATTAATGGAGGCTCCTAAATCAAGCATAGCTCTATCAAAGCAAATATCTCCAATTTTACAAGAAATAGAGAATACATCTAGGTCCTTACACTTAGGGGGAAGCTTATTTTGGAGTATAACAGACACGTTTTCCCCCACACCTACCTTTTCATTGCATTTCAATTTGCATTTTGCATACAAAGCTCTTTAAAGAACTTAGCATAACGAGGCACCTGCTTACTAACATCTAGGAGAGGGATGTTGATCTCTACCTTTCTAAATGTTTCTAAGATCTCTTGATTTTCCTCATCCACCTTAGAAGTTGTCCATCTTAGTCTACTAGGAAAAGGTGATAATGGCTTGTAAGATTCCTTATTCTCGCCTTCCTAAGCGTTAGAAGTGAGATCTTGGTCCTTGCTTGGTTCAGGTTCGTTGACCTGTATTTCTTGCTCTTCCTCTCTACTCTTCCTAGGTTTCTTCAACTCTTTCACTCTCCTAAGTATCATGGCACTCACATTTTTCTTCAAGTTTTGGAAAGGTTGAGATGGCAACCTATGTTGCATTTGGTCCTATATGTTGCTAAGTATGATATCAGTAGCAGTCTACCTCTCCTGGATCTGTTTAAAAGTCATCTCCATGTTCCGAAACGTAGTGTCAATCTCCTTTTTTTGATCGTCCATATTTTTTATAACTTGCTCTAAAAGAAAGTTTGTTCTATCCTGAGCAGATGGTTGACGTGGTGGTTAGTTAAAACCTGGGCGGTTGTTCTTAAGTCAGTACCTAAGGCTAGGGTGGTTGCTCCCTACTTCATTATGATTGTTGGAGAGTGAGTCATACTTTCTTTGACCTTACTTAGAAAACATAACATTCACATTCGCCCCCTTGAAGTGTAGGGCACGCATTAGCAGCACGTCTCTTTGAACAACAAATACTACATACTATTCCTTTCCGAACTCCTCCAGTGATGAGTTTGTTCAGCATAGAAGTGATCTGAGACAATTGGGTCTCTACGGATGGACCTAAACTAAGCTCATCGACCTTAATTCCTAAATTACGATGCTCTAGTTCCAAATTGTTGGGTGTCTTGGGTCATAATATGGAACAACTCTCTAGCCTGAGCTGGAGTCTTATTAATTAAAGTCCCCCCTGTACTAGCAACATCTACCGTATATCTATCTACAGGCAATAAACCTTAAAAATATTGGATTAATAATTGTTCAGAAATTTGATGTTGGGGGCAACTAGCACATAATTTATTAAAACATTTTCAATACTCATGAAAAGTTTCCCCATTCATTTGTTTAATGCCACATTTTTTTTAAATAGAACCAATTCTAAATGTTGGATTTTTTTTCTAAAAATGATTTATGAATTGAAGTCCATGTAGTGACTGTTGCAGGGGGCAAGTAATACAGCCGATCTTTGGCCTTATCTTAGAGTGAAAAGGGAAAGACTCTCAATCTAATTTGGCCCTAGATGATGCTATTAGGTTCCATGGTCAAACATGTAATAATGAACTCATTAATATGATGACATGGATCTTCTCCAGACAATCCATGAAACTTAGGCTGTAAGTTTAAAAATCTAGAGTTCAGCTTAAGTGGTCGGTCTAATGTAGGATACATAATAGACAAACGTTGTGTTTTTAAATTAGGTGCAGCAAGTTCACGTAAAGTAACAATCTCAACTTTAATATTTTTAGAACTTAGTGATTCAGAACTTGCAGATTCAGAATCACTGACCTCACTTTCAAACTCCTCAAACGTATGCTCCTTTTTTCTTCGATCATGCGACCACTCCTTAATTTCAAAAACTAAAACAATCTACAAAAATAAAATACTAGAATCAAAACAAAATAATAAAAGCAGTAAAATTAAATAGATAAAAACTAACGATTTTATTTATTTTTCCCTGATAATGGTGCCAAAATTTGTAGAGCTTATCATAGAGTTAAAAATTAAACCACTACTAATGCTTTTAAATAAAAATATAGCAAAAGAAAGTATGGATTGATCCACGAGGAGAGATACAAGAACAAGCTAGTTTCAGTCCAATTAAATTTACTGCTCCAATATTGTTTTAGTTTTTTCTTTGAACAATCAAATTAAACAAATAAAAATCTAAAAAAATATTTAGTATTACCCCAAAATACACTAATCCTAATTCTAGAAATAAAAAAGTAAATACTCAACCTAATTATTCTGGAAAAAATAAAAACAGAAATATTCTCACAATATTAAACTGAAAATTGAAATAGAAAATATCAAGTAGTGAATTTATGTCAAAATTCACAGAAAATAACCTCAATTAATAATATGCAAGTAATTAAATTTATATTCCCATAATTATATCTAATTGATTTCAAAAAAATGAAATAGAAAATAATTGAAGAAAATAAAAATAGAAAATAAAATCTAAAATTAAATAACCAATAAACTGCGGTTAAACAAATATAAAAATAAATGATAAAATTACTTAGATTGTAAAACCTAATTTTCTAGACTTAATCAAACCCTAAAACATAAAAGGAAAAGTAAACACGTAATTTTTAGATTTATTAAAGTTAAAACCTGTACGTATCCAACTCATGAAATAATTTTAAAAAGTTAAAAAATAATTTCTGAAAATTTCTAAATTAAGCATTAGCATATTGGAACTCCTACAATGGCATAAAATGTATAAAAAGACAAAAGAAACTATTTTTAACCTAATTTCTATTAAAATTAGTAAACAATAGCAAAAATAGAACAAAAAAATAATCTAAAAATTAAACCACACTAAAAATTAAATATAATGAATCTAAAATTACTAGGAAACACCTAAAATAATGCTCTTTTGTGGGGCTAAATGAAATTTAATATTAAAACCTATAAAATTAAGATTAAAAATTAACAAACTAAATAAATCAACTACAAAGCAAACAAATAATTATCAAAGACACCAAATTTAAGAAAACACTTAGCATAATCTATATCTACCGTGCAAATTAATATTTATCATCAACACACTGTAGAAGATACCCACCAACGATCTTCTCCGTCTTTCCTTAGACTATAGTTTACTCAGGTTCGGCTTTAATATGAACCTTACTAGTTTATATAACCCTAGCACTAGTACAATAATTTAATCAAAATAGAGCATTAAGCATTAGAAGAATATCATCTAACATCTTGTAATCAATTTATCAGCAAATAGACTCAACAAAGATCTATAATGATTTTCTAATTAAAAGAGATGGGTTTGAGCTATCTATTATTAATTATGGTGATACTTATGCTCAAAAGACTAAAGCTTGTATGTATTTGACCCCTGTAAACGATCATATGAATTCATTTCTCATATCCTTCCTCTCGTGCTTTTTATGTTAGTTAAGGAATTTTGAGTTAGATGTGACCACCTTTGATCGATTGTCTATTCTGGGTCCTATTTGGTCTTTGTGTATCACTCTTTTATGTTCTAAAGTAGGGTTTCTTTATCTGTTTGCTGATTTTGGTTGAACTTGGCTCTCAAACCTACGGTGGTGAGTTTATATGGGGATAAGTTGTGAATTCCTAATTGACCATCATATCCATTTGTTTTTGTACCCTATTGTATTGTGGTTATGTTTAAAAACTTCTGGAGAACCTTGCTATTGACAAAGTGCCTTTAGTTTGGTTAGGTGTCAGTTTGCTTGTAGTATAGTGTGATTTGGTAACTAGAAAGGCATGAATCCTGGGTTTGGTGATGCTTTGGCTAGTTTGATTGATTCACAAATTTGGCATGAGTTGGATAAAAACATTTTGAAGCGCCTTGAGACTATGGCCCCATCCCCGACAAGCTATATGGGAACCTTGAAAGATATGGGTAGTCTTCTTGTTAAGAATTAAGAGTTCCCAGAAGCTACTGCTTGGCAGGAGAGGGCATTTCGGTTTTTCTATGTTGGAATACCTTTGTGTGCCTAACATGCAGATTTAATGTCTGAGCTATCAGTGACTGCTAATTTGAACCCAACAGCATGTTGGCTAAAGCTTGATTAGTTTGAGGGAGCTAAATTTCATTGTGAATTGCTTTGAAATTTGATGCTTATAATGTGAAAGCAAGGTATCCATGAGTTGTAGTCTTTCTAAAGTTAGGATTTGTGGAAGATGCAGGAATTGAGTTGGAAATTGCATTGAAATTTGAACCAAAAATAACATTTAAATAAGCTTGAAAGGCAAGTATGGGGTTAGAAGTGCTAAAAGTCTTGTTCAACTGGGCACGCAATAGTTGGCCTAGATGAAGGAAATGCCATCTTTATTTGCTCCATTAGTTATCATCAGCTAATCTAGCAGGTCCTATTGTAAACTCCATTTGTAGTTAGAGAAGTATGGTCTAAAAGGATTAAAATGACTATATATATCACGAAAAGTGCATCTTTCTTTGTGGAAAGTCAATTCCTAAGAACTCTGTAGTTAAGCATGTTTGCTGTAGAGAAATGTTGTGATGGATGGCCTCATAGGAAGTCTCCCAGACAACGTGTGAGCAATCGTTCGAGGCACACCGGAAAGACTTGTAGTGATTTGTAAGCCCAATCATTGAAGCCATTACAAGTAAATACCTGTGGTCTGGGAGGGGCCGAGGCGTTATATCTATAATACATCCAATGTGGCGAATTCAGTTGTGAGTAAGTATGGTAAGTATGTGAACAATGCGACGGTTGCCTCTGATGGAGATTCTCACCTTTGTATGATATGTTCTTCTCAGACATATGAGCTTGCTAATGCTGCCTATGGAAGTTTAAGCTCGACTCGTACATATTCTTGTAGCAATTATATAATGGTCATGGTCACAGATGTTGAGGATTCCACCATTTATTTTTCTACAAAACTAGGGTTACTCATGATAAGGCCCTAAATGTTGGGTGTCAAATGCGCGGGGGGGGGGGGGGGGGGGGGGCGCATTCCATTATCAAGTGACAAGGTTTGGTGGTCTCATTTTGTCTACTATGTAATGATGGTTTGGTTAGTCTGTGTGAAGACAAGTGGAAAAAGGCTAAATCTGTCATCGAGAGCATGGAGATTCTCCAAGATAAGCAGAAATAGGTCCTGATCGAGAACCTTGCTCACACTCTAAGCTGCCCAGCCTATGTGGTGGCGTTCAGAAGTAGAATGTTGTGCTTACCTTCTTCAACTCATGCAGATTGCTTTGCAACAATATTTCACGTTAGACCTTCAAAGCTTTTCTAAGTGGTCAAGAGATTAGCCATGTACTTTTTTCAAGTTTGACTCAGATGAGAATCAAAGTTGTTAAAAAAACGAAAGTTGCTAAGAAAGAGAAAGAAGCCATGCACTCTGAACTAGAAGCTATATCATGAGTGGATCAGACAGAGGGACTTGACTCTTATTTATTTGTAGAGCGTGTTGTAGAGCTACAAATTAAACCACTACTAAGGCTTTTAAATAAGAATACAGCCCATGAAAGTAGGGATCAATCCCATGAGAGAAGATATAAGAACAAGCTAGTTTCAATCCAACTAAATTTACTACTATAATTTTTTTTTAACTTTTTTTCTTTTAATTGCTAAAACAAATCAAGTTAAACAAATAAAAATCTGAAAAATGATTTGGTATTACTCTAAAATATGCTAATCCTAATTTTGAAAATAAAACAGTAAATGCTCAACCTAATTATTATTAAAAAATTAAAAATAGAAATATTCTCACAATATTAAACTGAAAATAAAAACAAAAAATATTAACTAGAACATTTATGTCAAAATTCGTAGAAAATAACCTCAATTAATAATATGAAAGTATTTAAATTCATATTCCCAATATTATATCTAATTATTTTTATAAAAATAAAATAGAAAATAATTGCAAAAAATAAAAACTAAAAATAAAATCTGAAATCAAATAACTAATAAATTGCACTTTAAAAAATATATAAATAAATAATAAAATTACCCAAATTGTAAAACCTAATTTTGTAGACTTAATCAAACCCTAAAAACATAAAAGGGAGAATAAAAATGCAATTTTTAGATTTATTAAAGTAAAAACCTACGCGTATCCAATTCATAAAATAATTCTGAGAACTTATAAAATAATTTTTGAAAATTACTAAATTAAATGCTAGCAGATTAGGACTTTATATGAACATTAAAATGGCATAAATTATGTAAAAAAAAACTACTTTAAACCTAATTTCTATCAAACTGACAAATAATAGCAAAAATAGACTAGAAAATTAAGCTGAAAATTAAACCACACTAAAAATCAAAATGTAATGAATATAGAATTACTAAAAGACACATAAAATGCTACTCTTTCGTGAGCGTAAATGAAATTTAATATTAAAGTCTATAAAATTAAGAATAAAAATTAACAAAATAAATAAATCAACTAAAAAGCAAACAAGTAATTATCAAAGACACCAAATTTAAGAAAAAAACTTAGCATAATCTATATCCACCATGCAAATTAATATTTACCATCAACACACAAATTGATTTTTCCATGAGTTAGACACCCAACAGCGGATCTTTTCCGCTTTTTCTTAGATTATAGTTTATTTAGGTCCAATCCTAATATAAATTTTACTAATTTTGATAACCCTAACACTGACATAAGAATTTAATCAAACTAGAACATTAAGCATTAGAAAAACATCATCTAACATCTTGCAACTAATTTACCAGTGAGTTGAATTAACAAAGATCTATAATGATTTTCTAATTAAAAGAGATATGTTTGAGGCGTCCATGATTAATTTGGGTGATACATATGCTCAAAATACTAAAGCTTTTACGTACTTAACCCTTTAAACTATCATATGATTCATATTAGACTAATTAGCATGCATTCTAATTAATCTAACATAAATATCATGAACAATTTACACAGACCATTACATAATCATGGATAAAAATCAATTACACAGCAAAGCACAAAACTTGTTTCAAAATAATTAATTTAGCATGGTTTCAAATAGATTATGCTTAGTATATAAAAGCTACTCACACATATTCAAAATTATAACCCATAAAATATTCAAACAATTTATGTTTAATAACAAGCTAAACTAAAATAAACCAAAATAAAAAATGAATACTATGATTAATACTGTAAATATGATGAAGATGAAGATGGCTTGGGAGGATGTAGGCACGATGAAGTTGGTGCGTGATGGTGATATGATGATGATGGATGGTGATGCTGGCGTGAAGGTGTTCTTTTCGGTGGCGAAGAGATAATTAGGAGAAGGTGGGGTGGTGATTATGATGGGAGTTGATAATGAGGTAGTAAGGATTGATGAGGGTGGTGAGAAGATTGTAATGTATGGGAGGCGTGAAGTATTGGGTGAGAGAAGGTGACGTGGTGATGAGCTGAGGACGGCAGGAAGATTGTGATGGTGAAGAGGTGTTACCAAGAGAAGATGAATTTATAGTATGAATAATGTTATTAGGGTTTTTGTAGGATTTCTTCTCTTCCAAGTCTTCCAATTGCTCTTCAATTAGAATTAGTAATCCTAGTCCAAATAAATCATTACGAATATTAATATTTTTTATAAATCATTATTTTCGGACCGACTTAATAAATCTTCTTATAAAATCCTTCAATAAATAAAACTAGCTTTTCGACGTCTATTCTTCTCCTCTTCACTTTATTAATCGTTAACCTAAAAAATAGATAAAATAAAGTAAATTAGACAAAATAACATATATAATATAACCTACATAATTATTAAAAATATGCATGAATTATAGCTTAGCAATTAACTTCTGCAGTTTTTGCAACGCATAATCTAATGGCTAAAATGGAGGGACGAAAGATCAGTCTCAGATTTCGACTGAGCAAATTATGCGTAAAAAACAGAAGGATTCTAAGCGCAGGTTGTAGGGCCTTCAGGGGAGGTAAAAGGAGGATTCAACCAAGAGTGAAGCAATTGGTCGCACAGATCATAACTTTTGTTTGTTTCAAACTAATCTTTTTGTTTGGTACAAACAGGATTGTGTGCAGCATATATAAGATGCGAAGATGGCTTCTTCAATTTGATCGGGAATTTGATGCCTATAGTGATAATGGACGAAGACAACCTACTAGGGTTGAGCAAGAGCCTGATGCTCATTGTGACTAGACTGCCTTGACTGGGAGGCAACGTAACAAGGCAAGGTGGTTTGCAAGCCCCTTTGGGAATTTCGGTAAACAGGTGCATCATAAGATTGGAATTGTAGATGCAATTAAGAGTACGAAATTGCATGTAATACCAGTTACGATCCCAACTTTGGACCCAGGATGCCACCCTGTTAGCTACCTAAGTGCAGTTATGGCAATCCTTTTCTAGTCTTTTATAGGTATGTGTGCTTTACTTAGCTTGTTGACTGAGTAAAAAAGAAGATATACTTCATTTGTGCTTTATGGTTTAAAACATGTGCATATATAGAGTCAACTCTAAGTAATGCATTCTTATTTATGTATTTTAAGAGTAGTTTTACGTTAAGTAATACATAATCATGTTCGATTTTACTAGTTACATATATAGTAAAGAGATTGCTCTACCCAATATATTTAGTTACTCGATTTTGTTGTAGCTAAGTGGCTTATTTTTGCTAAATTCAACTTATTGTAATTTATCTTGGTTTAGTTTAATTTCAATTAAACTCATTTTTCTTGAATTCAATTTATTTTTAATAAATAGGACTTAAATTTGTTGAACTCAACTCATTTGATTAAGAAATTGCCCAAAAAAAGAAAAAGACAAATTCAAGCTCAGTACAACTAGGTATAATAGAAACAACTTCCATTTTTGTGGGGATGGTGAACTTGACGGGGGCCATTAGTTGGGCTAACACAACACTTACATTGAGGATGCATGATCCATAGAATTGAGTCACTTGTTAATGGATGGTTCGACAAAGGGGGTAAATATGGGAGGGTACTGAGAGTTTTTTTTTTTTTTGGGGGGGCGGGGAGGGGGATTCTACCTTGCATACTGCCTCAGTAGGTAGTCCCGAGATTATAATATAATTTGTAGTAAAACACTTTGTGTATGCTCAAGTCTTGTTTGACATGTGACAGATAAATGATTGCATGTTTGAGTGCTGCGAGGGTGTTCCCAACAGAAGGTGTTAAAATTATCCATTCTTAGCTAATGTTTAGTTTGACGTGTACAACTTTGTAATGCAAACAAATTTGTAATAGCGTCTTTCCTTCATCTTATACCTGATTGTAAGAGACTAATGCAAATGATCACCATTTGTAACTATGATTATAATAAATATATAATTATAATTGCATTACATTACATTCGATCAAATATCTCATTAGAATTAGTTCACTCTTTTTACCCTGTTCATTATCTTCCGTTACATTTTAGTTGGCCTTTGAATTCTTGTCCATTGTTGGAACAAGAATCCATAAGCCATAGTTGAGTTTAGACATAGTTGTAGTTTTAGATTTAGGTATTATCATTTTTTCTTCACTTTATCTGAATTCTATTGGTAGAAAATTATGTTTTAAATCCCTTTATTCATTCTTCATGTTAATTTCAAATTTTGGATTGATTCAAATTTTATTTTTGTCTCCCTTTCTCAATCCCTTTTTTCTAAAGTAATAAGTTGATTCATTCACATTGGACCCCATATATAGGGTGTAAGTTCAGCGGACGCAAGGAAATTGAAATGGTAACACTAGTACTTCCACAGTATGTCCAATTTGGCCTTACAATTCAACTGACACAAGGAAATTGAACTCCACTTGATCTTTTATGCAATGCAATAGGGGCTTCTCAAATATAAAGCCTAGAATTAAATAGCAAATTAACTGAATTAACGATCAATTTATTCTTAGCATACTACTATAATTTCATTGGCTTCTTTTGGTACTCCCCTCCCCCGTGACCTTGCACATATTGTGTGATTGCACTGCCATCTCTTACATCCTTGGCCTTGCAAGCACGACATTCCCTTGACCCATATCCGATGTTGCTCCTGCCCTTGTCCATTTCTCCTCAAATTGCTCTTCAGTCACACCTGCAATATGAGTTAACTCATTAATTTAATCACTTTGCCACAAAAGGTATCAATCAAATAAGCAAAATAACAAATCCAATTAATAACGGGTCAAAAACTTTGTGCCATGGGTGCTCCATGTCATAACTTTTGGAAATCTAATAAGCATTAATTGATTTTTATGAATACTCATTTCAAAATTGTAAAGAGATTGGATCGAACTTCAAGCATATTTTTTTTTTTCCCGATTGTTGCTTACCAACCAACACATGTATGTCCATCTATATTACCTAAATAAACAATCAAAATAACGTAAGAAATTGTTGAATGTAGAGATTAAACAGAGATATGATTACCTTTGTGCAATAGGTTAAGTTCTTAAAATTTGATAAGCATTAATTGATTTTTACAAGTAAGGACCTTAAACATAACTTTGAGCATATTGTTTTGACCAATTACTCCCAGTTAACCATACCAAGCTAACATATGTCCATCTATGTACCCAAATAAGCAAAATAACATTGAGCATATTGTTTTCGCCAATTACTGTTGGGACACCATATGAAGCAACATAGATCCATCTATATGTTAAACTATCAAAATGCATAAGAAATTGTTGAATACAGAGATTAATTAGAGATCATATGATTACCTTTCCCCATGGCAGCAGTTGAGGTGATTCCACCTTGAACAGTCCTGAGCACGCGATCATAGTAGTTAGCACCGGACCATTTCTGATGGGCAAGTGTATCAACCCCATTGTTCCTCTCCTCCCTTTGGATCCTCTCCACATAAGCTAGCATACCTCTCTTTGCGAAGTCTTTTGCAAAGGTATCAATAATCAGAGCATCAGCATGGAAACCAGCAAGTGTTATAAACTGCCAGCAAAATCCGAGCTTAGCGATCATGGGAATGAATTCCATCATTTGTTGGTCAGTCATCCCGGAAGCATCCCAATTAAATGAAGGCGATAGATTGTAAGCCAACATGATCTCTGGGTGCATTGACTTGACCCCCTTGGCAAACTTAGTACACTCTACCAAGTCAGGGCTTGAGGTCTCCATCCAGATGAGGTCTGTGTGTGGAGCGAAAGCCCACCCACGGATAATGGCTGCCTCAACTGATCCCTTAAACCGGTAGAAACCTTCCCTGGTCCGAGGCAGGTCCCAGTCCCAGAACAAGTTTGGTAGGCCTAGTCTCGAGGCAATCTCCCTAGCGTGCTCGTTGGACACGCACTTGTCAAACCTCGTTTGGTTCATCCACTCGTTTAGCCTTCGTGCCTTCTCTGCCTCGCTAATGTTGGTTAGTCCCTTGATTGCATCACAAACACACTCAGAGAATGTCTTGAGCTGAGCTTTGGCGAGCCACTCATCCTCCATGGCTTGGAGCTCAGGACCTGACTTCCCTGCAGCCATGGCCTCAGAGAGGAGGGTTGCTAGGCCACGCCCACGAAGAATTGGGTTCGTGGCCCCCAAAATGAATTGATGGTCTCGAGTGTCAATGTTTGATTGGATCAGCGTAGCCGCCACTGCATCCGTCCTAGCCACCAGGACCGTCTCAGTACCCATTACATCGAACTGGAGCCTAGCGGCTACTAGCCGATTGATGTGCTCGCTCACAGCCACCAGAACCTTGCCAGCCATATGCCCACACTTCTTTGTGACAGAGGACTGATCCTCAATGTGGACCCCAGCAGCCCCACGCTCCACAAACAGTTTGCAGAGCTTGACAGTAGCAGTGGCCCCACCAAATCCGGTGTCACCATCAGCAATGATGGGCTTGAGGTAGTCAATATAAGGTGTTCGAGCACGTTCTTCCCTCGACATGCTCATCCTAGCCTCCCTTTGCTTTCTGTCATGGTACTGCTGTGCAAAGAAGAGGTGTTCAACCTTGTTGGGGACCGTATCATAAGGGTAATCAGCAAGATCAGGGCCAGGCTCGTTGGTGGAGGTGTGGGTGGAGGAGCACTGCCACCCTGACACGTAGATGGTGTCGAGGTGTTTAGCCATCATGGTCACTTGGACGGGGTCCAAAGCACCGAAGGTCCTGGAGGCCGTGCCATTGGCTTGGTGGGTCTTAAGGGTGCGCCAAAGCTTCTTAGCCATGTCATTGGATGCATAGTTCTGACGCAGGCTGCCACGCAGAGAGACAATATCGCGGGCAGAGTATGGGCGGCGTGTCAACCTGAACCGCTCCGTGTTCCACCATGATTGCACTTCGGCTACCTCTGCTTCAAATCTACCTTCTTCCTCCATGATCTAAAACAGCAAGTTTCAAATGGGTTATAAATTCAATTGAGATAGCCATTCATAAAGATGTACAGCTAATCTAGCCAAAACAAGTAATCAACGTCTTTGATCCCCGTCTCTTACAACATGAAACACTTGTCTTGCAAAAATATGGGCCTCAACCAATCAGATGTGGATGAGGCATATCATATTGTCAAAAACAAAGTTCAATAGTTCCGAATCTAAATCCCATTTTCTTGTTGGGCATTTTGGGATGGAAAGCAATCCTTCCAAGTCAACCACAGCAATAACACTTTGAATCCAAGATTTTCTATCTTTTTCGTTTGGTGCAAAGGGAGGCTTAAACATTGATATAGGCGGGAATTGAACCAGATCTCTAACGACGACCCTTAAAGACTTTACGAATTGAGCAAACTAACACCCGCAAGATGTTTTGTATCTAGATGGACTGGATTAAACCTTAACCTTTAGGTATTTAGAAGGATTTGGATCTTGGAATATTGTGAGTGAATCTCATGATTTACCCTTTTAATTTTTAATTTCCATCAAAGGAAATGTTACAGTAGATATTTAATTCAAGACGTGCTAAGGATTTATGACATTTGTTATGGTTTCAATCTCTTTGAAATAACTATCTGGTGTGTTTCAACTACATTGAGGTGATATCCATAATCCATCTCACTAGTGATTGTTTGTTCATGGAGCATTAAGTCGTTAATCTCGAGTACATATTTGAATGCTATGTACTACTGGTGCTGCTGCTTTTTCTGCAAAGGATGGATATATATAGTGACTCTGATTTTTACTATGTGTTCGACGAACTATGCGACAATAGTAGACTAGACATTAAGGAGGAATAAAAGATCTGCTTACATAAGGCACAATGGAGCATGAGTCCCTGGAAACCTCTTATTCACTTTCATCTTAGTATTTCGGATTGGGTTTAAGTTCTACATTAGCATCACATGTAAACCCTCAGCCGGCATATAAATGGGACCTCTTGTACAAAAATTGACGTCCCATAGCCCACTGTAGCGTTCTAATTTTCCATTCAAAATATGTCCCTTGCATGTTGCGCATGTACGCCTTTGCATGGTAACAGTGATGTTAGAAGCTTTGTAATGCTCCACTTGCCACAAGTTTACAATGCTACTTCTCTCTATACTAGAAGAGAATCTCTTGAACTTTTTAAAAATTGATTGACATAACTTGGAAAGCCTCAAATTATTATTATATTTATACTTAGAGGATAAAGGTGATTATAACCATCCTATATTAGAAACTAGTTTGTATTACTAATTTGTATAATAAATTTAATTTTAAATTATTACTGCTAGTTTGACTTAAGGTGATTTTAAATTTAATTATTCAATATAATAAGTTGATATTACTAGTTTGTATAACAACAACAACAACAACGATATCAAAAACAAATAATGGCCATGTCTTTGTCATTCTACTTTCATAATCTAAGCTAATAACTAATTAATTAAAATTTTTTCAATATAATATACTATTAAAACAACTATTTGCACATTTTAAAATATAACAACTATTCGCTATTAAAACAACTATTGGCTACTCAAACTATTAATTCTATTCAACATACCTTCAGTTTTACACAGCTATAAAGTTATAGATGCATAATTCTTTTTATGCAAATAGGATTGTTTTTACATCACTTGTATTCTTCAAAATAGTGAACATATACACAAGTTCAATAATAGAGAACTATACAATATACCAACTTATGCTAATTTGATGATTCAAATTATACAATACACCAACTTATGCTAATTCAAGACAATTTTTTGTAAGTCTCTAAATAGCTTTGCTATAATAGAGAACAAAAAAGGTTAATGGGACCAAGGAAAAAAAAAAGAAAA
The DNA here is from genome assembly GCA_029747015.1 of Carnegiea gigantea. Lineage (NCBI taxonomy): Eukaryota > Viridiplantae > Streptophyta > Magnoliopsida > Caryophyllales > Cactaceae > Carnegiea > Carnegiea gigantea. The sequence goes on from JAKOGI010000040.1 coordinate 1,226,997, forward strand.
AGAAAAAAGGAGTGATGTACTTACCATTGAAGGCACCGAGAAAGATGGAGCCATGGATTTGCTTGTTTAAATGGAGGAAAAAGGGAACAATGGAATTACTTTGGTGGAACTAAAAGAGCCGCTTAGGCCAAACCACACTAGAAAGGAGGGGAGCTCGAGGTGGTGCTTATATGACACAATGCAATGACTCCTCTTCCGTGTTGTCTCATTTATAGACAAGCTAAGCCAGCAGTAGTGGCAACATTATTAGATAGACAGTAATGCAATGAAATAATTTGGTCGTTGTAGATAAGAAAAGAACAAAACCCAAGAATTCAAATAATCTTCCCAATTTTCTTCCATTTTTCATGCTTATCTCTTTTGCAGAAAAACAATATAAAAAAAGCCCACCTCCATTTATTGATGAACAAAATACTTATTTATTCGATTTTCCTCAGTTGGCAATTTTATCTTGTTTCATGTATGTGTGTGTGTTTGTTCATAAGTGAAGCCTGCAACTTGTCTTGCAAAATGAAGGTTGCAGTATGACGTAAGTAGGTTTACAGGACCATACCGCCCCTTATCAAAATACTTGTCATCAGTCTCATCTCCAGCTGCTTTGCTCGATGTTGGCTTCTTTTGCATAATAATTTTATCTTTAGTTGTATCGAAGTGTGTGCTTTTACTTTTCCATGGTAACCGAACGCTCGTCGTTTCTGCATGTGACACTGAAACCTTTGGAGGAGTCCAGCCACGTTATTTGCCGGGACACCACCACGCCCTGCTCCCCCAAACTGCTCCGGGGTGACGGCCATCTAGTTTACTTCGGTGAAGGCTTTCAAGCATAAAGATAGTATCTCTACTTGCATAAGTGTCGATTGATATAAAAGTTTAATTTATACTGGGACTTGTTATTACTGTTATTGTTCTTATTGTTTGGAATTTGGTCACTTATGATTGGTCGAGTTAACTAATCAACTGGGCACAAAATGTCATATAAGTAACGTCCCTTTGGGGCAACTTTATAGTAGGGTTGGTTTAAGAGAGACCAAGAGTCGACTCTTCCTAATTATTCATGTGCATGTACGAATTTATCATTCAAAAAGAGAAGTGCAACTTGCCGATAAGAAACAAAATGAAAATAGGTTATAGTATATCCCAGTGCTTATATTATTGTCACATGTATTTTTTTCCCCAATAAAAATAGGGAGTGTTTTAAAGACTTTAAATAAAGAAAAAGGATGGTTAGTTTAAACCCTTTAAGATATCTTGTAAAGTAGTTCCAAGACTACGATATGCTCGACTAGCAATCTACCTATTCATCTATGCAGATATAACTAAGAATGAATGACTTGCACATGTAATGACATTTGTTACGATTTTATTGGTTATTAATTTGATTTTCGTTGAATTCATCTAATACTCATTGCATTAATATTGGTAGAATCAATGTGGATCTATGCGCATTGCTCTCATCTTTGGACAGCAACACACTAACACATGCATATATATTAAATTCTATTAGTGTAAAAATGAATATCAGATGATCATAAGATTCTATTATAACGAATCAAATATTCATAAAAGAAAAAGGTGATTCGTTTCGATCAGTTCTCTTAGTAGGTAATGTCTTCTTCGACATATACAATTTTTGTTCAGCAAATGAATTACAATAAACTCGACCCTAAGCCAGCAAGAAATAATATGGATTTAGGAATATAAGTTTAGTCTCACTTATAATGACGACAGAAATGATGATGATGATAATGATGATAATAATAATAATAAAGTAATCATACATGTTTTGCAGCAAGACACCATTAAATGTCTTGTCTTATCCTAACACGTTTTATAATTTAAAATTACCAAATTCTCAATGATTACACTTAATTATAAATTGTAAAGCTTAAATATGGATCGACTATGCGGCGAAATATTAAATGACAACTTAATCAGCTTAATCCTATCCATGAGGGCACATGATGCGTTGAGGTGGCAATGGATCGAGTTCGGGTCGGGTGAACCATCATCCGCATATATTCATCACCTGTTTTAATCCGCTTCATCAAATTCACCGATCATCCGTAAAAATCTAATTCAATCCATCCACCATCCGAGGGTGAAAATAGATGGATCGGGTTGTAAATGGGTAATAAAAGTTTATATATAATATATTAGTTTTGTCTTTTGAAAAGATTAAAAAAGATATTTTAGGTATAAGGAACGAATAAGTATCATATTCATCACATTAATTTCGACGAAAACCATAGAATTAACAATATAGTTGTCCAAAAAATAAGTAAAATTTAAAGGACAAAGATATAAAACAAACTCAAAATAGGAGATAAACAAGTGGATGAGTGAGCAGGTGATGGATCGGGTGGCCGTGTCGGATAAAGCATCACCTGGATTCAATCCAATTCGTCAAACCATCATCCATCATCTATATATTTCGAATTTTTACCAGCTTTTTCGGGTCAAGTGGAATGGGCGTCCATCTGGTATAGGTGAAATTGTCATCCCTAATAATCCGTGTATTTTAGAAATGCAGTAAATTATGAATAAAAAAATGAATTTATGAAATTTATAAGTTGTGATATGCTTTCGCCATTCTATCATACCATTTTTGCAATTTAAAAACATTAAATATGATTTTTAACCCAAAATATGACAGTTAAAAAGTGTCTTGTAGCAAGAAATTCATAATTTTGCATAATAATAGTAATAATAGTAACAACAACAACAACAACAACAACAACAACAACAACAACAACAACAATAGTAATAATAATAATGATGATTTTCTTAATTAATGTTTAGAGTAGACTTTTAATATCTAATTAAATCTCTATTGGTAGCAGCTTTAACAAAATACTGCTTACTTGTCTCTATTAAAGGCGACGGATTATGATAATTTTCTGTGACTTCTATTACATATCAGTTTATTTGACAATTACTTTTGAATTGGAGCTGTTTTGATTCTCTGTATAAATTTTCTTAATTGGATTACTGGTCGTGCCTGTAAAGAAGGCTTGAAGTGAAGTTTTTGTTTAGAAACATAAAATTTTCCCCCCTATTTTGACGTTTCTTGATTCTCTATCTCTTGCTCGCATATACGTTGCACCTTTTCAATTTATTAAGCCCTTTACATTTTGCTTTTCTTTTTTTTTTCCTAATATTAGTCTCCTCTTATTTAAACTCTTCCTTATTGATTCATGCTTGAAGACAAATCGACTTTATTGGAGTATGAAAGTAGGTTGTCCCACATTCATAAAAATGAAAGAATATAAAAGTGGGTGTTACTCTACATTGATAAAATTAAAGGGTTTGAATATGTATTTAAGATTTGTGAATTATTCCACCCATTGTCAATTGGTTTTGGGTTTGAACTTCATTTGAGTTTATATACATGATTCTTTGTTTATATCCCAATTAATATAAAATTTAACATAGTATCAGAGCAGGTTGCTCGATCTTGATTTGCCACCGTTTCCATTTGGTTAAAATTCTGTGCATGTGTTGGTTCTTGTTAGTAACTCACATGTGAGGGGGCGTATTACAGTATGAAAGTGGGTGTTGTCCATAAACTTAAAGGCTTTGCGGGTGTATACATGCTTATGAATTACTCTACCCATTGTCAATTGGTTTTAGATTGGAATCTCATTTGAGCTTATAAATGACTCTTTATGTATGACCTAATTGATACAAAATTTAACATATTTCATGGGTTTAGTCTCTGTTGACACCTTTAAAAAAAAAAATGTTGCACAAATTCCATCATTCATGTAGACGATTTATTCTTCAGGTATCAAGTTAAGCTATTAAGATAGTTGTAATAACAAATTACAAAGATTAAATTTTTATAGATTCATTTGAATCAATTTGGGTACAATCTCTATGAATACAAAATCCTCTGATTCTTTCTCTTTTAAAGATGATTTTTCAACCTTCGATTCAAGGGGGGTAGGGGGCTATTTATAAGAAAGCTTCTCCATTGAAAGTGAAGATGGACCTTGATTTGGGTTTTGGGCTTCAACCTGGGTCTTGGTTCTTTCAATAAGGCTTTACCCTAGACTGCTTTGACTTTCATTTGTTTTGACTTTAACTTTGACTTTGACTTTGACTTGGGAGTCTCTCGGGTTTGGGCCGAGTATTGACTTGGAAGTCGCCTCGAGTTTTGACCGGACGTTGACTTGAGAGTCGTTTTGACGTTTGACTTGTGAGTCAATGTAGATCTTGACTTTGACTTTGACTTTGACTTTGACTTTGACCGCGCCTTGACTTGAACGTCGTTCGGCCTTTAGGTCGTAACTTGACTTGGTAGTCGTCTTGAGTCTCGGTTTGGGCTTTAACTTGAATTTTGACTAAGCCTGGACTTGAAACTCATTTGGGCTTCTTCTTGGGCCTGACTTGTGAGTCTTTTGGGCCTGATTTGTGAGTTTTTGGGCTTGATTAAATTAATTAAAAGGGTTAGCCTAATTAATTAATTTAATTTAATTTTGATACGACACAAAAAAAATTTTAGTGCCTACAATAGTACTTCCTCATGTTCTATAGAAAGAATCCAAAGAATCGTCATGACTTTGTACAAGACCTAGTGCATATGACACGACCAATGTACATGGGGCATTTCTCTCTCATAGAAAATAAGTCAGCATTCTGCAAAAACCAATGCTATTTAGACAACAATCTCTCTTTTATCTTGGTTTAAATAAGTGTACTTTTTGTTAGCTATATATTCAAATATTACAGGCTAAATTTTCATGTATATCATTAGCTTTCTATATGTAATTGGTGCATAATTTATGTGTATCATTAATTTTTGTTTAATTACTTGATGAATAACAACTACTTCAGTAATTTTTTTTTATAAACCACATTATGTTTGTATGTTGAATCTTTTAAGTACATCTCACTTATTTGAGGGAAAAGAATTCACTTGCCAATTTCAGATTTATTTCTTTCTTTGGATATGAAGTTTAGGATTAATGTCTAAATAAGATAGATATTAAACTATATGAAGAATGGGCACAACACTAATATTATACTACCAGTTGTATAAGCTTTGATTTATCCTTTGTACCCTTATTTTAAAATTTGGGGAAGGCTTTTTCCCTTAAATTCAAGGAGGGCAGCAATGGTTTAATTTATGTGAAAGCCATCTATTTCTATCAGGGCCATGTTAAAGTTAACGTTTGTGAAAGTTGAAGGTCAAATGAAAAATGGAAATAGATGTACAGTACCCGAAATACCACTGCTTAATCTAACACTTCTCTCCCATGTCCTGGCCTTCATTCCTCTCACTCTCTCCCCTTTCGTCCTATGTCTCTATTTGTTAGATTTGCGATTTAGTGTGTCCCTCTCTCCCCCTTTCTTTCAAAAAAGGATATCATATGAGTTGGAGTTCCATATTTTAAGTTTAAGGAGAAGGATTAGGTATATAAGTTTAGGTGGACTACTTCTCATATTACCAATTGGTTTTAGGATAGAATCTCATATGGGCTTATTGTTATGGGTACTAATCAAACTGAGCTCTCCTTTCAGATCTCCCCAACAAGGTATCAGAGTTGGTAATGCATTAGATTGGGCCAAAAGACCCCATGGACGAGCATGGTATAAGGAAACGCAAGTGTTCATTGAGTGAGAACATGTTTGCTATTGGCGTGGCTCGATGGTGTGCGAGAGCTCTTTGGTGGTATCATGTAAAGGCACCATGGAGAGTGGATAACACATGACATGCATAGTCAATACTCCTGGAATAGAGTGGGTGGCAAGGAGAGTCGATATAGAGTGTGTTGGATTTTAAGCGCGAAAGATCTAAAAAATATCAAAAACGTGATAAAAAGAAATAAAATCTGACACAAAGAAATTTGAAGTCCACTTCTTTCGTCATTTGTAGACCAAACAATCGTTTCTTTAAGTACAACCTACTTGTCAATGATTTGGATTTGTACTGACACTTCAATTTGTCCCAAATATCGACTGGGTTTGTTAAGCTAAGAGCCTCTCGAAGGATATTATTTGCAAGACATAACAATAGTGTACTTGTTGCTATGTCTTTCAAATCTTCCCACTCCTCCTTTGACATCTTCTCTGGCTTGTCTTTTTCCCTAAATGCGACTCACTCCTCAGCTGTCATCTTCTCAGTTATGTAAGTCTTCACCTTTAAGGCCTTGATTGCTCATTCCCGGGTCAACAAACTTTTCACGCGTTGTTGCTACAAGGTGAAATCACCACGACCATCAAAAGGTTCAATCGAAATATTCAAGCCTTTTATTGACGCAATTTCTCGCGTTCTTTACACCGATTTTCTCCTCTTATTGCTTATAAACTCTCCTTCCCAAGGTAACCTTGCTTTGATACCACTGTTGGACTTTAAGCGCGTAAGATCTGAAAAATGTCAAGCAAGCGATAAAAATAAATAAAACCCAACACAAAAGAATTTGAGAGAAAAATTATATTTTCACTATTTCAGGACAATATACAAATAACTCTCCTAGTTGACAAGTGCTAATTATCAACACCTATGAACAGAACTTTCCCACACCCCTAACCTAAATGTATTTTTCCTAAGCAATTAACTTCTAGTTGCTCCCTACATTCACCCACTTTCACCAAGATCCCTCTTAAAGTTTTCCCCGGTGATATCTTGTGTAGTCTTTTTGTGTATTTCCATCAGCTTCTTCCTTTCTCATTTATAGAGAAAAGATGATGAGCTTATCAATTGCTGAATGCTTTCATCCGTGGAACTTGCTGCTCAAAAGTCCAATATCCATACTTTTTTGCAATACCATTAATTACCATCATTGACAAATAGTGGTAAAGCAAATACATTGGTACTTTTTTTCTTCCCCTCAGCCTAGGTATGCAGCATATATCACTCCCCTCCTTTTTTGATCTTTATTTTTTTTTTCCTTTCTTGATTTTTATCAATTCCAACATAGTGAAATGTAGAACTCTATGAACTAGGTATTGGTGTGGCTGTGCTCTTGATGTCAGTAGAAGCTTCTGATTAGGGGGCATGTGTTCATGTGGTTTGTAAGATATGCTTGTGTGGGGGGGAGACATTTGGGATTACACGCATAAGTTGAAGTTCCACGTCAAGAGTTTAATGAGAAGTATCATGGTATATAAGCCAAGTGAACTCCTCCTCCCATTACCAGTAGCTTTTAAAATGGATTCTCACTTGGGTTTATTGCCATAGACGTTAGTTTAACCTGTAACCCGCACCCCGCAATCTTCCCCTAATAGGCATCATGAAAATCAAATCTCTCTAGCTCTCGTCACTCGATTTCAGTGATTGTTATTGTTTGGGGGGGGGGGATTCCTTCCTTTAAACTTATATCACATTATCATCCTTATTTACTCATGCACCTTCATTCAATTTTCATTCTGTCATATCCCATCCTGACTACCATTTATATATTATATGTTACTATATCTTTAAGTTTGTAATGAAATAGGGGTGGTGCGTTGGAACAAAAGCTATGGTTATGGCTATTGGCTGTCACATTTGTAATTCTCTAACTAGACAAACACAAAATTAGAACTTCTCTTTATGTAGAAGTAAACTAAGGAAAATTGCCATTAAGTTAGAACATTACTGTCATTCATGAAAAGGAACGAAATTGTTATCAAACTTTATAATGAAACTATAGCAATATATGTTTCTGTTAAACATAAAATGTTGACTTTTATAGATGCCTATAAATGGCATTTGAGTTTTTATAAAATGTCCAATGACAAAATTTATGTCTCAATATGTATATTTGGGGGCCTAGTAGGATTAATCCTTAATTTAAGTTTAAAAGAATAGAGATAAAGCATAAAAAGCCCCGCTTGGCCGTATCACGAAAATAGCCTCGAACCTAGTTGGGTTTTGGCGTGAACCAACTAGGAAGCAAACCAGTCCCCTAACGGCTGGCAGGAACTTGGGCGGGTTCTTGCATTTCCTTCCTCACATCCAAAATGCATCCCAGCTGATAATTTTTATCTGAAAAGGTGCAACCAATTAGATTAATCTTACTAACAAATTTCAGTCTCCTTTTTTATTTTTTTAATCAGCTCATCTTATCCTTTTAGGCGCTATAAAAGGGAGTTTCTCCCTAGGGTTAAAGACACTGGAAAATTTTGAGAGAAATACATGCAAACTAAGAGAGAGAACACACTGCAAATCAAAAGAGACACTAAAAAGAGAGAAAATTGATTGATTGGTGAGGGAGCGTCACTCTGCCAAAGTCTTGCTAGTTTCCCAAATTGATCAGGTGGGTAAAATTGAAGACACCTCCTCTTATCTTCCCTTTCTCTTTTTATTGTTTTATTTAATTTCAAGTATTAAGCGAAGATGTAATTTTTAATTAGCTCAGTTCCCCCTCGCTGTAATTATTTGGATTGTTGTTTGAGTTTCTTTAAGACTAAATTGCACCTTTAATTTTAATTACCTAATTTGATTGATCTTAATATGTTACATGTTGAGTATTTAAGGTCTAAATTAACTTTATTTTTGCATTTTTGATTAGTAGAGGTCGTCAATGATGCTAAACGATGTCGTGATGCATCCCATCACGACATCGTACCTTCACTCCTGAATCAAGATACTCAATTCGAGCCTATGGAGTCAGATGGTCTCTATTTCGGGGATTATTCGTGGGCCTTTTAAAACTTCTTCAAAAGGAACTAGTTGTCCCTTTTGCTGTATAGCTTGTGTCAGAGAGCAACCCTGGTTTATAAATTTTCTTAAAAACTCATAGGAGACTCTATTGATTAAATTTTTTTATTTTCAGTTAACTCTTTTTCGGACTAGCAAAATAGGCTTGGGAAGCAAGTTTCACCTAGGGATCCCAGCAGTAATGTTGTTTGGACCCGAAAGCTGGTCTCTATCTTGACTTAGGAGCCCAGGCGAGTTCTCAGATCAGCAATGTTGTCCAGCCTTTTGGGTTAGCTGATAGTACTGCTGGGAACTGAGCCAGAAAGTTAGACTCAGTTCTGGCCTAAGTCGGGTTCCTCGATCAGGGTTGATGTCCAGTCCTGTGGACCAGATAGTCAATATTGTTTGAAACTGTGTATGTCCTTAATTTCAAGCCCAACTTTTGGTTGCAATCTGGATTTTGCTAAAAAATAAAAAAATAAAGTTCAAACAATGCACCTAGCAAGCGAGTCCAACCATTCATAAGGGACCGCGCCTGGGATTCCAGGTCGTGGTCTTTACAATATTAAACGTTACGTCAACTAAAAATCTTTTACAAAGCTTAACACTTAAAAGTACTTGATGTGAAAATCATTTATCATAAGCATTTTGAAAAGAATCTTGTTGAACATTATGCCTTATATAAAGTTTTGCTTACTCGAGTTTCTTTACCTAATTAGGAAATGCATTTAATTGAAGGACACCACATTTTTGACATTGACCTTCAATAGTCATATCCTAGAGTTTGGCTTAATGAACAACCAAGAACAAACTACATCATATAAATACCAAACTTATTTGTTAGCCAGAAATCATACTCTTGATGTCAGCATTACTATTTCCTTTCTTTTTCCTATGGTAGCTTCCTATGAGTCTTCTTTAGCTAAAAGCAAAAACATAAAACATTTTTGAAGAATGAGCCAAAGCACAATACGCCTGCTATCTCTATTCTGTAAATCATAACTTTTAAAATTAGTGCATTGTACGGTGATTTCAAATTCATTTTTTTAAAATTGAGGGAGTAAAAACTTTCTTATACTTTTTTAATCATTCTTTCCTAAACATGCATTTATAAAACATCATTACATCATGAACACCATTCACAATTCTTGTCCGTCACATACATCGACATCATTCTTCAAAGTACAAATAATAGATGTACCATGTAGGTCTTTGAAAAATTGTTCAATATTCCATCTCTGATAGTTTCACTTGGCTTGGTTCAGATTGCTTCCTTCCTTGAAATGAGTGAGTGGTCACCATAGCATCAATAACTTTGTAGGCCTTACTTGCTCCACATTCTTTTGTTAATAATATCTTTTCATTGTTTTTCCATAATGGCTTTTGTTCTTAGCCTTAGCCTTGGCCTTTTGTGCCATCTTTTGGAACTATGACCTCTTTTATCGACTTACCTTTCTTGGGTGTTCATTCTTGTTTGAATGTGACTATATATTCTTTAAGAATAGCCTTAGAGACCATTTCTTTTAGCATTCAAATTCCTTGACATTTTCTTCTTTAATCCTTTTAAGGGTTCTCTATTCAAATAAGTCTCTTATCATTCCTATATACCTTTCCTTAAACCTTATGTGCTCACATGATGCGGGGAATTATTAGTGAACAATGACTCTTTTTCCCTTTTCATCTTGAATATCAAAGACTTGTCTTCACATTATCTCTTTACTTAAGGGGCTGTTTGGTTCATTAGAAATGAAATGGAGTGGAATGGAACTTGAAATATAGGAGGAATGGAGGGATTTAATTCTTTAATATCATGTGTTTGGTTCATTGAAGGAATGGAATCAATTTCATTCATAATGTTTGGTTTAATTATGGAATGAAATTATTTTAATTTTTATTTTGTCATTATTATAGAATATGCTTCAGATTCTCTTTCGTCCTTTCTCTTTCGTCCTTTTACTTTCTCTCTCTTCCTTTTACTTTTTCTCTCCTCAAACACCAGACATCATGCTCCTTTTCCCCTTTGGCAAATGGCCGATGCCTATTCCTCACCGACGAACGGCGGCTCTTCGACGCGCCCTCTCTTCATATGTCCCCGCTTCTTGTTCGCTTTAGCAGACCTGGGTAGTCTCTCCGTCCTTGTTATAGTGCCTTTTTCTGGCATCTTCTCTGCCGAAGAGCTTTTCTACTCCACCCTTATCCCATGACACCAGCTTTCACCACCGGCTTCGAGGTCTTCTTCATTTCTCTCCCTGACACATTCTTTCAATCCCTATGCAGCCCACGTCTTCAACACCATCGTTAGATCTGCTCACTAGTGACTTACCGATGATGAATCTTCTCCCTCAGTCAAGTCTCAATGTGGAACTAGGGTTTTGGGAGGATCTTGCCATGGTTGCCGGTGTGCTCACGGTGGTTGCCGAAGACGTCTTGCTCGCTGGTGGTAGCGGATCGATTCAGTCCTCTCTCTCCTCTTCAAGGTGAAGCTAAAATTTTCCATGAATATTGATGGATGAAAGATGCTATGTATAATTGTTGAAATAAAAATATTTTTTAATTAAAAATGTTGATATTTGAGGGGAATGAGACTTGAAACCCCCCAACTTTGCGCGAAATCAAATCCCATCCTAACGGGAGAACTTGATACCCTTAGATATCAAGTTCCATACCTCTAAAAGTCTAACCAAACATAGGGTATGGGGGCTTGATACCTAGAGGTATCAAGTTCCATTCCTAAATCTCCAACCAAACACCCCCTAAGTTTGGTTACAAAAATATCTTTCTTCTTTTGGGCGACATTAGTCTCTTTGTGTCCTAGGACTTCATAGGTTTCTTTTTTAAAAAATAAATAAAGATTTTTAAAATTTAAAACAATAGTGCATGTAAGAATTTCTCTTTTGGGTGATAAGTATCCATAACTTCTAGGATAACCCAAATCCATCACTAAGTAACCCCAAAGAACTTTAATATGTCTTCTTATCTTGTTTACCCTCCTCATAATCGAGCTTCCTTTTTTGTTCCTCCTCATTTTAGTTGAGGGCATTTTGGGACTCATTGAACCATTAATGCCCTAAGTAACTTTATTTTCTCAATAATCATTCTTTAGGTATGTAAGCATATTCTCATTTCTCTTTTAAAAAGATGAAATAAAAATATCACTTAACTTTCCCAAAGATCAAACTTTCTAGATACTACGTAAGCATATAAATACACATATAAGTCATGTTTGTTCAACTAATCCAAAATGGTCTCTTATAATATCTATAATTCCATGGGTATAATCAAAATCCTTTTATTTCGTATTTCCATCATGCTTTTCTTGCTTGATATTTTACTAATACTTAGAATCCAACATGCTTATTTCATAAGCTCAAATCATTATGATCACATGCTTTCATCTATGATCATCATCCATAGAATTATACTTGCCCACATTTCTTTATTGTTTTCAATAATTCTTAATACAATATACTATCCTTCCTAAAAGGATTCAATCTCTTACGCTTCCAAATCTTGGCATCCATACCAATATTAATTTACCAAAAACATGGTAGATTATCAGGGTCGAATAAAAGGCTTCATATTATTCACTTTTGACCTCCAAATATGACAGAAGACCCTAACATGAAAGTTTAAGAAGTCACACTACCAAAAATCATTAAATTTCTCACTGTAATTTCCCAATGAAAAAATTACAATGAGAAATTTTTCACTATTTTTCCACTACTTAAAATTTTCTATTGTTTTCATATTGTTAAACTTACAGTAGCAAATTCCCCACCAAATCCCCAAGATCAAATATTCAAATTTCTTTTATTCTTTTAAAGTTTTATTTCCTACTAATTTTCCACTGAATTTAATTCTTTTGAAGATTTTCTACTACCACATTTTTTAATCAACCTCCCCCTTCTTCCCAAAAATACATTAATCCAAATATTTGATTTTTCTCATCTCTCAAGCCAAGTCCCTCCCCCACCCTCCTAAAAAAAATTTAAGAAACAAAAAAAAAAATCACAAAAGTTCTGAAGGCTTACTCACGCTAAAACCCTCGTACCTGCACTTCTCTTTCACTTGCTCAATTGCTGAATTCCCAACCCACAAGCGCCTAAACCTAGCTAGCAATTCCCCGTAGCTGCTGCTCGCCAGCACTTGTCGCCCATCACCACCCATTGTAGGTCACCGGCATGCTAGTGGTGGTGGCAAATACTGATCAGTCTCCCTATATTTCTATCAATTTGTCTTTTGGTAGTAGTCTGGTGTTCTATTGCTAGCACGACCATTGTCGTCAATTGCCGACGCTCGCTGCTCATCATTGCCCTAGGCTGTATGTTCGTGGTGGCGACAAATACTGGTTTGTCACCCCCTCCATCTCTCGATGGCCTTCTGATCACCGAAATGTTGTTCTGCTACTAGGTGCAGTTTTCCAATGTGATTGTCCTCCTTTCGTCTACATTGTGGTCATTCGCCTTTTTAATGGCAATATCTAGGTCCTTCTCCTCGTCGTATGTCTATCTTAATACCCATCAATTTGATTTTTTCTGTGACTGTCGTTTGTATTTTACAGTGGATCAAAGCTAACATTTAATAGCAAGCAAGTTATTGTAACTGGTTTAGTGTAATCATGTTGAAGCTCAATGATGTTCTATGAAACATTCTAATCTTGTTTTGGTTTGTTGTTAGAGCTAAAGCTTTCAAGTATCATGCTGATCCATGCCACTTTTGTATCCCTTAATTTTATCTTAATATTTAATAATAGGTAAAATCAACTCATGGATTGATTTACATTCTTGTAATGATAAAGCAAGGAGGGATTTTGAAATAAGTTTGAAACAAGAACTAGCTTGGGCTTCATATCTCCCGCTGCATGTTCGTAAATATATTCCTTTCTTTTTTCTATGAATGAGCTTGGCATCAAATTTTTCTGCTTCTTTTCTTCAATGAACTTGAAAATATGCTCAAGCTATTGCGATGTGATATATTGGGGATGGAATCCTCATCAAGCTCTCAAGATCACAGTAACAAGGAGAATAATCACGCCAAATTATACTTCTTTTGGACTCAATCTCAACCCAATCAATAGATAAAGTTTATGCCCAAAATAAGATATGAATGATAGATAAATACTTTCCAACAAATTTCTCTCATAAAGGCTCTTAGCCATCAAAGAAGAATTCTAAAGGAAAGACTCAACTTAGTACTCTTAAGTAAAGAGATAAAGATGTAGAAATTTTAGTGAGAGAATGGTCATATGTCTTTCCATTTATAAATACCCACAATTGGGGGTATTAACTATTACAATAGTGGAGCAACTGTACCAATAGGGGGGTTTACAATTGTCTTAGGAACATAAATCAAATTACTAAGATAATTATAACCAAGGTGAGCTGTGTTTTTTCAGTATTCTTGTCCCTCCTTCTAAAAGGCTTCTAGAAGACTCTATACCTCTAATAAGGGTCTTGTCACTTGGAAACTCTTCCTTGGTATGTGTAGAATCAGTCCATACTAATTAATAGCAAAGATAATAGATGTGGCCTCCTCAATTAAGGTCAAATTCTAGATTGCTTCAAAACTGAAATTTTATGCATACTCCATATATGTGAGCCATTTCTCCCAATATTTGAATCCAACACCTAATTTTAGCTAATGAGGCTAAAATAGACATATGAGGGAAAGAACTTGGACTTGCTTCAGTTGGGTTTCGTTAGATAGGATTTTAACTTGATCCAAATTAAGTAAATTTCCGAACAAAAAACCTGCACTGTAAGAGTTAGGGTTTTCATTACTTTAAGGAATCTAAATGCATCCTAACTCAAAATTTTATTGCATCACCCTAAAGTAGGATCTCTAAGCTTCCCAACAAAGTATAGACCTGTCCCAATTGGACTTCGTTTAGACGGTGAGAAGCTAAGTCGAAACTAAGTTAAATATTGGAGCGGTGAGCATCTTGATCAAGGAAAGTTGGCGTGGATTTTGGTGAGGATAAGGGTGTAGCCAAAAGCTAGCTTGGGACTTAGTATGCATCAGTCTCCCTCTCTTGAGAAGGATTTTCCTTCAAATCCTCAAATGTGTCCTCTACATAAGGAGCTAAGTCACCCACATTGAAAGTGATGCTCGCATGCATGTCTCCTGGTAACTCTAACTTATAGGCATCATCCCCAGTTCTTTCAAGCACTTTGAAAGGGCCTTCTCCTTGAGTCTTGAGTTTGTTTTGCCTCCTAGAAGGGAATTTTTCCTTTTTTAGGTGCAACTAAACCAAATCTCCCGTGTTAAAAACCATGAGCTTTCGATGCTTGTTTGCTCTAGCCTTGTAAGAGGTGTTGACCTTCTCTATTTGATCATGAATTTGTTCATGGAGCTTTCCTTAGCTCTCTCTTGGGCCTCAAAGTGGACCCTATGCTCAAAGGGAAGAGAAAGAAGGTATATTGGAGTAAAAGGATTAACTCCATAACAAGGTTCAAAGGGAGAGTGGGATGTAGCGTAAGTAGGAGCCCGGTTATAAGCAAACTCGACATGAGGAAGCTTAAAATCCTATTCTTTGAGATTCTTGCCCTCCAATCACCGAAAGAGGGTAAATAGAGTCTGGTTGGTAACCTCCGTTTACCCATCCGTTTGAGGGTGACAAGTAGTGCTAAATAAGAGCTTGGTTCCCAATAATCTCTATAAACACCTCCAAAAATGGGAGAGGAATTTAGTGTCTCTATCAGAGACAATACTCCTTAGCAAACCATATAGCTTGATAACCTCCTTGAAGTATAGATGAGTAATGTGAGAAGCATCATCACTCTTGTGATATGGAATAAGATGGGTCATCTTGGAGAACCGACCAACCACAACCATGATTGAGTCATGCCCTCTTTGGGTTCTTGGCAAACCCAAAATAAAATCCATACTAACATCTTCTCAAGGACTATTTGGTGTTGGAAGAGGAGTGTATAACCCTTGATGGAAGATGCTCTTAGCCTTATGACATATGGTATATTTGGAAACAATTTTATGGACATCACTTGCCATCCAAGGCCAATAAAAGTGCTCCTTTAAGATCTCAATTGTTTTGTTGATGCCAAATGACCTCATAATGTATCACCATGGGCTTCTCCCATAAGTAACTCCTTTAGAGAGCTCCTAAGAACACATAGCTTGTTGTGCTTGAAAAGGAACCCATCTTGCAAGGTATAGGAGTCATGATCCTTAAGGTTAGCAAGAATTCCTTAGAAATCTTCATCTTCCTTGTAAAGTTCTTGGATGGTGTAAAATCCTAATATTTTGGCCTCTACAATAGAGATGAGAGCATATCTTTTTGAGAGTGCATCGGCCACCTTATTCTCCTTGCCATCTTTGTACTTGTAAGTGAACGAAAATAATTGGAGAAATTTCACCCACTTGGCATGCCTTAAATTAAGTTTGGCTTGCCCATTAATGAAGGACAAGGCCTGGTGATATGATTATATTATAAAGGGCTTTGGTTTGAGATAGTGACTCCAATGGGTAAGATCCTAAATGACAACATAAAACTCTTTGTCATAAGTGGAGTATTTGAGTTTGGGTCACTCAATTTCTCACTAAAGTAAGCCAAAGACCATTTCACTTGGTTGAGGACCGCCCTAATGCCAGCGCCGCTAACGTCGCATTCTACTTCAAAAAGAAGATCAAAGTTGAGAAGATCCAAGATATGGTCAAACATAGCTTTTCCTTGATTGTTTCAAAGGCCTTTTACGACCTTTACCCATTCAAAGCTTCCTTTCTTGATGCATTCGGCTAAGGGAGCTATAATGGAGCTAAAGTATTTGATGAACTAGCGGTACAAAGAGGCTAAGCCATGGAAGCTTCATACTTCTGTGATAGATATGGGAGTAGGCTAACTCTTCATAGCCTGAACCTTAGACTCATCAACTTAAATTCCTTCACCGGACACCACATAGCCAAGAAAGACAACTTGAGGAGTAATAGTTCACCCTTCTCAGGCTTGGCATATAACTTTTATTGCCTCGACACTTGGAACACTTGAGAGAGGTGTTCCACATGAAATGCCTCATCATGACATACACCAAGATATCATCAAAATACACCACAACAAACTTCCTAATGAATAGCCTTAAGACCTCATTCATGAGCCTCATGAAAGTACTAAGAGCATTAGATAGACCAAAACACATCACAAGCCACTCATACAATCCATACTTGGTATTAAAAGAAGTCTTCCATTCATGTCCTTCTTTCATCCTAATTTAGTAATAGCCACTCCGAAGATCAATATTAGAAAAGACCTTGGAACCATGTAACTCATCAAACATATCATCCATTAAGGAATAGGAAATCGATTCTTGATGGTGATGTTGTTTATAGCCCCAGAGTCAACATACATATGCCAGGTACCATCTTTCTTACATACTAATAGAGCGGGAACCGAGCAAAGATTCAAGCTCTCTAATGTACCCAGGGCCTAACAACTCTTGGACTTGTTTTCAGTGGCGAAGTCAGGGTTTAAACTCTGGAGTGTCGAACTACTCTATACAAGTGCAACTAATATTCATCTAATTTATGCTATAATTTTTTAACATATTTTCTTATGTATTTTTTATGACACAATATAACCATAATGTTGAACTAAACCTGCAAGACATTTTAAATTCACCAAATTCCATCTTAAAGCTCCTAAGTTTAATTTTCAAATTCGCAAGTTTATCAAAATTAACTTCTATTTGACTATTTCTAAAATGGTATTAGCCTAATTTTTAGACTCAAATTGAACTATAATTGCTAAATTAGACACAATAGTTTGCAAAGAATGATTATAAATTTTAAAAAGAATATTGCTGCCCTTAATTCTGTCTTTGGAGATAAAGTCTTTCATACTATTTTCTTTCTAAGTTGATGTCAACATACAATAAATTTTTTCATCGACATATTAAGCTATAGTCAAACCCAAAATGTTCCCTTTATACAAGGTGGAGGACTTAATTAAATATTTCATGCCAAAAGTAATGGTAAAAATATTATGTATATTAATTTTTAAAAAAAACACAGAAATTGCCCTTAACCAGACTTGAACACAGGCCTACCACCAAAACGGGCACAATGATACAAACACCTTACGCCACTTGAAGACTGCACAATTAAACTATATCTACAAACAAAACATAATTGCAATATTGGCAAACTGCTGTTACCAATGCTTGAACACACAGCCTACTTCATAACATCCAATTGCCTCCACCACTCAGCAATTGCACGTTTGATGATGCACAAGCAAACTAAAAAATATATATAGAGTTATTATTTTTCGCCAAAAATTCTAATATTTAAAATTTTTCTTCCAAAAAGCTGGGTGTCAATTGACACCACTTGCACCCACATGGCTCCGCCCATGCTTGTCTTTGTAGTTCTTTTGACTCACTAGGATTACATCGATGAGCCGACTTGTTTGGAAAAGGAGCACCTGGTAGGAGATCAATTTGGTGTTCAATTCCTCTTAAAGGAGGGAGCCTCAAGGGTAAAGCATTAGACAAAACATCCACAAACTCTCTCAAAAGTGATTGAGCTAGGGCATACATGAGTTTCACTCCCTCACATGTGTTTGATTCTACCATAGCTAAGGGAAATATACGCTTGCTCTTATTAATGGTTCTCTCCACCCAAGCTCCACTCATAAAGAGGGTTTTCTCACTTCCCTTCCCTGGTTTAGATTTGAGAGGTTAGGGTGGAGATAGTGGTGTCAAAGTAAGATTACGACCCTTGTATTTGAATGCATATGTATTGGCATGCCCATCATAAATCACATGATTATCAAATAACCAAGGCCTACCAAGTAACAAGTGATAAGCATCCATAGGAAGGATATCACATAGTACCTCACCACAATATGGACCAATCGAAAACATAATAAAGCTTACCTAGAAATGGTTACCTTTCTTCTTGTTTGAGCCATTGGGGAGAATAAGGGGTGGGATGCACCATAGTGGGTAATTGGAGCTTGTCAATGAGTGTTATGAAAGCTACATGGGTGTAACTTCCTCCATCAATAATGAGCTCACATACCTTATCACCAATAGTGCATCAGGTATAAAAGATTTGCTCCATTCGGCTTGGCTCACAAGGAGCCTCTTGGGCATGGAGTGCTCTTTGAATTACCAAAAGTTCACCCACATCTGGAGTGAACAAGGTTTGGTCCTCATCCTCAGTTTCCTCCTCACTAGTTGCTTCCTCAATAGCTTGAATTTCTTCCACTTCTCTAATGGTGAGAGTTCTCCAGTTGGGACAGTCTGCTTGGAGATATCCATAACTATGGCATTTGAAATAGTTTTTATCCTCCAATCTCTTTCATGTTCACTAGCAATCCCTTTACCCGTATCAAGGGCTTTGATAGGTGTAAGGGTAGTGTTAACTTTGTTTGGGGGGGGGGGAATAACCCTGGGGGTACTTTGAGGACAAATAGAGGAGATGGTTTGAAAGGATTTTCGACCCTTAAGTTATTTTTCAACTTTGATGGCTAGATGACGCATATCATCAAAGGATTTGTAGGTCCACTTTGTTAGCAATGTTAGGAGATAACCCCTTAATGAACCTAGCGATCTTCAATTCGGGTTCTTTATCCAAGTCAGTCCTCATTTAGAGTTGTTCATTGTTCAAACTCTCTAGTATACTCTTCTACCTTTAGATTCTCTTCGTTGAGAGAGGTGATCTTGAAGTAGATTTCTTGTTTATAAGAAGGGGGTAGAAATCTCTTATCCATATGCTTGGACCAAGTTTTGATCTTGAATTTGGCTTCTCCAGCCCAGCCCTACTCTTCTTCAAGTGCTCGTACCATAATGAGGCATACCCCTTCAATTTAAGAATGGCCAACTTGAAGTACTTTTCATTATTATATTCTTTGAGTTCAAAGATCCTTTCGAGAGCTTGAATCCAACCAAGATAGTTCTCCAGGTTAAGATTGCCATCACATTTCGACCCCTTCACTTTCAGATATCTAAGGTTATCCTAGGATGCCTTCTTCTTCTAGGCCTTCATTCCTCTGCATCAAAGTCTTCATGAGAGAATGATTATTCGATGTCAATAAGGCGAACATCATAGCCTCATCGGTAAGGGTCTCATGGTGCAGATTCCCTTATCTCTTGAGTGAGCTTCCTTACTTGCTTTTGAAGCTTAACAAGGACCCTACTTATCTCATGGGCTTAATTAAGAGCAATGTTCTTGGAGTGAGAAGCATCTTCCTCATTAACTATGGTTGGAAGGGTTTGAAGGTGAAAAGAAGGAAAAAGGAATGGAAATAGGGGAAGCACGGGCGTGCCAGAAGGAGCATGGATAAGAAAACAGTGAAAAGAGGGTGGCATGGTCATGCTCAAAGGTATGGGGTGCCTGTGCCAATTCTCTGGCAGAGAACTAGCAGTATAGGATAAGATGGCACGGTCGTGTTAAGCAGCATGGGGTATCCGTGCAAAATCTCTGCCTGGAGCTTTTTGTGGAGTTTGAGTGATGTGTTTAGGTTAGGGATTGTGTTTGAGCTATAATTAAGTTTCATTGTGGATTCATGAGGGTTGATGAAGGTAGGTAAATAAATGAAAATTTTGAAGAGCCAAAATGTGGATTTTTTAGGTGAAATTGAAAAGGAAGTGAGGTGTTTGAATCATTCAAGCTTTTGATTCAATAACCACCCAAAAGAAGCTCTAAGTCTGATACAACCTTGATGAGGGATGGAATCCTTAAGCTCCCGAGATCAAAGTACGAAGGAGAATTATCACACCAAATGATGCTTCTTTTGGATTCAATCTCAATCAATCAATAGATTGTGAAGTTTACGCCTAAAATAAAATACTAATGATTTTCCACCAAATTTCTCTTCTAAAAGCTCTTATCCGCTAAAGAATAATTCTAAAGGAAAGGCTCTACACACCACTCTTAAGTAAATAGATAAAGATATAGAGATTTTAGTGAGAAAAAATTATCATATGCCTTTCCATTCATAATACAACTCAAGTTGAGTTTACATAAAGGTATTAGGGTCTATAAATACCCAAAATGGAGGAGGGGGGATTAGCTATTACAATAGTGGGACAAATGGACCAATGGGGGGATTATAAATTATCTTAGGAAAATAAATCAAATTACTAAGATATTATAACCAAGATGAGCTGTATTTTTTCAGGATTCTTCCCCCTCCTTCCAGGAGGCTTCTAGCAGGCTTTACACCTCCAATGAGGGTCCCATGACTTGAAAAATCTTCCTTAGTATGTATGGAATCACCCTATGCTAATTAATCTTAAAGATAACATTTGTACCCTCCTCAATTAAGGCTAAATTTCAGATTACTACAAAACTAGAATTTTGAGTACACTCCACATATTTGGGCCATTTCTCCTAATATTTGAATCAAATGCCTAATTTTAGCTCATGAGGATTTTAACTTGACCTAAATTTAGCAAATTTCCTAACCAAAACATGTACTATATGAGTTAGAATTTTGTCATTTTAGGTAATCTAAACGTATCCTAACTTGGAATTTTATTACATCATCATAAAATAGACTCTTTAAGATTCCCAAATAAGTAAAGATCACCCCAATCGGACTTCGTTTGGATGGTGAGAAGCCAAGCTGAAACCGAGTGAAATGCTAGAGTGGTAACTATCTTGATCGAGGAAAGTTGACATGGATTTTGGTGAGGATAAGGGTGCAGCCATTAGTTGTCTTAGGACTTGGTATGCATCATATACCCCTTTAAAATATTTGTTTGTATTTATTTAATAAGAAACTACACTGCATAATTGGTTTGTGAGCAGCATCTTAGGGGGTGAAAAGTGTTTGTAATAATGGTGCACCATAGCTTTGGAAGAATTATCCGGCCTTGGGGAATTCACGAACAAACTGTTTAGTACCATTAGGTGCAAAAGGATAATGATGTTCTTGTGATGGGTAGTTTAACTCTTAATTGTTTGCTTGGAGCACAATGTTAGGCATGTAACTATAATACACGTTGCATTCTTAAGCAATGTCGTTCTTATCCTTCATAGGAAGATGCCTTTTCCCCTTTATCTTTGATCTTAGGCCACCACAAATATTTATTGATACCTGGACATTTATTTCTTTCTCTAGTTTTCATGTTTTCCTTTTTTGAGATTTTGATACACGCATACACATGTGTGCATTTGTGGGTGCGTCTAGTTGTTGTTGTTGTCATCTTTAGTTCTCGTTGGATGTGTGCCTAGACACACTTGCCTTCGGGTAGGGGCTGTTTACATTTACATTTATCCACAACACAAAAAAAATGATATTTATTAAAGATCTCCTGACACTGTGTTCTTTTCTATTCTTTCTTCTCGATAGTATGATTCTTTTTCTAATCTAAGTGACTAGGGAAAAGACATACCATGAATTATGAGGGGTTGAGCTATTGTTACACAAGAGATGAACTGATATACAAGTTTTGACTACCTATCTTCAGTAAATGTTTAATGTGCCAATGAAGGGAAAGGGCAAAGAAATAGTATTAAGAAATCAATTGGATTATTTCTAAGAAGAAAAATCAAAAAACTGAAAAACTTGCATAGGCATAGCCACAAGTGAGAAGGGTTGGAACTTAGATAAGAAAAAAATAGTGAGAGAGTTACAACGCATCTACCTGAAAGTTTGTGTATGCCTACTTGTATATTTTATGTTTGTATAGTTTTACATAAATTAATATTGGATTTAATTTGCATTTAGCATGTTCAATAGTGACTGATTTGTGTTGTTAGGGTTGTGATTAGCTCTTTGAAGGCTAGTCATTCTTATATGGTGTTTAGTGTTCTTAATTTGTCCTCTTTATTGACATTAAATTGAGAACTGTTAAATAAAAACTTAATGTGGATGTAGATGTATTTTAGTTTTCAAGTTGGCATTTTGTTTTTTTAATTTTTGCTAAGACATTTTATTACGAAATTGAATAGTTTGATCCCTAGTTATTTCTTTTTTTTAATCTCTGAAGTCAGTAATTTTTTTGCTCGCTCCAATCTATTTCATTTTATGGAAAAATGTGGAGATTACTTGAAGTATCTCTTTTTTTTTTGGAAAATAATTTTGCTATGCTTATATAAAGTGTTTGTCATTGTTCTCAATTGTTGGGCAATATCGCATGTGCTGAAAGAAGGCATCATATATGCGGGTTGATCTTATCTTGAATGATTCATCTATTATTGGGGTTGTTGATCCTTTAGTGATGGTTCAATATAGGTCATGGTTGTTTTAAAATTTTTGGACCCCGATGTTTGTTTTCATGTGTTGCTTAACTTTGCTGAGTATTGTAATTGAATTTTTGGTGGCGGCTCAATTTTTATTTTAAGTGAATTGAGGATCATCTAGCATATTAAACATAGGACATCAGGTTGTCTTTGAATCAAACATAGTACACTAGCACTAAAAATCTCTCACCAAAAAAAAAATACTAAAAATCAAATCTATTAAATGTGATTCCTATTCAAAGAAATCTATAATATTACTTGGGTAATCAAATATTATGTGATGCAGAGCAAACCATGAGGCCTAATCTCCTTATCAACATCAAGGCTTAGATTCAACTTGGGTCCTTAATTACCTATGAAGGTGGTACCCAAGTACTTGGCTCTCTAAAGTCCTTGTTGGTTAGGGACCCCTGAGCGGCCCCAAAGTAAGCTTAGGCAAGGTGGTATGGCACTTAGTTGTCTAAATAAGGGGCCTAGCTATTTTATCTCCAGTCACCCTATTTTATTTTACTTCCTTGTTCTAGACAGAACATATGGCCAGACTTTTAGCTCATTTTTTTTTTTGGGTAAATGAGATCCATTTTGGGTGAATTTTACATGGATGGATAGCCCCAGATATCTATTTTCCAACAAGCCTAAGATTATCATCAAATTCTAAGAATCGAGTAAATTATGAGGTTTTAACTGAGCCATGGTTAGTGCAGGTCTGGAGGTGCATGTTTTTACAGGAGGATTTATTTGGGTCATAAAATGGGAGAATTAAGGGTCCAAACATGGTGGGTACCTGATGAAGGCTGCCATAAAAATCTTTACCTTAATCTCCTCCATTTAGATAGGTGAATGACATCACTAATGGGAAGGAATGTGCAGCCAAATTCCAGTACACCATTATCCACTAGTGGTCCCCCTTTAATTGTACAATTAGCTTGTATTTCATTGGACAAAATTCTTGCAATGCTATTGGCTAGTACTATGCTTGGGAGAGGCGGTATTTTGTAATTTAATTCCTCATCTCTTGTATTACATTTAGCTTTGATGATTATGAATGAATGAAAAGGTTAGAAGCCATTTTCTCTCTCAAAATCTCTTAATCTTTATTTCTTATTAGAGTGGTGATTTAGAGTCATCCCTTTATATTAATCCTTAGTGCTTAGACTTTAAAGATTAATTGGTGGGTTGTTTATCTTGGTGTTCTTGCAAGAATCAAAGGGTTTCCTCTTGATTTGGGATTTCCTTCATTGAGGTGTTCTGAGGTGTTCATCTTATTAGGTCTTCATTGGATGATTAAGCCTTTATTTAGCCAAATGAATTTCTTCTAATCTAAATCTGCTTCATTATGTCTTCACCTCTTAAAGTATCCATTAATTTTTATTTTCATCAATCGAAATATCCTAGGGTGAGAAGTAAAAAGGGCATACTTTTTAAACAAAAAAAATGATTATTTCCAAATAATGAAAACATCATAGAATGTTGTATAATTAATACAAAATGTCATATCTTACTCAAAAGTGGAATCATGACAAGTAGGGCAGATGTATAGAGGCTTCAGTTGCTCAAAAGTTACAAATACATGCTTTTTCCCCTTTACCTTCTTAATTAAAGTCAATTGTAAGTTTCATATTAGTCATTCTGAGGTGATTTACATAAAGGCTTCAGTTGCCCCTCAATTGGTAAGGGCATTTGGCATTTCTTCTTTCTGTGGTGGTCTTTAAGTCCATGGTGAGCATTTTTTTTGCACTAAATTATGTTATATATAGTGAGTAGGAAGCCTTGATGTTGTTATAAAATATTAATATAATTGAATGCTTAATTGTGATTAAATATTTAATTATATATTATGATTGTCATATAGCAGAATTAATTTGAGATGCATATTTTAATAAATATCAAGTTTTGTGTTTTTTAAATTAAACCTATTGTGTTATAATTATATTTTTCTTATAGCATATTTTATGGATTATTGCTTACATTGAAGTTTAGTACTTGATGTCTTAAAGATAAATGTGATATTGTCAGCATTATCTTTCTTGGATATATGTTAATGACCCGTCTATTTAATTATATCACACATGATATGGAAATTCCCATACATCATAGATGGATGGCTAATAAGCTTATTTCGAGTTGTAGAGAGTGTACTCATGAGTTTATTAGAATGGTAGAAAAGTTTGATGCTTTTGCAAGACTTCAAATAGTATATCTAAGAGAGGGTACGTAAATGTAGGTGTCCTTACTTTAAGAGCAAGAACAAAGTGCATTTAACACCAGAAGATGTCAAAGTTCATCCTTATAAGAGGGGTTTTATGCATACTTATTGGTATTAGACTTCACATGGGGAGGTTGGACCAACTGGTGGGTTGAACATGTATCATAGTTCTACTATGTATGTAGATCATAATGATTATAATGTGGTCAATGGATTTCAAACCATGGTCACTGGCATTATAGGAGCATGTAAAGAGACAAGTATGAACTTCCAAATCTAAGTGCGTAACGATTTTATGAAAAGTTTAATGCAGCTCAACAACCCTTGTGGTTTGGGTGCAATAATTACAATGGTTGTCTCTTGCTCTTAGAATGATAAATATTAAATCTGGTTATAATATGTTTTAAAGTTGGTTTGATGAATAGCACAACTCATGAAAGAGGCATGCCCCCCTAACAACTTTGTTCCTTCTAATTTGTCGAAGGCTAAAAAGTTAGTGAAAAAACTTTCTATATAAGTGTCAAAAAAATGTACTCTTATCCTAATGGTCGTATGTTATATTTAAGGACAATGAATCTTTGGGGAAGTGCATGTTTTGTGATCGTCTTAGATGGGAAGCTGGAAAGTCTAGCAAGGGGACCCGGAAAAAAATTTCCTTTTTAAAGATGTATTTCTTTCCTCCAACTCCAAGACTTCAAAGATTATATGCCTCTCAAAGTTCTACTGAACATATGAGGTGGAATAATTCTAATCGAAGTGAGAGAGGGGGAATGTGCCACCCCTCTGATGAGGAAGCTTGTAAGAAGTTTGATCAATTACATGCTAATTTTACTTTTGACCGTCGTGATGTTAGATTTAGGTGATGTGCAGATGGTTTTACTCCATTTGGTCAAAGTTCTAAGACATATTCATCTTGGCCCATCATTGTCACCCTATATAATCTTCCTCTAGAAAGATATATGACAACACTTTTTATGTCTTTAAGTTGCATAATTCTAGGTATAAAAAGAACCAATGGTAAAATTGATATGTATTTACAAACTTTGATTGATGAATTGAAGACTTTGTGGGATGGTGTGTTGACATATGATATTTTAAAGAAGCAAAACTTTAAAATGGGGTTTGCATTGCTTTGGACAATCAATGACTTTCTTGCGTATGGTGTGTTATCTGGATGTAGTACTCATGGAAAGTTGGCATATATGATATGTATGCACAAGTCAAAGGCTTTTTGGTTAAGAAAGGGAGGGAAAGCATCGTGGTTTGATTGCCATCGCTATCTTTTTGTCTGTGCATCATTCATTTAGAGGGAATGCAGATAAATTTAAAAGGGACAAAATAGACAGAGGTAGACCTCTTAAATGCTTGACAGAGGTGCAAATATGGCAACATGTCTCATAATTACCTAGTATAGCTGAGAATGCTGATTTTGTAGTGGAGAGGTTTGGTGAGAAGCATAATTGGACAAAAAAGAGTATCTTCTGGGAGCTACCATTGAAAAACCAATTTGTTGTGCCATAATCTCGATGTAATGTACGTTGAGAGAAATTTCCTTGACAATATATTCAATGCTGTCATGGATGTTAAAGGCAAAACAAATGACCATATAAAAGTAAGAATGGACTTATTAGAGCATTGTAAGTGGCCCAAGTTAGAGCTTCATGTCCATCCTAATGGCAAGATTGTCAAATTAAAAGCGAACTTTAACTTTACGTTAGAGCAAAATAGAGCTCTGTGCGAATGGGTAAAAGAGTTGAAAATGCCAGATATGTATGCTTCTCATATGTACAATTATGTAGATAAAAGCAATGTTACATTATTAGGAATGAAAATTCATGATTGCCATGTGTTTATGGAGTCTTTACTTTCAATTACCTTCAATATATTACTTAAGTATGTATTAGCACCCTTAACAAAATTGAGCCAATTTGTAAAAAATTTATACTCAACTATTTTGCCGAAGGACAAGTTGTTAGAAATGGAGAAAAATATTCATATGATTATTTGTGAATTGCAACGTATATTTCCTTTGGGCTTTTTTGATGTAATAGAGCATTTGCCTGTTCACTGGCCAAAAGAGAAATTAATTGAAGATCATGTTCAGTATCATTGGATGTATCCTTTAGAGAGGTAATAGACATTTATGTCTTATAGTTAATGAATTATGCACATTTTTTTCTACTTTATTAACACATTTTATTACCAATTTCTTGGAAAGCTTAAGAAAATGATGAAGAATAAGGCTCGTGTTGAAGGCTCCATATGTAGGGCGTATTTATACATGGAGAATACTTATTTTTGTTCATATTATTTTAAGTCTTATGTACCATCTATGAGAACTAGATGTAGACGAAATGAATACGAGCTCCATGATGAAGCACTTGAACCGGTATTG
The DNA here is from genome assembly GCA_029747015.1 of Carnegiea gigantea. Classification (NCBI taxonomy): domain Eukaryota; kingdom Viridiplantae; phylum Streptophyta; class Magnoliopsida; order Caryophyllales; family Cactaceae; genus Carnegiea; species Carnegiea gigantea. Next base: position 1,254,429 of record JAKOGI010000040.1, read on the forward strand.
TCCATTGTGAACCACAAGGCCGCTCGGTAAGGACCTGGAAAGCGATAATTAAATAAGCAAGAATATAAGGGTGCTCAATTGCACATCTTGTTAAATTGAGTAGAGGTTGAACCTTATATAGAGTGCGTGACACACGTTACCAAGTCTATTAGGAAAACTATTCACCTATAGTTTTATAGATTTTCACTTGCATTTTAATCAAATAATTAAAAATATAGGTTCTTTTAACAACAAAAATGAGGGTATGAAAGCTCGTTTCTATCTGATGGGATGATTGCAAATGAATTTATGTCATGCTTTATGGATAATGTTAGTTTTTCATATGATACATTATAACAATTCATATAAAAAGTACTGCTTTTGACATGAATTATTGTTTATAGATTGACTTTCTGATTTCTTTTGTGGCATAGGTTTAAAAAACTTCAACTAGGGGATGTGAAGTGTTATCCTTACATGTGGCAAATAGTAATAGGCCCTAAAAGAGTTGTGACCACATATCATATTTATTTTATTAATGGTTACAAATTTCATACTTGTGAATGTTGTCAAGGGAAACCACTATAAATTGTGGACTTTGTATCCCAGAGATTGGAGAAAGGAGTTTGAAAATGAATATTATGATACTCTTAGCAAAGTAATTGAAGTGGAACATCCAAGAGAACCTCAAAGAAATGTGTGTTGTTTAACTATGAGTGGTCTAATCCGACTTTAAATCGTGACATGAGAATGCATAGATGTTATGGAATAGTAGAGATCCTATATGATAGGCGATACTAAAAATATAATCCTTTCATATTAGTTGTATATTGCAACCTAAGTGTAGTAATGCATATTAAGAGGACAACATGTCTAATGTGAATGCTATAGTAGAGTATGAAGTATCCATTCAAAGCTTACGACATGATCTTGGATATATGAAGATGTTGATATCAACATACTTGATGTAAGTGAAGCAAGAGAGGAGGAGGAGGTAGAGGAATTTGAGGATTTCATTAGTTATGAAGATGAGGAACTAGCTGTGGGTGACATGTGTCCAGATGATAGTGAGAATGAAGATGATGATTCATATGAGGAGTAGTGTTCTGTCAAATATAATCTTAAGTTTGTGCAATTTGTGATGCTTACTTAGACTGTTATTTTCTTATTTTATACTTGAAGACCTACAATAGTGATGTTTATTTTATAAATTTTATAATAGTTGTGGTTTAATCTATCTAGTATGAATATGGTTATGCTTAGTATAGTATATGTAAATGTTCATTTGCATGTATTTTGTAAGCTATAATGTCAAGGACAATTTCGGGCAAAGGTTTAGCTAAAGTAGGTTGTAGACTTATTCGCCTGGTGAAATCTATACCAACCCCTCCATATACTACATTAAGCCCCACCCTCGGCCCCATCCCCACCACATTTGTAATTCATATGTCAGTCGTTTTTCATCCCTAAGAATCCAAACTCTAGTTTTTAGTGACGATGGATCAGCACAACCTGATGTGGTTGCCTCCCGTAGCATTGCTTCAACCACACAATTGGAAAATTTTCAAAATCTAGATTCTTCCATAGAAGTGAACATTATAAGAAGAGGAAAAACTCATATTTAGCCGGATGGTAAAGGGTAAGATTACTCTACATACTAAATTTAATTTTAGTAAATTTTGATATCATGAATATATTACCTATGTAAGTGTCTCTTTTGTAGACCGTTTTGTCTAGAGTTTCATAGAAAAGTAGTTTAAAAAATCATTTATGAAGGGAAATTTAATATTGCCTAACCTTTATGGGGTAAGATTCCTCAATCAGTTCATGATATGTAGTTTAATGAACTCAAGACAAGTAATTTACAATTTTATTCACATTTTTAATTTTTTATCTCTAATTTATGGTAGAAACCTAACACGCATGCCATGTTTGGCACATCCAAATAATATTATTTGATATTTTGTAGAAATACTTCTCATGGGATGAGCACCATGAGATGGAAATAAGACAATCCCTTAAGTTTCGTGTTAGTGAAACACTAAAGGATACATTTGAAAAGGTTCAAAAGAAGCCTGATAAGTGTTCACAATGGTTTGATGAAGCTATTTGGAAGGAACTATAGACATATTGGAATTCAGATGCCTTCAAGAAAAATAGTGATGTTGAAAAATGAATCGTACCTTAACAATAGGTGTTGGTTCTTCTGTCATACTAATGGCTCCATCCCTATTAATATGCATAAGAAGAAGATGGCAACAATCTCTATCTTGTTATTACTAGTTGGTTAGTTAGTTTTCCTCGTTATTATTAGCTGGTGAGAAAAGTGGCGGCATAAATTATGTTGTGTTGGTTGGTTCATTCGATTATGTGGTAGCGAGGTAATTTTATGCTCAGAACCGTTTTCTATGACTATGCCTCCCATTTGTCTTATTTTTCCTCGTTTATTTTTGTCTAGCTCAAACTTCATAATATGAGTTTACCTCTAAGAAGTTGCATTCTTTAAACCTCCCCCTTATTTTAGCCTTCTTTTGGCAACTTTTCATTCTGATCTATTTGCTAAAAGTTAATAATATTATTTAATTATAGTTTATCATGTGTTTCAAAAGATTAATAATACTTCTACAGTGAACAAGTTGTTTCTTTGCACACATCAAACCAAAAGTGGCAAATGGGTGGATGACAAATCGAAAGTTGCTTATGTAAGTTGCTTTATATCTTTATATTTAAGCTCATTAAATTACTTGGTCTCTAAAATTAATATGTATATGAAACACTCTTTTAGGAAAAGTAGGTGCAAAGGTTCTCCAAAATTTGAGCAACTTAATCAACTCAGGCCATAGTTAATGGTTTCATCCCCAAGTAAACCTTCTTATCATGAGCAAAGGACATTTTGGATTGACGCAAATGGTTTGGCAAAGCGAGGTCGTATTTGTGGGTCTGGACCGAAAGGAGACACTTACACAAACTCTCTAGGTTAAACTTCCACCTAAAACCATGGTAAGGCTTACACAAACACATTTGTTACTTTAGTTAAGGAAAACAAAAGGCAAAGATTGAATTAGATAGCAAAAAAAGGTTTTGGATGAAGTGCAAGCAAAATCAATGTTGGAGCAAGCTAAAATCAAGAAACAATCAAATAAACTTAACAAATATGCCAATGCAACTTAAGATATGCAAGCATGAATGTTTGAATGGCACTCCCTTATGAAGATCGTCCTTTCTAATTTGCCATCACCTTAACCGATGTAAGATTCATTGAGTGAGATTGAAGATGGTGAGGAAGATGAGGATGATTATGAGGATGATGATAATGGTGCGGATGAATGATATTCGGGTTTCACTTGCATCTTTGGTTTTTTTTTTTTTTTTTTTTGATTGGCAAATCATAACACCTCTAAAACTTATTTTGGTGCTTGAATCACTGCTTGTATATTTTGGTACTAATATGCACCTCTAAAACTTAGATTTTTGTTATTTGGATCACATATTTTGCTACTTGGGCCTATATTTTCTTATGTAAGAAAATTTGGCACAATCATCAAGGAATTAGTTGGTTGATACATTCAAATGTGATTAAAGTACTAGTGAAACTTATACAGCACATGTTTGTATTTCAGAAGCATATATTCTAACTGCAGTGGAAATTTCTCACAACATTGTTATAGTAGGAAAGTCCCCACTATTCGGACTGCATTGGTAGATTTGCCCACTGACCTATACTTCATGGAAAAATTTGGTACAAAGAGGTACAATAGGTAAATAATGGCATGTGCAAACACTGGGAAAATACTTTTTTCTACCTCGATTTTTCCCTCTGGTTTTTATACTGGGAACATAGTGGGAAAAAGCCATTTCCCATTGAATATTTGCCATTTCCCACTGAGTTTACAGTGGCAAAATAGTTGATTTTTTGGTAATGTCAACTACACATTTTTATTTAGAACTCGGGGCAAAACATTCACAATAGAAATTTCATATCCTAAATTGAACAGAACCATGCGCAATTCATATATGAACTATGCAGTCAAGGTAAATGCATATATATATATCATTTTGTACATATTAAAATTAAGTAATTCTAGAGCCTATTGAAAGCTAACTCAATATGGTATCATCCTGTGTAAAATCATAGTCTTTTGGCTCATGACTTATTACCAATTCATTTTTGAATTCAACCTTTATTAGCTTTTTCTCTGTTGCATTTTTGCCAAACTAATAGCTTATTCCAATCATAAACCTTTCATATGATTAGATCACTCAAATTATCACATGCATAGGGTGTTAAAGAGCATTTATAACTCATTGGTCATAATCCTTGCACAATCTCAACAATTCAAAAATCAAATCTCAAAATCCAACTTAAGACACTTAGATCATCCAAAAAAAGTCATTGCATGTAAGATTCAACCAACACGAAAAATAAATTGGATTAAAGAATGAAAGAAGGTGTAATGCCCTTAAAAGTACTAAGGTATACTTCATTTATTTCAGGTGAAAAAAATTAATTATAAGCTTTATCTTCCTCTCAAGAGCATAGGATTAAATTGATTAGACCGACTTGCTTTATATTTGAGTTAGATTTTATATAACACAAAAAAAGAAGGTCGTGCGACTGCCTATCCCTGTTGCCCAGTCGTGCTAGGATTTTGGCCTTTTTAAAAACAAGGAAAGTCAATCTCTATTCTTTAACCACTCATAACTAGCCTTAAGGAGTCATGTGATACATGGGTTCTACATTTGTATACATTTATGTTTAAAATAATAATAAAAACCTTAATGCCAATTACCCTAATCAAAACTTAATTTATAAGTGAGCACTTTTCTTATATAGAATAATTGTCTTATAGACAAGGTTAGTAGCAGATATAAAGCAAAGAGTTTCAAAGATTTTGCCACAATCGATATAGGAGGACATATGATTGAAGTAAGAAACTAATGAATAAAGATTGTCTACATTATGATCTTTTAAGGTAATATATCACAATAAGAATATACGTTAGGGAGAATAATCTTACGACCTATTAATATTGGCTTGGATTTTGTGCTATATGAAGCTGAAATCAATTTGGTACTTTGATGGTAATCTGAAGTTACTGCTATCTTGCATAGACAATATCTATAATCATCATTGTATTGTGTCTAACATCTCTAATGTTCCATATTTATGTTTAAAAAGAGATGTAAAAATAACAATATTGGCTACTTTATTATTAGCCATCGAATTGTTAACAATATTAACTCTATATAATGACAGGTGAATCTAAGTGATATTCTTCTTCATAATTATTAGACATAATATAGGTACAGTATTTTTTGAGATAGTGGAACCAATATAATATTACATGACCCTAGCAATATTGGAAAGGCAATACTCTCCAAGCATTGTTCCTAATCAAAAACTAAAAGTCCCATTCCCGTATCTAAATGATTTCCACAAGTCCAGACTCTTCTTTTTAATACTTAAAGAAATTTGCCATATAATGACATGCAAATCTAAGTGATATATTTCTTTGTAATTATCACATAGATATATTTTATTCTTATTTTCAAAATGATAATTAATTATGACATTTAAAAAGCAAAACTATTAATTATTTAAAAATCTCTGAGACCGACATCAATTCGATACTTGACACCCTCCTCCCCCCTGGCCCCAGCCTTTGAACCTCTCCCTCTTGCAATTTTGACATCCTCTCTTCCATTAGTGTTAAGCTTTGTTGTTTCCTTCAAATGTATAAGATTGTTCTTCTGTCTGGGACTTATTGATATTATGCTTTGGCATATAGTGCGGTAGGAGGAAATCAAAACAAGTGATAATCTCATTCATCTTAGCCGATAGCCTTATTTCTGCACAAGGTATAGCCTTTTTGGGATTTTTACGATTTGTCAATTTTTTAAAATTTTGAATTTAAAGTTTGGATGAGTTATTTATAATATTTGTTATCTCTATTTAAAACTTCATGTTAGTAGAAGAATCATAGCCCCTTCAAACCGAAACATTGGATCTACTATGCTGCAAATTCATGCAGAATTACATCCAAATTTTGACATCTTTGAAAATTATGGACAAGGATTTGGATGTTATATATATATATATATATATAATATATATATATATATATATATATATATATATATATATATATATATATATATATATATATATTATATATATATATATATATATATATTGTGTGTGTGTACACGTGTGAAGAGTTCCCAAAATCTTGAATCACACAATCTCTATTTGTAAATCAAAAGATAGGATTATTTCCCTAAACCCCTATAAAACTGATCCAATAGACGTATCCAACTCTAGACTTATTTTTGACTTTCTACCATGGGAATCTGACCAGTGGCGGATCTAGACATCCGGATCAGGGGTGTCCCCTTACTAATATTCATCACCATATATACTAAAAAATAAAGTTAAAATAATGCAAAAAATACAATAGTCTACTATTACAATTGTCATTTATGTTTTTTCATGTTTTAAAATCGATGCATGATAAAGTGATTAGAAAATGTGTCAAATTTAAATATTTCTCAATATAACAAACTATCTATGAGCAAACCCCTGAATTTGGTATGCTTTTGACATACTGCTTTTGAAATTCAACTGAAAGGAGAACTAGGACTAGGAGGATGACTAGAAAAGAGAGATTCAGAGAGCCATAGAGTGAGAGTGTGGGATGGGAGAGATGTTGAGCTGTTGGATTTGTTGCTTTGAATTACTTATGGCCCATCTTTACAACTATATTTTTTATTAAGAAAGAAAAATTACAATTGCTAGTAGTTGGGCTTGCTAATTGCAAGGATATCTTAGGCTTATTGAATATATTTTAGAGGTGTCCAATTGGTAATTTCAACCCCTTTAAAATAGCAACTTAGGACTTTTTTTGGATTAGGGGTGTCCATGGACACCCCTAGCGTAAAAGAAGATCTACCCATGAATCTAGGCATGGACCTCAGTAAGATTTGCATGCCCTTTTTCAAGGTTTCTAGAATAGCATCTTACACCTCTATAAGATATCCAAGGGAATTTACATGAATTTTTAAATTTGATTGTGAGACCATACCTATGGGAGAAACAATATGAAAGTTTTAAACTAGGATATGATGGTATATTTTTGCATGCAGGTAGATAGCATGGGAAAACTTCTAACCAAACTTCTAACCAAACACCTATAACCTATTTGGGGGTGATGTGATAACATCCCATACTGATCATAGTTTATCTTTCCAATTACATTGAACTCGAGTAAGGTGGTTTGATTGAAAAGGTAACATGAACTATGGAACATTTATAATATGCTTTCTGATTGGTGAACTTTTCTATTACGTGTGATTTACTAATATTTCCCTATGTTTTGGCTCTACAGAATGCCTAAGCATTGCCTTAGCTTTAAAAGAATTTTTAATTTTTAATTAATTGTTTTCCTTGCAACTGTTTGGCAATGAAATTGGCTTTCAGACACTTTTATGGAAAATTTTATCATATTTGAGAGCCATAAAATGGGTCTCTCCTGAAAGAAATTTGGTGCTTATTTTCTTATTAAATGGCATCGTGTATCCAATTTGGTGGTTATGCCTTTGAACCCTCATTTGGGTTTCCTGAAATTCATGTTATGAGTCACGCAATCCTATTCTATATCGTTAGTCACTATGGAAATGCTAAAAAGTTGACTTAAATTCCTTATATTGGGCAGTTGCTCTTTTTTTTTTTTTTTTCTATATATGCTATCAAATTGTTTAAATTGGAAAAAAAAAAAAACATTGTTTCTAAATTAATTATCTCCTATGTCATTTTAGAAAATTTAGTTAAGTATCCTGTTTGGTAGAATAGTCTTGTTGTTTTTGATTTGTAATAATGCCTGCCTGGAAAGATGTGGCTTGCAAAATAGTTTTTCCTCTCCCTGAAAAATGTTTTCAATTGAATTCAAACTAAGTTTTTAAGTTTTCCTTAGTTTATGTTGTTAAGCATTTCCCGCTCAGTTTTAAAATGCTTCATTTTCAAGTGAGCTTTTTGGACTGCTACAGGCACAAGATCATAGCTATAAGGACTAGCATGCATAATAAGTTTGCATTTACAACATTAATTTGGCGAGTTTACTTAAAAGTTTTCAATAGTTAGTTTTCGTTGGATGATTGACTTTGATTGGTTGTTCTGAATTTGATTTAGAGTTGATTAAAGATTGTTTAGTTTTCTATATTAATGTAGTTTGTTTATTATCCCTATCACCTCTCCCTTATGTTTTCCTTGGTGGGACACGATTGTAACACCCGGAAGTACCTTTTGCATACTACATTTAGGTTTAATTCACGAAAATAAATAATTAGGAAACTTACATAAGGATTTAAATAGATTACCTTCATGTGCTTAATAATCCCATAAGAAGATCCAAAGAGAACGTATGCTTGAAGGTGGAGAAGTAGTCATGATCATTTGCTCCAATAGTTACAAAGGCACCAAATGGTGAAATCTATGGATTGTTCCTCGTGGTTTCAAGCCCTAGGAGAACGGAAGAAAGATGCTTCTATGATTGCTTGCTGATGCAAAAACTCACTTATCCCCCTCATATTATACTGGCAATCCATGTGCCTCAACCTACTTTCCATCAATCCATATCTTTCTTCATAGCCTTCCTTTTCTTCTCTCATTAAATTTTCCTAGTGAAATGACATTTTTTCCACTTATAAAACTTTAAGATTCATATTCTTGAGCATAATTATTTAATTGCAATTAAAAATATCTTCTCTTGTGAGATCCTCTTTTGGGGCATGCAGAAGTTTAATAAATTACCTTTTTGTCGTTTTTGGTTTATGGCCAATGATCATCTTCTTATCAACTCTCATGTTGTTTTCTTTGAATTCCATAATTAATAGGAAATTCTGTACTTTTCTTCTTTCTTTGGAATTTATTTATATTCAAAGCATTCATATTCTTTCATAAATTATTTCGTATTCATCATCTTTGTGAGTCAAACGTTCTAATGCTTCTTTTCTTCTATGAACTTTCTTCATTGGAGCTTTTTCTTCAAATATAACATTTTTTTAATTTTATGTAGAAACTTCATGCCAGGTCACTCTAGAACATTTGAACCTGCAAAACATGCACAGGTCATTGAGGAAAACAATTAATGATAATTAAGTACAATTTCCACCATTTATTGCAAAACAATGCCTTTAATATATTTTATCAATATGCTTTGACTTCATGCGGTCAAAATCAGTCAGAAAAAGGTTTCTAAAACATAATTTTTGAAACTCACTAATTAATCATTTTGGTCCTATTGATTTATCTGTGTTTTATATGGTGGGTATTACAACATCCAAAGCATAGATCAATGTTATGTTAAAAAAAAATGCTATCTGCAAGTTCTTTTCTTGACAATATAATTAAGTCAACACTTGTGGCTTTTATATTATTAAATCTATATGTGCTTGTCTTTTGTCTACTATGGCAAAACATTCACATATGAACTTCACTACCTTAAGTTAGATGCAAAGCTTCACCTTGTGCTATCATATGTGTGTTTATAAACATGTGTGTGTGTGTGTAAGGTTTCTCAATTGTTTTATGTTCTTATTAATATGAATGTTTCATTAGTTAATTTTCATTTAGTTCATATACATTTCATTTGTGCAAATCAAAACTAGTTTGTAGGGCCATGAGGGCCTCAAGTTAACTTTCTAGCTAGAAACTTCATCTAAAAATATGAAATCCCCTAGGATGAGGCCCATTGCTAGTAACCTGACCCAAGTTAACTTAAGGTAATCTCCAAAGACGATGGCATGCACTAGTACTTGGTAGAATTTATGTTTTAGGACCACAATTTCATACGCCATGAGTCAAATGAATTTTTCATTGCTCTCTGTGGCCTTACAAAAGTAATGGTGATACCAATAAATGAGAGAGTTCCATGATAAGAGAGAATTTTAGTAGAATTTTATGTTTAGAACCATGCTTTCTATTAAAATACCGCTACAGTACGGCGTAGCTGTAACTAGCAACTGGCAAGTACAGGTGGTATCCACAAAGAGTTGTGTTTTCAAGTACCAAAACCAACTAAAGCATGTCCAGTTAGGCTAAATAAAGGGTGATAGAAAGTAGAATTATACTACTAAAACAAACAAAAAGGGACTTTGATTATGATTACACCTAAGATAAATTAACTAATCAAGTCAAACTCTAAACTTCCCAGGTTAGGCTGTAATTCAACAATGATCAATTGCACCATCAAAGCTCACCTAAGCCCTCTTTCAAGGGACAAATGTTAATTTAATTGCTCTAACCACCTAAATCGTAGGGTTAGTCCAATTAAACTACAAGAGTAGCAACCCTGGACCTAGTTAGGATTCAGACTATTTTTATGTCCAAACAGTCCTTATCCTCTCTGTCCACAGTAGACAATCAAACCCACATTTCATCATAGGTCAATTGCTCCAAAACCTAGATGAAAGTTCTTTCAAGCATTTCATCATATCAAACACTTGGTGGCCATGAGAGAAAACTCTAAATCCAAATAAGCATAAACAATGTAGGCCACGGTCTAAGGAAGATCAACTTTAATTATCGAACTAGCAAGCAATGAACTACACATAAAAATACAAGTAAAATAATGAACTATTGAACTAGCAAACAAATTAAAAAGCATGAAATTAAAGACAAAAAAATGAAGAGGAACTTAGTCTTGAATAGCGAAATCCAAAATCTTGTACATGAGATACACTAATCTAAACTAAATTATTCTCTCCCTATTGGGGTTTTGACGTGGCTAACATAAACCCTAATTGAGCCCCCCTCCCCCAAAAAAACAAACAAAAAGGCTGCTGCTAGAAAGAGAGAGTGTCTCTAATTAATTTCAGAATCTACTTGAATATCGCAAAAAGTGAGAAAATGCACGGTCGTGGAAAAAAAAAAAAAATGCATGAGCTCCCATGCACTTTTGAAACTGGCTGACTATATGATCGTGCACTTCTGCATGGGTGCCCTTACATAGCTTCGGGAATCATGACTAAATTCTGCAGGTTTTTGCACGACCTTAATGTACGACCAACTGTGCACTTCTTGGGCTCTTTATTCTTGCTCTTTGGGCCCTCAATAGTTTATTAGACCCCCTTTCTTCCCCATGGCCTTCGTTTCTATGAACACTTGTGAATTTCTTATTTTCTTTGCAAAGATTCCTGAAAATAAGAAAAATGCCTCTATAAGCATAATATGAACCATAGGTAGCTTATTTGATCCTTTTTTAAATCAAAATCCAACATGGAAATAAGCAAAAAACGAGTCGAATAAAGGGTGAAAATGAGGTTAAAATAGAAATTTATCAAATACCCCCTCCCTAGCTTTTGCTCGTCCTCAAGCAAAACAAAGAAAAAATAATCTTAGTATTTAACTCACTTTCATAGGAATCATGATTGCATTTAACATACCCAATAAACCCTTTAAACTCCTTTGTTCCCCCAAGTGGATGAATGAGGTCTCGTGAGAGTTTGCAGACGATATACCCACAAAATCTTTAAAAAAATAAAAATAGAAAGACATTTTGGATTAACAAACAAAACAAAAATATATACAAACCAGGGAAAATTGTACATAATTAAATAAGCTATACCACCCTTGTAACTCAAGTACGGGTTTATATACAGGCATAATATACATAACAAGATTCTAGGTGCCACTAATGACATCCAAAACACCAACTTTTAACCCCCTAATGCATCAAATTTGTGAATCTATCCTAGTGCTCTGTGTGCAAGTGTGCCATCATCCTAAGAGTTAGCTTACTGCAATCCAACTCAATCTCACTTAGTTGGCACAAACTACATTATTGACTTACTAACTAGGGAAGTAAATTTTTCCAATAGCAGCACTGCCTCAAAAGGAAGCACCCAATAGCGCATACTTCGGAGGGGTACTTATCATTCCTACTCTGAAAATCTTTCAAACTTTTTTTTTCTTTTTTCATTTTTTTTCATTTGCCTTCTTCTTTCATTTTTTTAGTTTTCTAAATGCAAAACAAAAGTGAAAATAAAAAGTCATTATACACAAAGACAAGTGGGAGAGTCGATCAAGGAAGACTAAAATCCTAAGATAATGATGATATATAAATAAGGATAGGATTATGCCGTTATAATGGACTATCGGGTTAGAATTAGGGTCTAGAATGACACATTTAGGACAAATATCTATTATGCACATCACACTTAACATACAAGCTAACAGCCAAGGTACAAGTGATTGAAGCCACTTAAAGTAGTACAAAACTCCTCAAAAACCACTAAAAACATTTAAAAAAAAAATTTGGTCTGTTTGAAAAAATTTCCTTTTTTTAAAAAGTTTGAAGCATGACTTCTACTCCCCCACATCTAGATCCCACAATATCCTCATTAGAAGCCAAAGAGCCACTACACAAACAAAATACATGTATAGATAAAACAAACCTATAACAATTAATATACTGAAGACAAAAAGACAAATAGGACAAAGGAAAAAGATGTTTATAAAATAAAAATAAATAAAGAGAATGGAGGGAACGAATTTACTAGATTAGGTGTTAGGTGCACCTAAACTATCACCTCCTCAAGACAATGTTACAGGAGGTTGGAGGAGTATAGGCCACTACTCCTTATCTCAAGATCCAAGCCACCAATTTAGATGTCGTCAAAGCTTGCAGGAGCTTATCAAGCACTTGAGCCAAATGAATATAAGCAAGAGCACACAAACATGAACCTAGGAATAATAGTTATTGCTCTCCTAAACTTATCAAATGCCTTGGAAAAATAGATTAATGGAATGCAATGATCAATGTGAGACTATAAGGATCAAGGATGGATCATACCCTCAAAAGCTACCTAGGGACTCAAAATAGTCAACCTCATTCCCCTTAAGCACAACATGAGAATCAATTGGTAACAAATTACAATACTTGGGGGATGGGGCGGGTAGTAAACATGAAGGAAAAGCATGGAAAATATCAAGAGGATCGTGAGATACATGGTCAATAAGATCAACAGTAGGTGAAACTATAACCACAACAAGATACATGGCCTCCCTACGAGAGTTCCATTGCAATCATACACCTCAATAAAACATTGCTTGACTCACAACATACATCATCCTTATCAACACCAGCATCAACACCAAATGTCTTGCCTACGTTGAACTCCGTCAACTGAGTTAAAAGGAAAGGTGGATCATGAATGGTCATGATAAATACAGTGTTGTCCCTAGGGGTGCTAGCTAAGGATGGAGCAACAAGGGGTAAAGTTGTCAAGGGAGGGCCAAGTACTTCTTCTAATCTAGACTCTAAAGAAAGAAAATATGCACCATCATCACATAAATTAACATTAGCTCTAAGGGAATTGAACCTAAGATTGGTCTCATGTGAGAGGTCATACTCATGCATATAATTAGCAAATTCAATTTGTTACACATTCATTGTCTCTACATGCTGACAAGTCTAGCAAAACTATTAGTAGAAATATGCTAAGGACAAGAATTACTACCATAGCTAGAACAATGGCAAATCTCACACATAAAAGGGGCATAATTAGGGATGCAAGGGGATGGGCTACAAGAATCAGCATGACTAGTATAAAGTTCATGAGTATCCCGAGTCAACTACTCAAGCAAATCCCAAGCTTCATCAATGATTTTCGCGCAAAAAAAATATTCAATGCCCCAAAAGAGCAGAGTCTCATTATTCATATCCTTATATACAATATTTAAAATTTCTCATTTCTCCTGGAAATAACCATGGTGAGCAATAAAAGCATGTGATCTATCATAGCATCTCTAAAATAATTCATGTTCAAACTAAGAAAAGTGTAAAATTGGCCTTTTTTCGAGTTTTCATTTTTTCAATTTTTTGGGAATTTTCCAAATACAAGTCTAATCTCAAATGTTCAAGTAAATTCCAATATTGAAAAGCAACAATTCCCCAACAACGGCGACAAAGCTTGATTAGTTAAAAACACTGTAGGTGCATAACGTAATTGTAGTTAGCAATCGGTAAGTACGAGTCATATTTATAGAGATTATGTTTTCAAGTACCAAAATCAACTAAAGCATCTCAAGTTAGGCAGGACAAAGAGTGACGGAAAGTAAAACTAAGTGAATAAAGCAAACGAAAATGTCTTCGATTATGACTAAATCTAAGATAAACCAACTAATCTAGTCAAACCCTTACTTTTTCGAGTTATTGTAGCATTCAAAGATAATCTGTTGTACCATCAAGACTCCCCTAACCCCTCTTTTAACGGTTGAAGGCTAGTTTAATTCTTCTAACCGTCTACTGTTACGGGGTTAGCCAATGAAACTACAAGAATAGTAACCCTGTATCTAGTTAGGATTTGGACTATTTTCATGTCCAAACACTAGTTATCCCTTCTACCCACCCTAGACAATCAAGCTCACTTTTCAGCACAATTTAATTGCCCCAAAACTTAGATAAAAGTTCTTTCAAGCATTTTATCGAATACTTAGTGGGCATGAAAGAAACTCTAAATCCAAGCATAAACAATATAGGTTAAGGTCTAAGGGAGATTAAATAGCCATCTTAGTGTCTAGTCACAATCAAAGATCACAATTTTAACTATAACTAAACATAAGAACACAAGTGAAACAATCAACTATTAAACCGGCAAACAAACTGAAAATCCATAATTTTATACATGATATACACTAAATTATTCTCCCCTTAATGAGATTTTGAGGTGGCTAACACAAACCCTAATTGAGCCCCCCCCCCCAAAAAAAAAAAACCTAAGAAGAAAGGCTCCCTTGGAAAGACAGAGAGTCAGTCTCCCTAATTAATTTCGCAATCTGCTTGATTATCACGGAAACGAGAAAATCTACGGTTGTGCAAGAAACGCATGGACACCTACACACCTTTGAAATTGGCTGACCGCGCAATCATGCACTTCTGCATGGCTTCCCGTGTACAGCTTCAGGAATCATGACTAGATTCTACAGTTTTTTGCACAATTGTGTCTTAATGCATGGTCAACCATGCAAATCTTAGGCTCTTTATTCGTGCTATTTTGGCCCTTAATACTTTATTAGACCCCCTTGCTTCCCCATGGCCTTCCTTTCTATCAACACTTGTAAATTTTTTATTTTCTTGACAAAGATTCCTGAATATAAGAAAAATGCCTCTATAAGCACAATATGAACTGCAAGAAGCTAATTTTACCCTTCCTTATCAAAATCCAACATAAAAATAAGGGAAAAAGAGGTCAAATAAAAGGGTAAAATTAGTTTAAAATAGAGATTTACCACTTTCATATGCCATGAGTTAAATGAATTCATCATTCCATTCTGTAGAGTTACAAAAATTACAGCAATGCCAATAAATGAGAAGAGTTTCACATTAAGAGAGGAATTTAGTTTGCCAAATGGCTAGTATGAATAAGGTGGAGAATTCTTGCTCAAGCCTTTAATCAGTTGCTTTTAAGAGAAATCTCGTCAAATATTTTATACACTACTGTAGTCAAAAGTTTAGCTATAAAATCCTACATGGGTTTTCGACCATTAATTGAGATAGATCATTAACGCAAAAAAAAAAAACTTTTTAAATAAGAGGTCTCAAATCTGAATTTTAGGATCGCAATGCATACATTAAGTAGGCATCGTGCAATATCAGCACTATAACCTCAAGGTCATTCACAGGCATGTTAGATGTTATTAGTTTGCTGTCATATTTAAAAGCTGTGTGTAACAATGTATTTTTTAAGCGTCCTAAACTTTTATATGTCAATTATAATCTTCATGACACACGCTTTAAAATTCGTACTATTTTTTATACATGACCGAAATTATTCTTCCCACAACTATGTTGAGCAATGTCAATCTACTCTTGAGTATTTTAAAAACTTTATGAAACTTTCAATAATCAAACTGAACTTCTTAAGATCATTCCATAACTACGATCTCTTAATTAAGAGATAAGTTCATAATGGTTTAGAATTTTGGAGTATGTGGTCTCAATAGCCCTTCTTTGATGAGGTGATGTATTGTTGATTGTGCCATATTTTGTTCTTTTGATAAAGATCATACATGTATTTGATGTTATAATGGAATTTTCATTACTTGAATCGGATTTTATTGCAATTTGTTTCCACCCAACTCGACCGTCTTGCTTGCAAAAAACATCAACTTGACCTCCACTGCTGAGACCAAGACTTTGCTTTGCTTGCTTCCACAATCTACTAATGGTCTTTTTGGATACAAAAAAGACAAAAGTTGCTTCAGTTATGGAGCCCCTTTGTGACTTTTCCCACTTGGCTTCTTTGCAATAAAAATTCTAGCACAACTTGGTGTTGGTCCTTTGTATTAGCTAAAATAAAGGAAGAAGGTTTTATATTATAACTGTCTATTTTACAAATGATGGTACAAGACATATATATATATACAAGCTAAGCTTCCTAAGTTTGGAAGGAAAAATAATCTAGACCCTAAAATCAGGGAGAAATAAAATCAATGATTATTGTCCAAATTTACATTTGCTAACATCCCCCCTCAAACTCAAGATGACGACATTGAAGTCAAGTTGAGTTTGGATGCTAAATGATGAAACCTTCCCGGTAGGAGAGACTTAGTAAAGATGTCCGCAGTCTGCTCTTCAGAAGAAACCGAAGCAAGAGTGAGATGATGCTGTCGAAGATGTTGTCTAATGAAATGACAATCAACCTCTATGTGCTTAGTTCACTCATGAAAAACATCATTATGAGCTATTTAGATAGCACTTTGGTTGTCACAAGAAATTGTAGTGAGAGTATGCTGAGATACTCCTAAGTCTTCCAATAACCAACGTAACCATAATAGCTCTGACGTTGTGTCTGCAAGGGCTCGATATTCTGCTTCAGTGCTAGAACGAGCAACAACTGTTTCTTTCTTGCTACACCATAATATTAAAGAGTCACCCAAAAAGAAACAATAGCCAATAGTAGAGCGCCAATCTGTGGGGTCTCCAGCCTACTCTGAATCTGAGTAGGCTTTTAGCTTTAGCGAGGAACTATAAAGGAAGTAAAGTCCTTGGAACAGTGTACCTTTGACATAGCGAAGGATCCTGAGCATAGCAGCATAATGGGTAGTACGAGGGGCAGCTAGGAATTGACTTACTAAATGTACTGCATATGAAATGTCGGGTCTTGTAACAGTAAGATAAACAAGACTTCCTACAAGTTGACGATATAGTGTAGCATCTGTCAAAGGAGCTCCATTAGTAGGTGAGAACTTTGCATTAACCTCAATCAGAGTTGATGTTGTTTTGTTGTCTGTTAGCCCAGCATGAGAAATGAGATCACTGGCATATTTAGCTTGTGACAGAAAATACCCCTTTGAGTTAGAAGTTACTTCCAACCCCAAGAAATAGTTTTACAAACCTAGGTCTTTCATTTCAAATTCTTGGTGAAGAGATTGCATCAAGTCTTTTATCCCTTGGAAATCGCTCCCTGTAATGATCATGTCATCAACGTAGAGTAGTAACATGACATATCCATTACTTGTACAATGGACAAAGAATGCATTGTCATGGGGGCTAGAGTAAAAACCAAGACGATTAACAACAGAAGTGAACATGGAAAACCAAGCTCGCGGCGCTTGCTTTAAACCATATAATGCTCGTTGAAGGCGGCAAACTTTGTTTGGTGGGTGATTATATCATGGTGGAGGTTTCATGTACACTTCTTCTTGAAGATCACCGTTAAGAAAGGTATTCTTAACATCCATTTGAAAAAGTTGTCACTTTTTACAGCAGCAATTGCTAACAGACTTCTTACAGAGGTAAGTCGTGCTACTGGTGCAAATGCTTCTTCATAGTCAATCCCATATTCTTAATGAAACCCCTTTGCTACAAGTCAAGCCTTATAACGTTCAATTGACGCATCCGATCAAGTTTTGATTTTATAGACCCATTTGCAACCGATAGCCATTTTACCAGGTGGAAGATCCATAATATCCCAAGTGTGTGTCTTATGTAATGCTTCCAGTTCTTCTTGCATCGCTTTTTTCCAATTAGGATCATTTTGAGCCTCTTTGAACGTCTGAGGTTCATAAATTGTAGGAATAAGAGAATAACAATGATAATCTTGTAAATAGGTTGGCTGCTGACTTACTCGAGATGAACGACATAATGTTGGATTTGTAGCAGATACTGATGAAGTGCCACTGTCATTGCTTGAACTTGCCAGCTCCTGAGATACATTTGTAGAAGGATCTGACACTGATGTATTGATAGGTAGAGGAGTCTCATCTGAAGTAGAGGATGGCACCTCAACATAAGCTTCATCAGCATTAGGAAAAAGGCTGACAGCAGGATCTGTGAAATAACATGATTCATTGCTTGGAAGTTGAAAGCCAGACATTGAAGAGAACATCTTATGTTCCCAAAAAAACAACATGGCGTGATATGCAAAGCCTCTTAGAGACTGGATCCCAGCATTGATAGCCTTTATGTTCAACCCCATATCCAATAAGGCAACACAATCGAGCTCGTGGCTCTAATTTTGTCCGCTCATGAGGCTGCAACAACACAAAACGGGCACAACCGAAAACTCGCAGAAGATTATAATTAGGAAGAGTGCCATATAACCGCTCATAAGGAGATTTATTTGCAATTATAGGAGATGAATTCGGTTTATAATATACACAGCAGTGAAAGTAGCTTCAACCCATAAAGATTCTGGACAGGTAGCAGAAATAAGTAGAGCACGAACGGTGTCAAGGATATGGTGATGCTTCCGTTCAGCACGACCATTTTGCTGTGATGTGCTAGGGCATGAATACTAAGACACAGTTCCATTCTCAGCACAAAATTTTAGAAAATTCTTCTCTTTGTATTCTTGTACATTATCTGATTTAAAGACCTTAATAGTAGCAGAAAACTGAGTATGAATCATGGTAGCAAAGTTATGGTACACTTGTGGTAATTCAGATCGATTTTTGATCAGATAGATCCATGTGTATCGTGAAAAGTCATCCACAAAAATCACAAAACAATGTGAGCCACCCATAGTAAGAGTAGGAGAAGGTCCCCAGATATCAGAGTGCACAAGAATGGAGCTTGAGAAATGGAAATATTATTACTAAATGGCAAAGCATGAAATTTTGCTAGTTGACAAGACTGACAGTCAACTTTATTAACATCGACATGACGTAAAACTCCCTAGAAATTAAAGGGCCTAATCTAGAAAAAGAAACATGATCAAGGCGAGAGTGCCATAATTGTGGAGATACAACAGCACCACAACGACCAATTCCTTTAGATTGTGTTGTTAGAGAGACAAGCTCGAACAAACGACCCACTCTACGGCCGGTCCCAATTATGTGTCCCGTTTGAGGTTCCTGTACAATACATCCATGTTCTGAAAAATTAACCCCATAGCCAAGCTCACACAGTTGACCAACAGATATCAGATTCAAAGTGAGCTTAGGAACTAAGAATGTGTCTGACAGAGACAGACTTGCAGTTGATACATCACCAATATGACTGATATTCCACTTAGAGTTATCCGCTGTATGAACAAAGGATGTTTTCATAGGACTAATGTTTGATATAAACATATCAGATTCAAATGTCATATGATTGCAGCAGCCAGAGTTAAAGAACCAAGACTGTAAAATACCTAGAGTGGTAGATAGAGCAGAATTAACAGCATCGGTAACAGACTGAGACTGCAAAGTAGATGCTGTTGAAGTGCCAGCAAGTTGTTTGACGATCGATTCAATGTCACTGAGAGAAGGTTGGAGAAAAATCATCTGTAACAGCTCCTGGAGTTTGGGGTGACGATTAGAAATGCGGCCTTTGAACTAGGGTCCCGAACTCTTACTATTCTTGTACTTTAGCTTCTTATATTCTAAGATAACATGCCCAGGTCGCCTATAATAATTGCAGGTCACATCAGACTTGGAAGAGTGAATAGCTAAAACAGAATTTTGGTCCACACTTGTGCTGATAGGATGATCCTTCAAGATGCTAAGATGAGTTTCTTCCGATAGCAATTCAGAAACCATACCCTCAAGTGTTGGCAAAGAACCTCGATGCAAGATTGAGGCATGGACAGGTTCATAATCATGTGTGAGGGCCATAAGAAAATGGAGCACTCGTAAATTGTCACGAAACTTAAAATATTTTTCAGCATCCTTAGCATTTTCCCATGTAGGCTCAGCTAATGCCAATTGATCCCATATTGCTTGCATTTGGGATAAGAAATCATTGATAGGTTGATTGGACAATTGCTTCATGTTATGAAGTTTTTCATGTAGCTGATATTGATGAATAATATCAGTTGTGGAGTAGCACTTGGCCAATAAGTTCCAAATATCATGTGCTGTTTCAAAACGAGCAAATTGAATTTTGATCGATGCAATTGATGTATTACGTATCCAAGTAAGAATCTGATGATTTCTACTATCCCAATCTTCAAGTCGCTCCCAAAATTGTCTATCATCCTCATCTTTCTCTTTAATGAGCTCAGATATATCCCCAGAGACAATTTGTCAAAGTTTTCTTCCTTTGAGAAAACTTGACATCTCTTGAGACCAAATTGCATAATTTAACCCATCCAAAATAGTTTTAATGGGTTGGAAAACATCCACTTTCTCCATAACTAAGAGAAATCAAGTACACATGAACTAGCGGGAAAAAATATACAGACAGGCAAAATCTGACCTATCGTTGATAACCCAGAAGCAGAGAATCAAGATCTGGGAAAGAACAAGAGAAATCCAATTCCGAAACAAAACCTTGGGCTGATCTAACGAAGATGAGACTGAACGGAGGGCTGCCCCAAATATGAGAGTAGATAAGCAAATATGAATTTGAGTGACCGGAGAAGACTTCTCAAATTTATGAAGAAAATTGGTGTAATCTAGAGAAGAAGCACGTAATTGCAAGTAAACAATTGCTAATTCCAACCAGACAAGGAGATAAAAAGGGATTTGCTTGAATTCATTTGGGAAGTATGTAAGGGAGGAAATGCTTTCCTCTGGGAAGCACGATTGAGATAGAGAAAGGTAAAAGAGAGACCTTTTCTTTTCTCTCTCCTAAATTGTGTCCTTTTCCTTGTTTGCTTTTGTTTTCCTTTTTTTTTGAGTATTAATGCTCTGATAACATGGTATGGTGATTAAAATTGTGTGCACGTGTACGTGATGAGGCGTGTTGGAGTATCAATGTGGGATAATACCCACTTTCATACTCCAACACGCCCCCTCACGTACACGTGCACACAATTTTAATCAAATGGGGACGGTGGTAAATCAAGATCGAACAACCGGCTCTGATACCATATTAGCTAAAATAGAGGAAGAAGGTTTTATATTATAACTGTCTATTTTACAAATGGTGGTACAAAACATATATGTATACAAGCTAAACTTTCTAAGTTTGGAAGGAAAAATAATCGAGACCCTAAAATCAGGGAGAAATAAAATCAATGATTATTGTCTGAATTTACATTTGCTAACACTTTGATAGATTATATGTATATTTTCAAGAGAGGGAACTTGAGTGTGGTTATATGATGAAGCAAGAGTTAGACACCAACGGAGTTGGGTAGTTGTAAAAGGAAGTACCCTATTTTTTTTTAGGGGGGTTTCACTTTTTAACGCAATAAAAGGAAAAGATGGAGAACTCTCAATGTGGGGCCTTCTATTTGTTTCTTTAACGCCGAAAAAGCCAGTGCTCTGTTTTTCTTACATTTGAGGAACATTCTAGGAAAAGGTTTGAGCAAATGGCTCCATCTTCAAAATGAAAAGAGGCGTGACTTTTCAGACCCAAAAAAAAAAAATCAATTGAATTTTTTACTAGAGTAGACATTGTGTACTAGCTCTAGCTAGCAGTAAATTATGACGAATTTTACAGGCCCTTATTTATTTAATTTTACAATAAATTTTTTACTTTTAAAATAGAAGGGCTTGACCAACTAATATTTCTTAAAATTTGCAAAAAGTCAAAGGGAACATTTATTTTGAGACAGATGAAGTATAAAAATGCTTACATTTTTTTAATTAAAAAAATAATAACTTTTCAAGTTTAAGTACAGTTGAGTGATAGGAAAGTAATACATAAATAACTTATAATAGAGTATTTAGTATTAATTTTGATAAAAAAATTAATTGAAAAATATTGAATGGAGAAAGTATTGATGGCCTTTTTTTTTGTAATAATCAAACTAAGTTATTTTTAATTAATAACAAAAATTTGATTAAAAATTATCTTATCTTATCTTTTATATATATATATATATGATATATATCTATATATATATATATATATATATATTATATATATATATATATATATATATATATATATATATATATATAATATATATAATATATATAGAATCCATAACCATCATCATATTTTGTCTAACATATCTCTGATATCTCATATTTATATTTGTGTTCAACAAGAAAGACAACAATAATAACAATGGAAAGCTAAAATATTTTTTAATTTCTATGCAATTGTGCCTTTATAGTAAATAGGATCCGTAATTGAATAATTTTCATCTTATTATATCCAAAATCTATAATATTTCATATGTATATCCATGTCCAAAGGGAATGAAAAAAATAATATTATTAATAATAATGGAAATTGGAAATCTTTTATTATTTCTTAATAATTGCATATTTCTATTTGAAGAGTATGTTGACTGAAAACACTACTATTGTAAGAGACAGGCACTAATAATAATATTGAAAATAAAAAATTTCTTAATTATTTCTTACTCATATTTGTAAAATTTTCTGGCAAAGTGTTGAGAGAGTGACACGTGGCACGAGCATAGGGTAGATTGTTTTGTTTTGATTTTTTTTTTTTATATAGCATATAGATTACTTGCTTTATCAAAAATCATCTAAGTTTAGTATATTTTCAAGAGTGAGACTTTCAAAAAAATGCATTTAAAGTTGGTTTTACATTTTTAGAAAGTAAGTCATTGGATTCAAAATCCAATATATTCAGATTCAAAATAAAACTAGATTCCTAAAAGAAAATCTAGAATTAGAACCAGTAGAAAGATAAGTTCTAAATTAATACACTGATTCTTGCATCATACACTTATATGATCCAATCATGATAATATGTCTTACCATAAAATCATAGTTAATAATTGTACTCTGATAAAAGAAGCTCTTATATAAACTTATACTCGATTGTAAGCTATGCAGCTACAAGCTACAACAATAACAACAACAACAATAATGATAACAACTTTCAATGTCAATCCCGCTATTGGCCAATGAATGTATTTCACAATAATCACGTAATTCAATTTCTGGCGGTAATAGCTCTGCATGATGAAAAGTCTTGGATGCATATGGTGTTCAACTATATTCCAATTCACCCCTTAACTCCTAACTTAAGTCTACTATTAGGCCGCGTTAAAAGGGCCTATCTTACCTACCCAGAAAACCAAAACAATGCAAAATCAAAGACTTTAAGAAGTTTTGAACTTTGCATCAAGTAATAAGAGGCCATTCCTTCTTGAGCTCCTCTTTGAGCTCTTCCAAGTAACTTTTTGGCAAAATGAGTGTTACAAGTCTTCCTTCATCCTTATGTTTCACACTCTTTGGTCCTGGGAGCACCAAAACGACCCCTTTCTTTCCAAGCCCATCCACAAAACAATTCACGAGTTCTGGCCCCGACCCCTTCAACTCAAACCCATAAAATTCAGCCCCTCCCAAATCCACAAATGTCAGGTTCGCCCCATATATGATAAAATCTGACCCACCTGGATCTTGTCCCACTTGTTCTGCAATTTGTGCTGTCTCATCCTCTGGCTGATTACAAATCAATGCCACAAGATCCCTCACATGTGCTTTTGCCACTGAAAAGTCTGCCTTGAGAGAGCTCACTACTTGGTTGTTCCTTAGAAATGTATCATCTGCCTTTGGGCCTGGTTTGATGACCGTCACAACATTAGGCTCGGAACCAACCTTGATTTTTGCAATGGCCCGCCATATGACAGCGGAGATGGACTCAAAAGGTTGGATTAAGCTAGAATCTCCTTCACTTTCACATAGTTGGGCCAATTGTTGGGTTGTTAAATGGAAAGAGCAAGAGTCCATTTCACAGGGAGGGTCAATAGCCCAGTTGTCTCCAACTGGGCCTACTTTTTTCATTGACAATGGGTCAAAAGTTACTGCCTTTGCCGAATTGTAGGTGTTCGAAGGTGACTTGTGGAAGTTTGGAGAGGAAGTGGGCTGGAGGCCTTTTAATAATGGGCCTAATGAGTTCATGAAAGTTGCAACTGAAAATGCATCACCTAGGACGTGAGTCCAACTTAGGCCAAAACTCAATCCTCCGCACTCGAAAAAAGTCATCTGTTGAATCACATGTAAGAAAATATATTTTTTAAAAAAATACTTTCATCATGCCAAATCAATCATGTTATTCAATATTCATTATCAAAGGCATCTCCTCTAATTATATGAAAAATGATATGTTCCCCAATCCATATAAAACTTTCGGTGATAAATGTGCTTTTATGAATCTTGAATAGTTAATAAACTCATTTTATCCAACAAAAGTAAAAGAGTAAATCAAAGAACTAGAGTGAAACCGTTTACTACTCATGTTATTTTTTGATCGATAAGTTGCCCTATATATATGATATGAGCCTAAAATTAGGTTTTTAGGAGAAGATTTTTATGAGCCTAAGTGATTTTTTTGGAGGGGGTTCAAGCCAATTGAGCTCCAGCCCTATCACCTTTTAGCAAGCTCCGCTCACAAGAGAGCTTTCCTTACCTCTGAAGATCATACCCATGTGGGTTGCTTGGGACCGAAGGTAGTTGACCATTGTCGGCGACGGATTCAGACAATTTTTTAACCAATATTTACTTTTAAAAACTTCCTTGAATTTGTTAGTTCCGATAAATTTTATGGTTGTCCAATATAACAAAAAAGGAAATTAGTTTCACAAGAGATTGGAATCAATCCTTTTCGAGTGGGGTTAATGGTTAGCAATAAATTGAATGTTCTTTTTAGTTGGTCGATTGCTGTTGAATGAATTAACACTATAACTTATAATAAAGTATGCCAACAAACTAATAAATACGAACCCCCAGCTCTCTATGCATCCTTTTCATTTGCAGTTGAAGGTGCTGGAAGAAAGCTACCGAGATTGGAAAATTGGAAACTAATATTGGAAACGTGTCAGGAATAAATTGGAAATCAAAACGGGCAAAAAAAAGTGATGATATATTTATTGTTACAAATTATTTCTTAAGTTCCTTGTTTTAGTTTAAATTAATGTTTTCTATGATTTAAAATCACATATTTTTTAATAATTATAATTAATTATGACTTGTAAAGTTTTAGTATTTATGGGCTACGTCAGTGAGTATGAATGACACTCTAATCAGATCAATTCTATTTGCAAGGACATATAACACACATAATTTTATAATTGTAAAAATTTATAAATAAAAAGATAATTTTACGCAATTTATAAGTTGCAACAGTCTTTCTCTATTCAACTATATCATTTTTTAAAATTAACAGATTATAATGTAATTTTTAAATATAGGCAAGACACTATAAATTTCTTGTAATAAGATGCTTATCATTTTTAAAAAATGCTCCTATTGATGAATACACTTTTAGTTGACATTGCGATTGTTTTTCGGAAGGGGGGCGTCTAGGAACCCTTGTTGGTCAAATCACGTATAATACACGCATAAATATGCATAAACAAATTGAACGTGGGCTTGAAGTTGTTGGGCTTTCAAGGTTTCAAGGAGGGAAGCTACTAATTCATTCTGATTCTAAAGTTGTTGTGGTCTGCTCTTGAATAGTGCCAATTGAGGTGAGGAACTCGCATTATTAAGGACCTATTCTTTTCGTTAAAAAATACAAGTTAAAAAATAGATAAAGTTGATTGAAGTGGGTATTTTTTTTATTGAAGTGAGTTAAAATAGGCTGAAATTGGTTGAAGTTGGTATATTTTTTATATGATGAGTAGAAGTTGGTTAAAATAGTGGGTTGAAGTTATATTTTTTACTAAAGTTCGTGAAGTGGGTTGAATTGGTTGAAATGGGCTGAACTTGGTAGATTGAGATTTACCAACGAAAAGAACGAGGCCTAATTAGTAGCTCCTTGCAAATGACTAATGGAGGAGGAAAGAGAAGACATCCGACTTCAACACTGTTTCAGAGAACCGCAGATAATATTATGAAGGAGGCCAAGAATTAAAAGGTAAACAGGGGAACCCATGAATTTAAATTATTCTGTAATAAACCACAATAATATTTTATTATTATTGCTATAAAACATATAATTTTTCGTATATAATATAAAATTCAATATTTCGTTGGACGTTTGACCGTATTTTTAATTGCATATTATATTTTATGCATTTAGGTAGTGTTTGGTTTGGGGAAAAATAGTTTTCTAATTTTCCGTTGTTTGGTACAATAAAGGACAAGAAACTATTTTCCAAGGAAAATGATTTCCTCTTTGAGAGGATGGGAAATTGATTTTCTTCCTTCAACTCTTTGATGATATGATCAGTTGAAATTTAAGTGCAAAACGCGATTTCAACAGCTTGGATCGTAACTTGACTATCCGATGCGAAGTATTAAAATAAACTCAAATCTAAATTTTTTAGCTCAAATTTCTTTCATTTGATCCATATTTATCTCTATCACGACAATTTAATCGACTTTTTTTTTCCTCTGAAACAATTCAATCGACCCGCCACTAAAACAATTTCAACGGTTTGAGTCGAAACTTGATCATCAGATACAAAATATTAAAATTCGCTCAAATTCAGATTTTGAGCTTGATATTCTTTCATTCGTGCAACATTTTTTTCCACAACGACAATTCAATTGATATTTTTCACCCCTTAAACAGTGCAATCAATATTTTTCATCATCAAAACAATTTCAATAGTTTAGATCGAAACTTGATAATCGGATATAAAAGAGTAAGATATGCTCAAATCCAGATTTTGATCACGACATTCCTTTATTTGGTCAACATTTTTCTTTACCACGATAATTCAATCGATATTTTTCGCCACTTAAATAATTCAATTGATGTTTTTCGTCACTAAAATAATTTCAACAGTTTAGACTGCAACTTGATTATCCAAGAGAACGTGTTAATTTTAAGCTTAAAACTACGATCATTTAGTTAATATTTTTCGTCATTTAAACAACTTAGTTGACGTTTTCCTCTTTTTCATGAAAAATGATTTACCTTGTACCAAACAACGGAAAATATTACATGAAAATCAATTTCCTTAGAAAAATTTTTTTCACAGAAAATGACTTTTCGGAAAAATTATTTTCCTTCCAACCAAACAGTACCTTAATTCTTATACTGTGTAATAATAACCATGGTAGGGATCATGCCAATGGTTGTACTACATATACACTCCAGTTCAATGTACTCGGAACATGTGGTGCCTTGAAAGGAAGAGGAAATCCACCTTTTAAAGTAGAAATCGGATCAAAATATTAAAATTTCTAGGAACTTGAAGAAATTATTGTATATGATAGCTTGATCCGAAATTACAGATCCTAAATTACATTATAATTTGGGGCACCACAAAATGTACCAGCTGATTTGGACATGGATAGCAGCAGGCCGACAGCAGGTGGATAAAGTTCGAATGCAATTTAGAATGTGCAGAACGTGGCTTCCCACATGAGGCCCTAACTTAATTGCTTTTGTTGTTTTGGTAGAAAGTTCGTGGCATACTTTTATATTAATCAGGTCATAAACAAAGAGTTATGCATATAAGTTCAAATGCAGTTTCAATTTAAAATTAATTGACAATAGGTGGAGTAACTCACAAGTTATGCCCAAACCTTTAATTTTTATCAATTTAGGATAACACCCACTTTTATACTCTAATAACAGTATTCCACTACGTATCAACCAGGTTGGCAAGAGGATGCTAATGTTGTGATCATTTGGATGGGTGATTTCTCCAACTTTGTAATTCATGTTGTTTTGTGAAATATGGAACAATATGATACTCTGAAAAAATTATTCAAAAAAACTTTTTGTAAAATAAAAACATGCATTGATGTGTTTCAATGTTTGTTCCGTACTTAAGAGCACTCTAAAACTATAGTGATATTTATGAACTAATTAAGACAAATGATCCAATGTAAATACTTCCGAACATAACGTCCCAATTGAATTTGAGGTTTGGTTATTCTATATATATATATATATATATATATATATATATATATATATACAAAACGATAAATATTTTGCTACAAGACATTGCTTAAGTATTTTGTGTTAGCCTAAAAATCATATTACAATGTTTTTAAATTGAAAAAAAAAAGGTACGATCGAATAGTGAAAGTAAAATACAAATTATAAATGGTGTAAAATCATCTTTTTTCCCCATAATTTACTACATTTCTAAAATACATATCATATACTTTCGCATATAGGGTTGATCCGGTTATGATATCATATATTTTATACTTCGTAGGCGTAGCAGATGCATATTTTAGCTTATCCATTTAGAATTAAGTGTAATCATTGAGAAGTTTGTGATTTTAAATTATTTAATATGTTAATTTAGGATGAGGAAAGATATTTAACAGTGCTTTACGACAAGACATATATCATCACTCATATATATATATACACACTAGGATTATACCCTTGCACTGCAAGAGCATAATTCAAGCATTTTTTCAATATATTAATAGCATAATAGATAGTTTCTTTTCGAATAGTAAAAATAAATCGATATGTCAAATTATTTAATTATCAAAAATTGTGCATTTTGCTAGATTTTTTTTTTTTGTTGTAACAACATTTTCTTCATTCTTAATTTGAACTCACTTTTTTTATTTCGTTCGCATTTCATTGTTAAAATGATTACATTTTTGGAGAATATATTTTTTAACTAAATAGTAACAACTATGTGACATTTGGCCACTTTAATATATAGAATTGATATTGCATTAGAAAATAATTATTTTTTTAGTTATCATTGTTTCTTTTTCTTTTTTCATTAAATTATTGTAAATTCCTTTTATATATGCATCATAATTATTTATCTGCTATTGTTTGAATATTGCCTAATATATGAGACGCCTTTTCTTTTGTGGGCAAATTTTAGTAGATAAATGGACCAACTTTTTTATTTATCTTAATTTAATAAAAATTATATTATCTTCTTACTAATGACTACATACGATATGTGAAAAGTGCATGCAAAAAGTTTGGTCAATTGTTATTTTAAGTTCAATTAAACATAAATAAGCAATAAAAATGTTCAATTTTAAAAGTAGTAAAAATTTCATAACAACATAATTATTATTTTTTTGAGTTATTATTGTTTCTTTTATTTTTTCCTCTTAAATCACTTTAAATTCCTTTTGTTTTCATAACATAATTATTTATTTACTATTTTCTTGTCAAAATTCTCTAATATCTATAACATCTATTTTTATGGAAAAATTTTATGGGCCATCTTTTTAATTTATTAATGTAATGAATATTTTATTATAGTATACTAATAAATATATAAGATATCCAAAAAGTTATTTTTTAAAACAAAATAGCATTGCATTAGTTAAACTATAAATGGACATTTAAGTAGCTAATTAATACTACACTGCATTACACATGGCATCCTAACTGGCATGACACGTGGCACTCATACATTGATTCCATCCAACTTTTAATATATATATATATATATATATATATATATATATAGATATATATATATATATATATATATATATATATATATATATATATATATATATATATGATATGATATGATATGATATGATGATATGAGTGTGGTGGGGTTCTTGCAAGAGCAATCATTTTCCTAAGTATCAATTACTTTTTGCATTTATCTGTAAATTCTTTAATTGATCGACTAAATAGTTAGCTACTGATAGCTATTTGTTAACACCTACCAAGCGTCTTTCAAATTACACCTAATTCAATCAATTAATTTTTTACAATTCCTAACTTGTTATCCCTTCTAATTTCTTCCAATTACTTCTACTTTGCTAACAAAACACTATTTTCCATTGTTTTCCACCTTCTTCGACCTTTTTTTGCTAAACTACACTATTTAATTACTAGTCATAACCTACAAAAGCAGAGCCCACACTAAGAAAAGCAGTTATTGTTGTTGTATAAGGGTTCAGTTGCTCAAACAGCTGGTGCTATCGACCATGGCCTAAATGCTTAATTAACAAGCAGGGCTTTTTTAATTTAAAAAAAAAAACCCTTAAAATTGCTATATATTTATCCAAATAGGCAATAGCTAGCTAGTGTTGTCGAATAAGACTGAATGTTATGTTAAGACTTAAGAGGAATGAAAGACTCAAAATATGTAGAAAGCAGGGGAAAAACTATATATATACATATATATATATATATATATATATATATATATATATATATATATATATATATATATATATATATATATATATATATATATATATACACATATGTATGTATGTATGTATATAATACAAAAACCAAACTCATACCTGTAGGAAAGTAGGAGGAGAGAAGTTAAGCTCAGGGCCAATAACATGATGAGGAACCAGGAGTCTTAGAGAATTAGCAGGAAGATTAAGCCACTCTTCAAGGGTTAAGGAGCTCTTCGCCTCCACAAACCTCATCCCACAGTCATTGCACTTGATATAAGGCCGGCCGGTGTCGTCGGACCGTCGGAACCTCCCACAGGTCTCATAGTAGAAATTAAGCCATGAAAACAAGGCCTCTTTGAGCTTGATCAAGCTCAGATTTAGACCCTCCACTGCTTCCTTGTCGAACAAGTAAACTACTCTTAGGTAGTGTAGTTTCATTGCCAAATCTATGTTACTTGGCTCATATATTACTTCCCCTGTTACCTTAGCTGGCCCTATTGATGATAATCTATGCCCATATACTAGCCTTTCTTCATCCTCTCCTTTGTTGTTGTAGTTAACCATCACTAATTATTGTTTACTTAGGATTACTCTCTTTGATGGATGTTGCCAGCTAGTAGTGAAGGGAGGGTTCCTATTTATAATTGTGAATAGAAGAAGTGGTGGCAAAATGGGTGTTGCAAGATGATTACATCTACAAATTAATCAATGGACAAGTGTACTACTTTATAGTTGAAGTTGGCCACTTTATTGGCAATTGAACTGAATTTTCACGGTAAGCTGCAGTACGTGGCGCTGGTATTAATTAATTAGTGTTGCTAACGGTCATGTCTACGTGGGTTCGCTTGATATATGCCGACGCCGCTAGATAATTGTCTGACTCGCATTAAACCCAGGTTTTAATTAACGGCTATGATTCTGTTTTTTGGTGAGGAGGTTGGACGTCAATTACACGGTAGTTCTGGGTTTATGAATTTATATTACTTTATGTGATAACTTTTTTTAAAATTTTTCTGAAACTCACTTTTGTTTTTATGATTTTACTTTTAAAAAGAAATCAAGTTTTTTTGGTTCAAATTACCTTATGTTATTGAATTTATAAGCCCAAATTTATAATATAAGTGTCGGAGTTGGAGGGTCATGAGCACTAGGCAAATTTAGACGTGGACAGGCAATTCAAGGATATTGATATAATGTTGACGAGTAGTAGTTGCATGTAATAACGAGGGGACATTAAGTTTCTGGTAGCAAATTCGTGGACTGATCGAAATGAAAGGATATGGTACACAACTCACCTACTTCTTATTTTAATGAGCATGATGTTTAGCCATGAGTTCTTAGATTGAACTGCGCACCACCCAAGTTCCACTTTTGTTCACAACTACCACCCACCATTTGGTTTTTTCAAGTGTACCATCCACCCTTTGTATGAGGCCCATAACTACAATCCTGAATCCAACATAACCAGCTGGAGCAGGTCTCCCATAGTTTTTGATTTTTTTTTTTAACAACTTATATTAGAGTAAGGAGAGATAAAGGAAAAATACCCAAAAAAAAAAAAAAGCGAAGTTGACGTTTCGTTTTTTTCCTTCCAAGCATACCCGGGGACTAATATTCTCTACAAAGACTTCAAAACAAAACCCTAATTCGTCCACTTCTCATCCAAAAATTCTCTTATGGAACCTAAAAACCTTTCATTTTTCTGCAAAATCAAAATCAAAAGTTATTGATTTGATCAGGATCATAATCACGTAGAGACAGATTGCTAGTGGGATTGATAAAGCATCATCAGGTATGTATTACATTCTAAAAAAATTGAAATTTGAAAAATAATTGAAAATTTTATAGTGTCAAAGGGCTAGGTGTGCGTAGTTGATACTGAGCATGCTAATTTTGATGTAAATGCTTGTAAATTTGAATGATGCTTGTATGCTAATTTTGATGTAAATGCTTCCCCATACCCTGATGCCTTGTTCTGCATACACATGTCTCCGATTTAGCCTTTTAAATGGTTGTGTTTGAAATATTTATATGCAGAATGCCAGTGACTGTTGTATTACACATGCACCATGGTGGATGTTTTCAAAAAGTTCCTCATCTTGTGTATAGTTTTGGGGAGATGAAAAAAGTTGAACATGATTCTAATTATTTAAGCACTGGTAACATCAAGGGCATTGTTATTGAGTTGGGTTATAATGTAGAAAGGATTAAGAAAATATACTTCAGTAAGCTGGAATTACCGTTTGAAGATAGCTTAGTGTCAATTGAAAGTGATGAAGAAGTGCGTGAATCAATTGTGTTATGTAAAAACTTTGAGTGTATACAGTTGTATGTTAAACACAATGATGTTCACTTCATTGAATCTACTAGTAATGATAATGAATCAGATGATGGTTATAGTGATTGTATGGCTAATAATAAGTATGACGAGTACGGTTCTGATGTTAAAGATAAGGAAGTTGCTCGAGTCAAAGGGAAGAAAAAGAAGATGCATGATGACATGGTAGTAGACTTAGAAAGACTTAGAGCTGAAAATGGAGAGAATTGGGAAGGAAGTAATGCATTTGATGATATATATGCATATTACCAAGATTTAGATGACGCGAATAGCCCTCTTAGTAGTGAAACTGATGATGGTAGTGATGATAAAGGGGAAGAAGAAAAAAAGAAAAGAGAAATGAGATACCCTCGATGTAATGCAAGCTCAGCAAAGGAAGGAGTTGAGCTAGAAATCAGCTTCAAGTTCATTATGAGGAGCAACTAAGAGAGGTTGTTGAGGACTATCGTATAATGAAGGGCTATGATATTAGGATACAACACAATGACAAAAAAAAAATTTCAAGCATTTTGTAATGCGAAGGGATGTGACTGGTTCTTGTGGACATCTAGACCACAAGGTGAGCAATCTTTTCAAATGAGAAAAATGCCCAATCCTCATAGTTGTATCCCTTTTAGCTTTGAGAGAGGTAAAAGGAGGATGTCAACTAGATGGTTGTCACATATATATATGAAGACACTGAGGTTGCAGCCAAGTTTAAAGGTGAGGGAGGTAAAAAACTTGATTGAGAAGGAGCACAATTACTAGGCTACTATGTCTAAGTATTTTAGAGTTTGAGCAAAGACATTGGCATTAATTGTAGGGGATTACAAGGGTCAATTGGCATGATAACAGCTTATGCAAATGAGCTTCTTAGCAAGAATAAGGATATGATTAAGATTGAGGTCGAAAACAATGGTGATGGCAATTGTGTGTTCAAAAGTCTCTACATTTGCCTTAGTCCTTTGAAGAGAGGATTTTTAGAAGGGTGTAGAAAAGTATTGAGCATTGACGGATGTTTCTTAAAAGGGTTATAGAATGGACAGGTTTTAGCTGGCGTTGGTAGAGATGCAAATAATCAAATGTATCCCATGGCATGAGGTGTGACACAAAGAGAAGATAAGGAAACATGGCTCTGGTTCATGTAATTCTTGGTGAGTGCTTGGAAATGGAAGAAGGACATGGGTGGACCATTATTTTAGACCAGCAAAAGGTATATTTGTTTATTTTTAAAGGTGTAATTTTTTTATGTATTATGTTTTTAATTATTTTAGATATCATAGTAAAAAAAGGGGGGGGAAGAGAATGTAGGCCTGCGACTTCTCTTAGTGTATAAGTGCATTAGCATCTGGTTTATTTTATATTGCAGCCATAAAAAAAAATAATGCTAATCCTCATTTGAATTTGTAAATGCTAAAAGGCTTGTTGATGCTATTTCAAACTACTTGCTAAAGGTTGAACATCGATTATGTGCAAGGCATATGTATACTAATTTCAGGAAGAAGTGGAAGGGTTTGCAATAGAGACACATTTTAGAGAATTGCAAAGTCTTCTAAGGATGTCGATTACAATAAGTATATCAAGGAGATGCAAGAGTTAGATATTGCGGCATGGCAATTCTTAGAGAACAAGTGCCTCAAGCATTTTTGTAGACTTTTCTTCCAAGAATATGCCAAATGTGACTCGGTCAACCAATATGGCTGACATATTCAACACATTCATCTTAGAGGAGAGGTTTATGCCCATATGGACTATGAATGATGTTGAATCAATCTTATATAAGGTTTTGATGATTACAACCCAAATGTGTTAATTATGCTTGGCTTGAGTTGAGTGCTAGAATCATGTGATAAGACAGATTACAAATATCCTGGAGATCAGTTTGAAATATCATGTTTGAAACTATGTGATAAAATTGTATGTTGAAAGTGACAGAAGTTGCAAACACCCTAAAGAACAGGTCGAAGAAGCTGTAATCATCAAAGTAGATATATGTGCACATCATCAGCAGAGTACAAGAGTCTTTAGAATCTCAGGGCTAATTACTAGTTCCACTTGTCTAGATTCTTGTTAATATGCCAAAGAAGAACTTGACTTAACACTCACCTTGAAGAAATTATTTAAACTGACTCAGAACACTGCTCAGAACAATTGAGCAAATAGGTCTGCAGTGTTCTGATGGCAGTGAGTACAAAAATCGATTTTCAAATATTTTCAAGAGTTTTCCTATTGCCAAAATTCCTAATATATTTAGGATCGATTTTCTGATAATATTGTATTTTAGAAAGAGTACTTTCCTAAATAATATTGGTTTCCTAAAAGATTTTTCAAAAGATTTTATCTTATCCTTAAAAGATATGATTTCCTAAAAAGATAATTTCTTGAAAGATTTAATTTCTTTTAAGATACTGAGCATTTTCAAAGTTATTATGGAAATCAAATCCTTACTTTTTCGTGGGTATATAAGCACTCGCTTTTCATCTTTTCAACACATGGTTTTTCAAGGCAAACATCGAGTTTTTGTAAGCTTATTCTCTGAGTGAAAAACCTTTAAGAAGTGTGCTAAATTGAGTCATTCTTTCTGGCATAATATGGCCTGTAAGTGTACCTTACATTCAGCTTGGTTAGAAGCGCAAAAGTAAGGTGTTCTTCTATTCTTTTCTATCATCAGTTAAGTCTGGAGTGTGTCCAAGTCCTGGGAGACTTTGGACGTGGTGTGTAACTCATTCTCAGGTGGAGAATAGTTACGTGTGTGTAACTAAAGTCTCGGGGGAGACAAAGTTATGTGTGTAACGTTGTCACGTGTGTTACATAGTGTAACGAACTTAGCCCGTGCTAGTGAAAGTATTTGTTGAAATCCTTCTGAGGTAGATCGTGGTTTTTACACCTCCATTGGGCCAGAGGGGGTTTTTCACGTAAAATCTTGTGTCTCCTTTATTTCCGCATTCAAAGTTTTGTTTCTGCCTTACTGTAAACACCTCTCCCAACAAGTCTAACGAGTGTTCTGAAACAAAACGAAAAAATTGAAAGACACAATTCACCCCCTCCTCTTGTATCCTTGTGTGCCTTAAAACTTAACAATTGGTATCAAAGCAAGTTCTCATAAATTAGGCTAACACCTAGAGAGATCCTGTAAGAATGAGTGCACCACAAGGAATCTTGGAAGGTCAATCTATGACCAGACCTCCATACTTTAATGTACAACAATACAATTGGTGGAAAAATCGAATGAAGAACTATATCGAAGTTGAGGATTATGAGTTATGGATGCTCATTGTGAATGGTCCTTACATTCCAGTGAAAGTCACAACTGATGGAAAGACTATTCCTAAGGAGCCGAAGGAATTCGACTCAGATGATTTTAGAAAGATGGAGAAAAACGCCAAAGCCGAGAAGCTGCTATATTTTGGACTTGGAACTGATGAGTACACTCGCATCTCAGAGTGTGAATCTACAAAAGAGATATGGAATGCCCTTCAAGTAACTCACGAAGGAACCAGTCCAGTCAAGCAATATAGGATCGAGCTGTTGGTGAGGAAATATGAGCTATTCGAGATGAGTGATAAAGAAACAATCATAGACATGTATACTCGATTCACCCATATTACTAATGAGTTAAAATTGTTGGGAAAATCCTTTACCACTGAAGAGTTGGTTAGGAAGATCCTACGAATTTTACCTCATTCATGGGAATCAAAGGTCACTGCAATTCAAGAAGTAAAAAAGATGAATGAGATTTCCTTGGATGAGCTTATTGGGAACTTACAAACATATGAACTAAGGAGAAACTCTCAGATGAAGGGGGAAGCGAAGAAAGATCGTGGGCTTGCACTAAAGGTAAGGGAAAGTGATAGCTCAAATTTTGATGAAGAAGGAATGGCCATGATTGCACACAAATTCAAGAAATTTTTCAAGAAGATCGAAAGCGTATACAAAAAGGGCAACACTAGCGAGGCTAAAAACAGTGACCGAGATCAGTTCTTAGGATGTTTCAAGTGCGGAAGGCAAGACCATGTAGTGAAGAATTGCCCCTTCTTAAAGGAAGAACAGGAGTCAGAACATGTCCGAACCAGATGCAGAAAAACTCAGTTGACTAATGCTGAAAAACGGTTCACCAAAGCAATGATGGCAACTTGGGGAGACACCTCAGAAGAAGAAGAAGACTCTCAGGATGAAGAAGAAGCAGTGGCTCTCATGGATCAAAGTGAATCTGGCTCAGATTCTAATGGTGAAAGTCTCAAAAAGGAGGTACGTAATCTTAACAAGAAAAAACTTGAAAAATTAATTTTTTCATTGATGAAGGAATGTGGAGCTCTAACTTCTGAAAATTGCATCCTTAAAAGTACCTACTCAGATTTAGAAAAGGATGTTAAGAGACTAGAAAGAAAATGGCAAGAACTTGAACAAATGAATGAGGCTCTCATGTATGAGAAGCTTGAAATTAATGAAAAGGATCTTGCTTTAAGTAAAGAATTAGACATCCTTAAGGACCTGAGTGACAAGAAAGAGGAAGAACTCAACACTAAAATCAGAGAGCTGGAAAGTGAGTCTTTAAAGCTAAAGCATAATATAGAATCCCATATGAATGACAACAAACAGCTTCGAGAACAGGTCCGAAGAGCTGAAACTGACTTCACTGAAAATAGGCGCTGGAACAGTTCCTCAGAAGCTCTGAACTGGCTTAATACTCATCATAACCAAAACAAAAAAGGGTTAGGTTTTGTGAATAGACATGTTACTAAGTCAGTAGACAAGAAGTATGTTGGTTTGCCAGAAAATATAATTTGTTATCATTGTGAAAAAACTGATCATTATCGATATGCTTGGTCCTTGAGAAAAAGGGCCATGGAAAAAAACTCATTGTATGTTAAACAAATATGGATTAGAAAAGATGAGTTAAATTTTGTGACAAAGAAAAGAATGGGACCCAAGTGGATCTGGGTTCCCAAGACTAACAACCAGCTGTTTTGCAGGTTAAAGTAAGAGGAGGCAACCAATTGTGGTATTTAGATAGTAGTTGCTCGAGGCATATGACTAGAGATAATTCAAGTTTCCTCTCACTTACAGCCTTTGATGGGGGGAGAGTGGCATTTGAAAACGGCGAATTTGGGATAATTGTTGGTGTAGATAAGATAGGTAAATCACTCTCTCACTCAATTGATAATGTGCACTTAGTTGATGGGTTACAACATAATTTGCTAAGTGTGTCCCAATTGTGTGATAAAGGTAATCATGTTGGGTTTACTTCAAATCAATATTTGATTAGCAATATCAAATCTAGAGAGGTTGTGCTGAGGGGGAAGTGACACAACAATGTTTATAAAACATGTGTTCTTGAACTTCCCTAAAATCCTTTGACTTGCTTGAATGTTCTTGATGATGATATTATGCTTTGGCACAAAAGGCTAGGTCATGCTAGTCTTTCCTTGCTAAACAAACTTGTGTCTAAAGATTTAGTTGTTGGCTTGCCTTCCATCAAATACAATGATGACAAGGTATGCGATGCTTGTGCTAAAGGAAAGCAAACTAGAATTGCATTCAAGTCAAAGAAGTATGCTAGTACTTCTCAACCCCTTGAGCTATTACATGTTAATTTGTGTGGTCCCATGAGGATCACAAGTAGAGGCGGCAAGAGGTATGTGTTTGTTATAGTAGATGATTACTCTCGTTTCACTTGGACTTTATTCCTAGCATCTAAAGATGAATCTTTTGAAGCATTCGTTATATTTCTTAAGAAAACTGAAAAGAGAATAGGACACTTATTGATAAGTCTTAGATCTGATCATGGAAAGGAATTTGAAAATTCAAGCTTTTATTGATTATTGTAATAAGCATTGCATTGGTCACAATTTTTCAGCCCCAAGAACACCCCAACAGAATGGGGTGGTAGAGCAGAAAAATCAGACTCTAGAAGACATGACTAGAACCTTGCTTGTTACTAGTGGTCTTCCTAGAAATTTTTCGGCAGAAGCATTGAACACAGCTTGTTACATTATTAATAGATGTATGATCAGACCCATTCATAATAAGACTCCGTATGAATTTTTCAAGGGGCGAAAACCCAATATTATGCACCTAAGAGTCTTTGGTTGCAAATGTTATGTACATAATAATAGGAAGAAGCACTTGGAAAAGTTTGACCCTAGGAGTGATGAGGCAATTTTCTTAGGATACTCTTCACATAGTAAAGCTTACAAAGTATTCAACAAAAGGACTATATGTGTTGAGGAGAGTGTACATGTATTATTTGATGAAACTAACTCCTTGATTGAGAATGATGTACAGGATGAAGATTTTGATCTTGGACTTACAAGAAAAGACAATGGTAAGATGCTTGAAAAAAAAACCACTTACTGAAGTTAATGGTAAGGAAAGTGGGCAGGAAGTAGACCAATTAGGGGGAAGGCTGGCTGACTCTGATATAGACCGAAACCAGCCCACTCAATCCCGGACTTCTCTGACTAATCTGAGAACAGGCTTCCGACCTGATTCCACACCTGTTCCTACAAATAGTCAGGAGAAAGTGAAAAGCATATCTATGGATCATTTTACTTCACGACCCTGGAAACACCAAAGCTCGCACCCCCTTGACCAAATTATATCTGATATTAATACAGGGGTGCATACCAGATCTAAGCTCAGAAATTTTTGTGCTTTCTATGCCTTTTTATCTGACATCAAGCCTAAAAATGTTCATGAAGCTCTTGCAGATTCTGACTGGGTTATAGCCATGCAAGAAGAGCTTCATCAGTTTGAAGGAAACAAGGTCTGGCATCTTGAAGCACAGCCTGAGGACAGAACAATTATTGGAATCAAGTGGGTGTTCAAAAATAAATTGGATGAGTTAGGAACAGTTATTAGAAATAAGGCCAGGCTCGTGGTCTAAGGTTACAATCAAGAAGAAGGGATTGACTATGAAGAAACGTTTGCACCTGTCACAAGGTTAAAGGCTATTCGAATCTTGATAGCCTTTGCAGCCCACATGGAGATCAACTTGTACCGAATGGATGTCAAGAGTGCCTTTCTCAATGGATATCTTAAAGAAGAGGTATATGTAAAACAACCCCCTGATTTTGAAAGTCCTGATTTTCCTAACCATGTTTTCAAACTTGACAAAACACTTTATGGTCTAAAACAAGCTCCTAGAGCTTGGTATGAAAGATCGTCAAGTTTCTTAATTGAGAATGTTTTTCAAAGAGGCAAGATAGATAATACCTTGTTTCTCAAATCTAAGGGGGAACATGTGTTGATTGTCCAAGTATATATCGATGACATTATATTTGGTGCAACCAATAATGATTTATGTGATGAATTTTCAAAATTGATGAGAAGTGAGTTTGAGATGAGCATGATGGGCGAGGTTAATTTTTTCTTAGGCTTGCAAATTAAACAAACCTCAAACGGAACTATGATCCATCAACAAAAATATGTCAAAGAACTACTTAAGCGGTTTGGGATGGAATCGGCTAAGCCCATGGACACTCCTATCTCTCCTACCATTAGATTGGTGATGGATGATGGAAGTCCTTCAGTTAATGAAAAATCATATAGGGTATGGTAGGGTCACTCCTATACCTAACCGCTAGTAGACCTGACATTGTTTTCAGTGTTGGTCTGTGTGCCTGTTTTCAGTCAAATCCAAAAGAAACACACTTGAAAGCTGTAAAAAGAATTTTTATATGTTTGAAAAACACCTCTGATCTGGCACTATGGTATCCACATGGATGTAACTTTGACCTCATTGGGTATGTTGATGCTAACTATGCTAGATTTCTAGTTGACAGAAAAAGCACCTCATGTATGGCTACTTTTCTTGGGCCCTATTTGGTCTCTTGGTCTACAAAGAAATAGCACTCAGTTGCCATGTCCATAGCAGAAGTCGAGTATGTAGCGGCTGCTTCTTGTTGTGCTCAATTATTGTGGATACGGCAACAACTCAAGGATTTTGGTGTTGACACGAAATGCATTCCCATATTTTGTGATAATACAAGTGCAATTAACATTGCCCAAAATCCGTGTCAACATAAAAGGACTAAGCATATTGATGTTCACCATCACTTCTTAAGAGACAATGTTGAAAAGGGCTTGATTTGAATGAATTTTTGTGCCATTAATAAACAAATTACTGATATTTTTACCAAGGCACTAAGTAGAGATCAATTTGAAAGGAATAGACTTGAATTGGGTTTGATTAAAAGAACTTGAACGAGCATCATCAACCCCCAATGATTGACTAGGAAGGTCTTAGGCCAAATAAATTAATTCAATTGATGCATTCAACTTGTTGTGCAGTTAATTGCATATGTGTGGAATCTGATATGGCTGACAGTCGTTGAGGTCTAATGATACTGCCTTTATTGTCCTTTGATACCGAATATATAACAGTCAAGACAGGCACTAAGAATAGGTCGGACCACTGGTTGTATCATATGTTATCAAGATACCATATTCTTACGTATGTTGAGAATTGGATTTTTCTTTTATTACACCTCATCTAAAAATTACAGCTTTTCCTAAGGTCTCTTGGCATGCAAATTCCTTCTCTCTCTCTAAAACCGATGGCCAAAAAAAGAGGGGGGGAGGATTTTTTCGAGAATTGTGGTCAACCCTTTTCAAACCACTTTCCATTTCCTCAACCACCTTCTCTTCTCTCCTCTCCTCAAGCACCCCGTTCTCCTCTAGTTCCTAAAACCCTCAAAACCCTAACTCCTTCCTCCCTCAAGCTCTCCAATGGAATGAAGTCCGGGCAATGGTGAGTCCTCACGTGGCAAATCACAGCACCCCCGCTCGCTTCGAGTCGTGCAATCAAGACAACGAGAAGGGATGCCGCTCGATCTAATTACGGGGTCATCATTATCGCCGGCGGCAGCTACTCCGGCACCCACGTATGGTCTTTCTCCCTTCATCTTTCAATTTCTAAAAAGTGTTGATTTGAGGTCCATAGGAATTGAACTTGAGGCCATACCCCCTATTAAGTCGGTTTTGGGATGGGATTTGGTGTTGTATGAACCATATATAACTGAGCCGAAATTCCCTGAAAACAATAGAGAATTTATGATTGTGGAGGATTGGGTTGAAGAGCCAAACTTGAATAATGATCTTGTGTGTGATATTGAAGAGGATGAGCCTCTTATTCAGTTCAAATGAACTGTGAAACCAACCCGAAAAATAGCTCCTCAAACAACGCCCAAACCACCCATTTGCCGAGTCAAAACTACCACCAAACCCAATGTGCCTCTCACCCTATGGTGGCCTCGTTCTCGGAGTGTGGGTCCTGCCATCCCATTGGACCTACCCGAGGACAAGGTTGTTAGACCTTCAAAGAAGCCTAAATCCGCTTCCCAAACAATGTCCAAATCACCTGTGGAAACAGCCTCCCAAGTGCCTTCCCGGTCTATGCCCTCAAAGAAACGTGCCCCGAAACGGGGTTCTCCAGAATAGGGGTCTGACCTGGGTGAGAGAAGTGATGAACCCTTGAAAAAGAAATCAAGAAAGTCAATGACCCGGAGGGAAAGGTATAGCCATTTCCTGCAGAAAGCTGTGGTGCGAGGGAAGATTGTGAAGGTTTTATACTTCCAAGACCAGGGCTTAGAGGTGTTCTTGGATAAATTGCGAACATAGGGTTGGCTAGATACATTTACCAATACTAAGAGGGGCTGCTTAGTACCCGAATTAGCGGAATTTTATGCCAATTGTGAGGTCACTAATGGGATAGTGACTAGCTCTGTTCGCGGTCGGGAACTTTATTTTGATGCTGATAATCTGGGAGCTTTGCTTGGGGTACCCTCTAAAGGGTTTGATGTATATGTAAGAGAGGATAAAACTGTGCTGAGCAATGACCAATTGTTGGATCTCACCCGAAAACTAGCCCAACAACCTGACCTAAGTGCACCCCGGTCTCTAAGAAAGGGGAAAATGCAGCCTTTACAGTTGTTATTCTGGTTTTTCATTAAGAATGTGATTCCTCGGGGGCAAGGACGCAATCTTGTAGACTCTATAGACACGTATCTTACCGATCTTCTCGATCAGGGAGAGCTAATTAATTTGCCTGCTATCATGATTAGTCACATTGGACGAATTGCCAACACTTCCAGAAGCCATGATCTGGGCTATGGTTTTCTTTTGACTTCGGTGTTTGAGACTCTGAGGATCCCTTTGCAAAAGAGAATGGGCTTTCAGATAACCGATGAAATAGGGAGCAATACTTTACTTGGATGTGGGTTCCAGATTAAGAAGAGTGATGGAACTGTGTTAGAATAAGGACCCAAAACACCCTTTGGCCTTGGTCCCCATCCTGATTCTAGTACGTCAACGTCGTCTAGCACTACCATGGCTGCGACTCTCGTCCAAGATCAGCTCCATCTGAAGGAGGAGATTGCTGAAGTGAAGTAAGCACTGACTGAAGAAAAGGCCTTGAATGCGCAACGCCATGAGGATATTCTTCATGCCCTCTCTACCCTCACGGCTAAACTTGCTCCATCCTCCTCTTCTTCCTGATTCATCTCTGTTTTTATTTGCCCTATTCCCATCAACACTATTCGCTTTTTTGTTTGGTTAATCTTGATTCTGCATGTGATTGACAATGGTTGCATCTGTTTTTAGTTTGGTTTGGTTATGCCATGCCCTTGCTTGTCTTTGCTGTTGTGTGTTTGTGCGTAACTGGGATGGCCAATATCATTATGTCTATATACTTGACTGTATCGCGGATTATTTTCCCCCATTATTGGTGGTGGTGAGTGCATCCCCATTGACTTTATGCATGCAGCCTCCTAGACCTTTTCAATGATGTCAAAAGGGGGAAGACAAGTATGATCATGTTCCAATTAAATTAACCAGTTTAAGTTGATTTGCTATTCTTATGTATCTCTCCTGTGTGATCTAGATATTTTGAACTAAGTTTGGCACTAATGTTTTTGCTCTCCGCTGTGTTTCACCTTTGATGGTCATTTGGTTTGTCATCATCAAAAAAGGGAAATTTGTTGAATCAATCTTATATAAGGTTTTAATGATTACAACCTAAATGTGTTAATTATGCCTGGCTTAAGTTGAGTGCTAGAATCATATGATAAAACAGATTGCAAACATTCTGGAGATCAGTTCGAAATATCATGTTTGAAGCTATGTGATAAAATTATATGTTGTAAGCGACAGAAGTTACAAACACCCTGAAGAACAGGTCAAAGAAGCTGCAATCATCAAAGTGGATATATGTGCACATCATCAGCAGAGTACAAGAGTCTTTAGAATCTTAGAGCTAATTACTGGTTATACTTGTCTAGATTCTTGTTAATATGCTAAAGAAGAACTTGACTTAATACTCACCTTGAAGGAATTATTTAAACTGACTTAGAACACTGCTCAGAATAATTGAGCAAATAGGTCTGCAGTGCTCTGAGGGCAGTGAGTGCAAAAATCGATTTCAAATATTTTCAAGAGTTTTCCTACTGCCAAAATTCCTAATATATTTAGGATCGATTTTCTGATAATATTATGTTTTAGAAAGAGTACTTTCCTAAATAATATTGGTTTCCTAAAAGATTTTTCAAAAGATTTTATCTTATCCTTAAAAGATATGATTTCCTAAAAAGATAATTTCTTGAAGGATTTAATTCCTTTTAAGATACTAAGTATTTTCAGAGTTATTATGGATCTCAAATCCTTGCTTTTTCGTGGGTATATAAGCACTTGCTTCTCATCTCTTCAACACACGGTTTTTCAAGGCAAACATTGAGGTTTTGTAAG
This sequence comes from Carnegiea gigantea, assembly GCA_029747015.1. Lineage (NCBI taxonomy): Eukaryota > Viridiplantae > Streptophyta > Magnoliopsida > Caryophyllales > Cactaceae > Carnegiea > Carnegiea gigantea. The sequence continues at coordinate 1,298,873 of JAKOGI010000040.1, forward strand.
CTTATTCTCTGAGTGAAAAACCTTTAAGAAGTGTGCTAAATGGAGTCATTCTTTCTGGCATAATAGGGTCTGTAAGTGCACCTTACATTCAGCTTGGTCAGAAGCATAAAACTAAGATGTTCTTCTATTCTTTTCTGTCATCAGTTAAGTCTGGAGTGTATCTAAGTCCTGGGAGACTTTGGACATGGTGTGTGACTCATTCTCAGGTGGAGAATAGTTACGTGTGTGTAACTAGAGTCTCGGGGGAGACAAAGTTACATGTGTGACGTTGACACGTGTGTTACATAGTGTAACGAACTTGGTCCGTGTTAGTGAAAGTATTTGTTGAAATTCTACTGAGACAGGTCGTGGTTTTTACACCTCCATTGAGCCAGAGGTGGTTTTCCACATAAAATCTTGTGTCTCCTTTATTTCCGCATTCAAAGTTTTGTTTCTGCCTTACTGCAAACACCTCTCCCAACAGGTCTAACAAGTGTTCTGAAAGAAAACGAAAAAATTGAAAGACACAATTCACCCCCCTCTTGTGTCCTTGTGTGCCTTAAAACTTAACAAATGATACCATACTTAAGAAAGTTATGACAAGAGTTGCTTCTAGGAAGCAAATGGCAGGCCATTTATACCAAGATATATGCCATATGATCTTGAAGAAGCTAGAGAAGACTAAAGCCTTATGTAGGTGGTGGCATGCAAGTAGAGGTGGAAATGGTATGTATAGTGTTACACATGGAAGTTAAGGTTTTGTAGTTGACATGTTGGCCAAGACATGTACTTGTAATGCATGGGAGTTAAGTGGCATCCCTTGTTATCATGCTTTAGCGGTAATGAGGGAATAGAACATGGATCCGACTCAGTTTGTTCATAAGTGTTATAGCACTTCAATGCTTAAGAAGACTTGTGCACATACTTTGAAGCCTGTAAATGGACCAAACTTGTGGTCTTCTTGTCCAGATGAGCCAATAGTTGCCCCCGTTTTCAAACCAAAAAAAAAGCAATTATCAATTTAAACGGAGGCCTAAAGAAGGGGAGAAAAGACCTCGAGACCAATATGGAGTTGTACCTTGTTTAGGTGGTCTTGTTAAATGTTCAATGTGTAAAGAATATGGTCACAACAAGAAGACAGGTAGACAAAGGGTAACATTATTATCCACTTTTTATATTTTTGTCCTTTTTTTACACACAACTATTTTTATATGTTTTCATTTGTTTTTACTAATTTTCTCATGTCTCATTTCAGGATTCGTCAGTCAATGTTACTACCACTAGTGAACCTCATCTTCATCTATTGTTGGTTTTGCTGCAACTGCATCTGCTTGTCTACGATCTACTTGTGCACCATTTATTATATCTACTACTGCCACTACTGCATCTTCTAGTGCGACTGTTATATCCACTTTTGCTGTATCAGCTGCTGCTTTTTATACACCTACTAGCATCATCAACTCCTGAACCTGAAAGGCACACCATGCTGCTGAAACAGTGAATGAAAATGCTGAAACTGCACTTTTTTGGGACACTATTGTTGCTGAAGTTGCTCCTGAATCTAGCTCTCTCATTGAATCAGCCACCTATGATCGCCATTTTTCTGATTAGTTACGAAAAGTAAAACTTTCGGTGAGGAGATATCAGACTGGGGAGGTTATTCCTTTCCAAAACAGTATCACATTTGTGACATTAGATGACTGAGTTGCTTACAGGATCTTCAGAAAGCATTTGTTCTTCATTTGGATTTTGGTGTATATTCCTTACAATTTATGAGTTTTTGGTCCTATTGGTGATTAGGGTATGCATAGTGGCATAAACAGTTAACTAGGGGACACCTATATTTTGCTTTCAGGTATTTTTCTCAATGCTCATTTCCAGTGTTGATATCTCTTGATGTTTTCATTTTCTGATTCTAAGCTTCTGATGAGTGCAATAGTTAAAATAACATCTTAAGATTAGGTCTACTACAAGTGTTGATATTTTTTGATACCAAGTGAATTAAGTTTGCTCTTCATTAGATGACTGAGTTGCTTAACCTTCTGATGAGTGCTGATATCTTTTGACAACAATTGAAGAAAGTTTACTGCACTATCAGCTTATGCTTGGTTTCTAACAGCAAATGAATTAGGTTTACATCACATTTTCAATTTCAAACTCATGCTCAATAATTGGCATTTGACTGAGCCATCAAACTTAAGCATCATAATGAAATAATAGGCCAGCAAGTTCAAAAAATATTGTCATAGTTTAGGGCCCAATTTGCACCCCACAAGCTCAATTTGCAACAAGTATACGAAATGATGAATATGCAAAACTCTTTTCATTAATTAGAATTTTTCATTACATCAGAAACTAGCTACAAAACTGCTCAGTACAACATTGTTCATTACAGAGCAAAAGCTTCATCACTTGATCAACAACACTTTAGGGCCGCAACAAGGACCACCTTAGCTAACCAAAGCAAGCAATTCCACAACCTCTACAATAAAATCAATTCATTCGCTTTTTTCTCTGCTCCTATCCCATGCCAAAAGGCCAAAAGCTGTAATAAACATCAACAAAGTCATGGTGACTATGATCGAATTACTACACCACCATGTCATCTTCATCTCCCTTGTCAAAATCATATAAAATTTGCAAGCACAATTTGGGTTTGTGGTAGCTGAATTCAACATTTCCTCCGTTAAGCCACAACTTTTTCGGGGTTATGGTGGTCGAAATCAAGTCAAGATCACCAGTTGCAATTGAATTTTGATGCATCAATGTTCTATGCCCTCTCATTTCATCAAATAGAAATCATACATGGCTCTGGATCCTACCTATAAATGAAGGAAGAAGTGATCAGACATAGTCAAGGGTATAACATAAAGTCCAAAGCATTCCTCTCTAACACAAGAGAATCAATTGTTCAATCATGATGAGATAAAACCAAACCATTCTTCTCCAATACAAGGCAATCAATTATTTAGTCAAGCTTAGAAGTGGATGAAATTACCACTGAATTTCTCTAAACGAAAATCTAGAAGCTATAAAAAAAGAACACCACCTAATTTTGGTTCTCGCATTCAATGGTTCTATTTTACGCTATCCACTACAAAAAAAACCCAGATTATCGGCACTTTTTAAATAGATTCATGGCACAAAACAGTGCCGAAAAAAGAATTCGCAGCACAAAAGTGTCGAGATTGTTTGGGTTGAGGTTGTACTTCTTACCACTTTTATGGTAGTATTGTGCAGTTATTGCGGCACCTTTTACACAACACCAAGATTAAATTTTGGCACAGCATTTAAAGCGCCAATAATAATTTCGGCACAAATTCTTGCCAAAATGTTTGAATATTTTCCCGTATGAATTGTCTGTGGTTTCAGTATGTGTCCCGCTAGAATTTTAATTCCCGCCTAAATCTCGGCACTTTTTATGTGCCGTAAAGTGGCGATTCTCGTATGTCATATGACATTTTGCTCTTGCAAAATTGTATGACTGAAACTTGATATTTGTTCATGTATACATTTTTATATTTATGCTAACAGTCAGTTCTTAGCAATTTAACGAACTGAACTGAATGCTTACAATCAAAACTACCTGAAGCTTAACAAATTTGTAATGAAGATTCAAGTACCATATGTACACATGTGCCTGAAGCTTAACGAACAAATTTATAATGAAAAATCAAGTACTACACAAATGGTGCAATGAGCACATAGTGAAATGTCATTCTAAATTGCAAAAAAAATCCAAAGTCGACATTCAATTATCCCAATAAACAATAAATCAAAAGCTAAGTACTCAATGTTAGACTAAGAACAATTTCTGAGATAAAGCAAATCGAAATCGAACTATGTAATTTGCAAAAGACAATAACTAATCTAAAAGGTGCTGATCTAATAACAGGTTTGTAAAATCCTTTCATTCATTTCTTTCAACGATGGTCATTGTCACCTCCAAGTCTGCCGCTAGCTGCATCAATATCACGAGTCTATAAGAACAAAATGTACAAGGATGTGTCAAGTTGTTATTGTAATGAAAATATACTACCTTACGCGAGTTAAGGGAAAAACACAAGCGACATGAAAGGGAAAAATCAGCTTGAATCCCCAATGGTTGCTACCTTTTGCACTTAAGAACTAAGGATATAAGTCAATAAAGTGATCATATGTAAAAGAAATATAATGACAAAAATATTTAGAGCAAGACTAACTCCAAAAAAAGGAAGAAAAATCCTCCCAATCATTATGTTGATAGACATTCCCAATCATCTCAGTCATTCATTTATATATACACATAAGAACCAATTATCCACTAGTGAGACAGTCTCACCCTTTCTTTCTTTGTACAAAGCACTAGCAAAATTAACCATAATCATCACGTCAACAGCAAATCATCCCAGTCATTTATACACATAACCCAAAAATATTTTAACTATTTTTTCCCATTTCTGAGATGAGATTATGAGAGAAGTAATCTCATGTTGTCCTGATCACATGTCCCAAACCAGTACAAGTTCCCATAGGGATAATGATGCTAAGAGAGATAATGACACTAGGAGAGATAATGATGTTAACTAACAGCATATCCCATGCAACCACGAACATAGTTTGGTAATAGTAGTTGGCAATCTGAACAATTCCACTTGCAATATATAAATAAGAGTAAAGTACCTCAGCACTATTCGCAGCTCTGTCATCATTGCGAGTTCCAGAAGTGGAGGTGTCGGGAATTCCACCAACCGTACCTTGCAATAATTTAATCAATAATTGCATGTCAGTTCTCAATCCTTGTAATTCTTGAGATTGTTGTTGCATTTGCTGAGATTGAATATCCACTGTAGAATTCATTGTAGCAAGTTTTGCCCTTAATCTTGTCACTTCCTCCGTAGAACCATCTGATGTTGTAAAGCCTCTCTTTCAAAGCTCTCCATGAACCCCAAATATTTGGCTACGCTTTACTCCCAGTCCAAATCCAACCAAACGATGATATTGTCTTGATCTAATGCGGACTCATACATAAGTTCATTAAAAACCTCACTTTCAACATCCCCTAATGAAGATGAGTTGTTCGAACGTTCAGCAGTCATGCCACACAAGCACGCAAAGGATCGATGTGCCGAGCAGTTAACCATGACACATCAACCCAACCAAGTGAAAGGGACACCTCCTAGAGATGAGGCAACTCAAGGGGCGAGCATATGAAGACCCAAAGGCAATGAGGACGTTGCCTGATTGGGTACAGGAGAATGTCACGGGCCGTATTTTTGAAGAATTCTAGAATATTTTGAAATTTTTCAGAATGGCCTGGAACCTTCTGGAATACACTAGAAGTTCCAAAATGTTCTAGAACCTTCTTCAGCACTTTAGATACTTTTAGATTGTTCCAGAAACTTCTAGAGTATCTAGGATCTTGCGGAGAGTCCTAGAACCTCCTAGCATATACAAAAATATTCTAGAATACTCTCTAAAACGTTCTGCAATATTCCACATGTGTGTAATCTCTATGATATTTATATAGAGTACTCTGGATGAGTAAAAATAGCTGTAGGATCAAATAGATCTCCACCGTCTATTGAGGAGGCGGATGTGTATATGTCCCCCAAGGTGGCTCATTTGTACACAAAGTCATTCAAAGCATTCCAAGTGCAGTGCAGTACAAAGCATTCTTCCAAACTCTTTCTTTCTCTGTCTCTCTAAGTTTTCTTGAGTATGTGTGTACTTACCTAGCTTCTTAAGTCTAAGTTAAGCAACCATCAAGGCTTACTAGCAAATTAGGAATGGTTCCAAATGAGTTTATTAGGCCGCATGGACTTGAGTTTGAGTGAAATCAAAAACCCATGATGTATAACACTATTTTATGTGGCCGCTACATAGTACAGCATATTATCTTTTTGCTATATGAGGGTAGCACCTAGGCCTAGGACAATTATATAACTACTTTGCTCATCATTTTAGCAAATATTCCTCCAAAGTACGATAACCCTTTAGGATTTTTTGATAAACGAAATCAAAAAATCTCATCCCATTAAAGAAGTCCCTTGCCTTTGGAATTGTAGAGATGAATGAAAGAGACATATCTAAGAGACGAATAAAGATAAAAAAGTGGTGAACCAAAGTCATAAGTTTTCGTATTCTATGTAAGGATTAATCCAAAATTAAAAATATATTTTAATTTATTAATCAGTTTTCCCATGTTCATAGTACTTTTTTTAGCTTTTAGGAGAGAAGTAACGAACGTTTGGAAGGAACTCTTAAGTGTAGGACTAAAATGGGACTGTATGTCCATAGTACCTTCTTATGTGATCAGCACATTAAAACACTCAATCCCTAGTTTTGATTAAAGAATGTGCCTCCAATGTCTAAGTCATATGTGATTTGAGTAAGTTTAGGCAAGTAAAAGGATAGGGATGGACAAAAAATATGAACGTTTTAGAGGAAATAAAGGTAGGAGAGAAAAAGGAACACAGTTGTCCAAGTTGCTTGTGGTGAGCACAAATCGTTGAGATGACAAGTCAAAGAGTCAACTCATATGTTCTTTGTGTATATGAGATATTCATGGAATCTACTCATAACTAATAACATCTCGTTTCCCTTTTCTGGGGAGATTAGAGCATCCATAATAGTATCATCCTATTTTATTTCTATTTGTCGCACATCATCATATATAATAATTAAAAAATTAAACTCTATTTGGTACTAAAAATAGTACCAAACCCATAATAAACAGGACAATTTTGGGGATAGTATATGGATCCCACAATATCATGATGTTACAATATTTAATATATAGTTTATTTCTTTCCTATTATTAAATATAGTTATTTGATATTGCTATATCAAAAAGTATGATTTTTTTTTAGATAAATTAGTTTGAAAATTTTTTTCCAAGGATCAATTACGATAAATTTGTTGATAATTAAATTTACTTTTGTCAATAATATTTTAGAAAAATCATTATAATATATTTTTGAGGAGTAAATTCAACAAAACTTAGTGAACAACTTATTATGAAATTTTGTACACTTTAAGTTGTCCATATTTTATTGTTTAAAGAACTTTTGACTATCGCTAGATAATTATTATAAAATTGTACAGAATCATATTAGAACTTTGTGACAAGATTTTATAGTTTGTAATTTTCCTTCTTTTGCAGAAAAATTTTCAATATTTTTTAAAATTTTCAGTGAAACATCAAATCTTGTCTTCTATAATTGAAAAAAAATAAACAAAAAAATCGTACTACTTTTAAAATGTTATTTCATATGTATTACAGAGAATGTTATAAAATAATTTCTAAGAATTTCAATAATTTTTAGAAATTGAATTGTTTGTCAAAATAATTTGTTCTAATCTCCTCAATTATTATTTACTAAACATCATATTACAAAATAAAAAATCTACAGCAAGGGGATGTTCTTGTGCACGCTGAATAAATTGGTGGGGGACAATTTCGCCACATGGTGTGCTATCATTTGCTAGCTTCAAAAGTAGATGCAATTTGCAATAATTAGTCAACAGCATGGGGCCTGTAGTTTTTGTGGATTTTCCTAGATTTAAGTCCATGTATTGTGTTTCTAATCCCAAATGTGGGTTATTACAATAACAAAAATTGATGTAGGTTAACTTATGTATGAGTGGGGTTGAATACGGACCTTATTGTAATTGCTTGCATTCAAATCCTGAAACAATAGGAAATATTCCTCTTCTAGACCCTTTATTAGCACCTTTGGTCAAATCGGATTGATAGATTCCTCGACTTGATGGATAGCTTAGTACGTTAGGTTCAACACATGTATAGTATCAAATTGCAAATTTATTTAAAAAATAAATGACATATAAAAAACAAATTTATATGGTGGAGCCAAGAATACAATTAGCCTTGCATTAAAAAAAAAAAAAGAATACGATTATCCTTATCTAATTGTGCATTTGTACGTAAGTACTACTTAACAAGGGCCAAATGATGTTGGTAAAAAAAATGTGCATGCATACTATTCAATGTTTACCTATCCTCCCCTCTCTATGCACACCTAATGTTTTGTTTTGTAGCTTATTAAAGACAACTAAAAAGCTCCTTTCTCTTATCAATGTGGGGTAATATTCTATATCCTTGAATACTTAGACATATACTTTATATAACAAAGTAATATCACCCGTGTCAAACTCTGTGATTGAAATCCTGAATTTGTTCTTAATCTTTCTAAATTCCATAGAAATCATATTGTACAATTTGGAGGAAATGAGAGTGTTGAAGTAAGAGAAGATCTATTTTCTATTATTGAGATATATTTCCATTAATCTGCAAGGATATAAGCCATCCCTTATATGTACACGATGGACAGAAAAATATCTAGCTTCTAACAAACTGTTCACACTAATCTAACAACCTTTCAGCTCAGCAAAACTAACTCTTATGCTACTATGGGTGCCCTTGTGCTCTCCAACACCCCCTAGGGTTGGTATGGTTTGGAAGCATATGAAGCTTATGTAATAGAGTCCTATACTGTTGAGAGGGAAGAACCTTTGTGAGAACATCAACTAACTGTGAATGTGTAAGCAAGTAGCTCAATTGAATCAAACCCTCCATGACTTTGCCTCTTGTAAAACAGCAATCAACCTCTATTTGTTTAGTTCTTTCATGAAAAACTGGATAGCGAGCAATCTGCAAGGCTGATTGATTATCACAATGCAAAGTGACATGTTTTAGTTATACAACTCCCAGTTCTTGAAGAAGACAAATCAACCAAGTGATTTTAGCTATAGCTTGAGCCGTTGCTCTGTATTCAGCTTCTACAGATGATCTAACCATTGTGCTTTGTTTCTTGGACTTCCAACTTATAGGTGATTTGTCTAGAAGGACAACATAACCGGTAACTGACCTTCTACTCATGGGACATGAAGCCTAATCTTAGTCAGAGTATGCTGTGAAATGTAGAGAATCAATGCCTTTATGCAAAATACTTCAGACTAATGTTCCATATAGGTATCTTAGTAAGTGCTCCACTGCTGCCATATGAGAAAAACTATGCTTCTGCATGAATTGACTCAAAGTCTATAATGCAAAAGAAACATTAGGTCTTGTATTTGACAAAAATTTAAAAGTTTTAGCGTATGTTCTATACACGGTAGGGTCCTCTAAAGGGACTCCTATATCAGCTAGAAGTTCGCAATCGACTGGGAGAGGAGTGGTAGTTGGCATAACATATAAATGGTCAGATTCCTTTAACATACCTTGGGTAAACTTTCTCCGAGTGAGACTTACTAATATGTAAGATGAGACACTTCAAAACCCAAGAAATAGTTCAATGAACCCATATTTTTTATGCCAGAAGCTACATGTAAGTTATGTTTAAGGGCTTGTATTTCTTCATGATTGGACCCAGTGAAAAGTATGTCATCGACATACACATCTACAATGGTCATGTGCTGCTGTGTTGCCTTCATAAAAAGACTATAGTCATTCTTAGACTGAGTATACCCTTGACTCTTAAGGAAATCAGTAAGTTTAGAATGCCATCGTCTTGAAGCTTACTTTAAATCATACAAGGACTCTTGTAGCTTGCATACCTTGTTCTGAGAATTAGAAATGCCTTCTGTATCTTCATATAAACTTCTTCATATAAGTCTCAATGTAAAAAAGCATTATTGACATCTAATTGATAAAGCGACCATTTTCTTATAGCTGCCAAAGTAATGACGGTTCTGATTGTGGTCATTTTGACCATAGGTAAGAAGGTTTCAGTATATCAATACCTTCTTTTATGTGTTGCGTCTAATTGCTAATCTTACCTTATATCTCTCTAGTGAGCCATCTACCTTGATTTTAATTTTGTATACCCATTTAAAGCTGATAGCTCTTTTAGCAGGAGGCAGATCAACCTCAATCCATGTGTTATTTGCCCTTAAGGCATCTATTTCAACTTGCATGGCTTTAATCCAATGAGGTGAAGTTGCAGCCTCTTCGTAAGTAGTTGGTTCATATAAATGATCAAGTTGAGGGATATTTTGCTGTTAAACTTGGGTCAAGGCAGAAAATTGCACCAAATTACACCAATGAGGGGTTACGTAAGGGTGACACTGAGAACTATGAGAGCACATATAATCCTGCAAATATAAGGGAGGTTTGAAGGTTCTAGCAGATATTCTAGGTTGAGAAGGATCTATTGGTGTTGAAATTTAAGGCTATGAAACTGAGATTTGTGGAGAAGATGAGGGTGAAGAATTAAATGGGATATCAAGAGATGAACTTTATGTAGTGCTAGGTGTTTAGGGGGAAACCATTTGTGGTATGGAAGAAGAGACATGAGAAGGAACTATAAGGTTATAATCAGCATTGTTTGAAGAAATAAAAATATTGTTTGGCAAGACTACATCTGAAGTTTGTAGATGCTAAAAAGGAAAATATTGCTTAGGAAAAACTAGGTCCCTACTATAATGTATTTCCTTAGTTACCATATTGTAGACCTTGTAAGCTTTCTTAGTAGCAGTGTATCCAAGAAAAACACAAGGTTGTGCCCTTTGATCAAACTTGGTTCTTCCATGTTTTAAGGTTGACATAAAGCAAAGGCATCCAAAATTCCTTCGATGGCTATGTGCGGGTTGATTATTGAATAATAACTCATAAGGAATTTTGAAGTTTAGCACAAAATGAGGCATTCGATTCACCAAGTAAGTGGCTATTAAAATGCGATCACCTTAGAATCTTGTAGGCATTTTTTATTGCAACGTTAGTGCTCTTGCAGCTTCTAAGGATGTTTGTGTTTGCGTTCTACTACTCCATTTTGTTGTAGAGTGTCTAGACAAGAGGTTTGATGAATAATGACTCTATGTTTATAGAATTCCACAACATGTTTATCCCTAAACTCTTGACCATTATCAAACGTAATAATCTAACTTTGCGCATGAAATTGAGTATCAACATATGTAAGAAAAGATTCCAGCATAGAGAAAGCATTACTCTTGTGAGATAGCAAAAAACCTAAGTAGCTCGTAAATAGTCATCAATAATAGAAAGAAACAGCTTGTAACCATCATATGTAGCTGTCCTATATAGACCCCAAATGTCTGTATGCAATAGCTTAAGGGCCTTATCTACTCTTGAAGTGCTTAAAGGAAAGGAAGTTCTATGTTGTTTAGCCTATGGACACATACTACAAAT